>JAFFSR010000122.1:307500-634422 GCA_017163975.1 Anastatus disparis | reverse complement strand
TTTCTACTGTCGTGGAAATGTTATTATAATATGTGAATTCTTTTTGGACATTTATTTGGTAACTTCTTATCCCTCATTTCGATCATCTCTAAGAGTCAGCCAGTCACATAAAGATATAGAAACAGCAGCCTTGTATCTACTGTCGTGGAAATGTTTGTGTACTCCATACAAACTCTAAGAATCTTCATTTATGCTATTGTATTAATTATTAAAGGTAGTTAGGAGCCTTTAAATATTATCAATTGATTGCTTAGTCATGAGACGCCATGAGTAAAGTTTCCAGTTGTCAGAAGCTCATTCATTATTTGACTGCTATAATAGCTTCTTGGACGTTGTGAAAATATTATTTCTCCTAAACTCGCTTTATAATATCTTCAAGTTTCTACAGCCTGGAAAATGTTATAATTTGAGATTTCTCTTTTAGAGATTTACTTAGTGACTGCTTATCGCTCATTTTGATCATCTTCAAGAGTCAGCCAGTGAGATGCAGATATAGAAACAGCAGGCTTGTATGTACTGTCGTGGAAATGTTGGGGTACTCATACCAGCTCTAAGAATGTTTATTTATCGAATTGTATCAATTATTAAAGGTATTTGGAGCCTTTAAATATTATTAATTCATTACTTAGTCATGAGACTCCTGTGAAAAGTTTTGAGTTGTTTGAAGCTCATTCATTATTAGACTGCTATGATAGCTTCTCGGATGTTGTGAAAATATGATTACATGTTAACTTGTTTCATGATATCTTTAATTTTCTAGTGTCGTGGAAATGTTATTATAATAGGTGAATTCTTTCTTAGAAATGCTTTTAGTAACTCCTCATCCTTGATTTCAACCATCTTTGAAAGTCAGCCAGTGAGATGAAGATATTTAATCCGCAGCTTTGTATCTACTGTCGTGGAAATGTTTTAGTACTCATAGAAGCTCTAAGAATTTTGATTCATCCTATTGTATTAATTATAAAAGGTAGTTAGAAACCTTTAAATATTATCAATTGATTACTTCGTCATGAGACGCCAGTGTAAAGTTTTTAGTTGTCAGAAGCTAATTCATTGTTCGACTGCTATAATAGCTTCTTGGACGTTATGAAAATATTATTTCTCCTAAACTCGCTTTATAATATCTTGAAGTTTCTACAGCCGCGAAAATGTTATAAATTGTGATTTTTCTTTTAGAGATTTACTTAGTGACTGCTTATCGCTCATTTTGATCATCTTCAAGAGTCAGCCAGTGAGATGTAGATATAGAAACAGCAGCCTTGTATCTACTGTCGTGGAATTGTTTTAGTACACATACAAGCTCTAAGAATCTTTATTTATCCGATTGTATTAATTATTAAAGGTAGTTGGAGCCTTTAAATATTATTAATTCATTACTTAGTCATGAGACTTCTGTGAAAAGTATTCAGTTCTTAGAAGCTTATTTATTATTAGACTGCTATCATAGGTTCTCGGATGTTGTGAAAATATGATTACACGTTAACTTGTTTCATGATATCTTTAATTTTCTAGTGTCGTGGAAATGTTATTATAATAAGTGAATTCTTTCTTGGAACTGCTCTTAGTAACTCCTCATCCTTGATTTCAACCATCTTTGAAAGTCAGCCAGTGAGATAATGATATTTAATCCGCAGCTTTGTATCTACTGTCGTGGAAATGTTTTAGTACTCATAGAAGCTCTAAGAATTTTGATTCATCGTATTGTATTAATTATAAAAGTAGTTAGAAACCTTTAAATATTATCAATTGATTACTTACTAGGAGAGTATCACAACTCCGGATCACGGATTTTGCTCAAACTTTGGGATAAGTCTTTAGATGACAAAATATGAAAAAACCTAAAGTTATAGTCACAAACGCTCAATATTTCTCTCGTTACAGGCAATTAAAGAAAATAACTAAAAAGTTACTAAATTTTGAAAAGCATATAGTTCTTTAGCATCTATAACTAGAAACTTGAAACTTATTTTAAATGAAAGCTGAGCTCAAATCCTTTCGAAAAAGTACCTATAGCATCCCAAAATATTATTTTTCCCAAAGTTATAACGTAACAAAAGATTAGACCTCAATTTTCTTTTTAAAACATTAATTAATAACAAAAGCTGGAATCAGGTCTAATCTTTGTTACGCTATAATTTTGGGAAAAAATAATATTTTGGGATGCTATAGGTGCTTTTTCGAAAGGATTTGAGTTCAGCTTTCATTTAAAATAAGTTTCAAGCTTCTAGCTATCAATGCTAAAGAACTATATGCGTTTAAAAATCTAGTGACTTTTTTAGTGATTTTCTTTAATTGCCTGTAACTAGAGAAATATTGAACATTTATGACTATAACTTTAGCTTTTTCCATATTTTGTCATTTGAAAACTTATCCCAAAGTTTGAGAAAAATCCGTGATCCGGAGTTGTGATACTCTCCTAGTTAGTCATGAGAGGCCAGTGTAATGTTTTCAGTTGTTCGACGCTCATTCATTATTAGACTGCTATGATAGCTTCTTTGATGTTGTTAACATATTATTTCTAGTGAACTTGTTTCATAATATCTTTAAGTTTCTACTGTCGTGGAAATGTTATTATAATAGGTGCATTCTTTTTTGGATATTTACTTAGTAACATCGTATTCCTCATTTCGATCATCTCTAAGAGTCAGCCAGTGAGATGTAGATATAGAAACAGCAGACTTGTATCTACTGTCGCAGAAATGTTTTAGTATTTATTTCGAACTCTAAGAATCTTTATCTATCATATTGTATTAATTACTAAAGGTAGATAGAACCCTTTAAATATTATCAATTGATTACTTCGTCATGAGACGCCAATGTAAAGTTTTCAGTTGTTAGAAGCTCATTGATTATTAGACTGCTATGATAGCTTCTTTGATGTTGTTGACATATTATTTCTCGTGAACTTGTTTCATAATATCTTCAAGTTTCTACTGTCCTGGAAATGTTATTATAATAGGTGAATTCTTTTTAGACATTTATTTGGTAACTTCTTATTTCTCATTTCGATCATCTATAAGAGTCAGCCAGTGAGATAAAGGTATTTAAACAGCAGCTTCGTATTTACTGTAGTGAAAATGTTTTATTACTCATTCAAGCTCTAAGAATTTTTATTTATTTTATTGTAATAATTATTAATGGTAATAAGAAGCATTTTAATAATATATATTTATTGCATAATCACAAGACACCATTGTAATTTTTCAGCGATTAAAAGCTCATCCATTATTAGACTGCTATGATAGCTTCTACGATGTTGTAAAAATATTATTCCTCCTAAACTCGGTTAATAATATCTTCAAGTGTCTACTGTCGTGGAAATGTTATTATAATAGGTGAATTCTTTTTAGTTATTTACTTGGTAACTTCTAATCCTCCATTCTGATCATTTCCAAGTGTCAGCCAGTGAGATGTAGATATAGAAACAGCAGGCTTGTATCTACTGTCGTGGAAATGTTTTAGTACACATACAAGCTCTAAGAATCTTTATTTACCCTATTGTATTAATTATTACAGGTAGGCAGGAGCCTTCAAATATTGTCCATTCATTATCTAATCATGAGACGCCAGAGTAAAGTTTTCAGTTGTCAGGAGCTCATTCATTATTGGACTGCTATGATAGCTTCGTGGATGTTGTAAAAATATTATTCCTCCAAAACTCGGTTAATAATATCTTCAAGTGTCTACTGTCGTGAAAATGTCATTATAGCAGGTGAATTCTTCTTTAAAGATTTACTTTGTAACTTCTCATCCTTCATTTCGATCATTTCGAAGTGTCACCCAGTGAGATGTAGATATAGAAACAGCAGCCTTGTATCTTCTGTCGTGGAAAGGTTTCGTACACATACAAGCTCTAAGAATCTTTGTTTATCCTATTGTATGAATTATTAAAGGTAGTTAGGAGCCTTTCAATATTATCAATTCATAACTTGGTTATGAGACGCCAGTGTAAAGTTTTTAGTTGTCAGAAGCTAATTCATTATTCGACTGCTATAATAGCTTCTTGGACGTTGTGAAAATATTATTTCTCCTAAACTCGCTTTATAATATCTTCAAGTTTCTACAGTCGCAAAAATGTTATAACTTGTGATTTTTCTTTTCGAGATTTACTTAGTGACTGCTTATCGCTCTGTTTAATCATCTTCAAGAGTCAGCCAGTGAAATGCAGATATAGAAACAGCAGGCTTGTATGTACTGTCGTGGAAATGTTGGGGTACTCATACCAGCTCTAAGAATGTTTATTTATCGAATTGTATCAATTATTAAAGGTATTTGGAGCCTTTAAATATTATTAATTCATTACTTAGTCATGAGACTCCTGTGAAAAGTTTTGAGTTGTTTGAAGCTCATTGATTATTAGACTGCTATGATAGCTTCTTTGATGTTGTTAACATATTATTTCTCGTGAACTTGTTTCATAATATCTTCAAGTTTCTACTGTCGTGGAAATGTTATTATAATAGGTGAATTCTTTTTTAGACATTTATTTGGTAACTTCTTATTTCTCATTTCGATCATCTATAAGAGTCAGCCAGTGAGATAAAGGTATTTAAACAGCAGCTTCGTATTTACTGTAGTGAAAATGTTTTATTACTTATTCAAGCTCTAAGAATTTTTATTTATTTTATTGTAATAATTATTAATGGTAATAAGAAGCATTTTAATAATATATATTTATTGCATAATCACAAGACACCATTGTAATTTTTCAGCGATTAAAAGCTCATCCATTATTAGACTGCTATGATAGCTTCTACGATGTTGTAAAAATATTATTCCTCCTAAACTCGGTTAATAATATCTTCAAGTGTCTACTGTCGTGGAAATGTTATTATAATAGGTGAATTCTTTTTTAGTTATTTACTTGGTAACTTCTAATCCTCCATTCTGATCATTTCCAAGTGTCAGCCAGTGAGATGTAGATATAGAAACAGCAGGCTTGTATCTACTGTCGTGGAAATGTTTTAGTACACATACAAGCTCTAAGAATCTTTATTTACCCTATTGTATTAATTATTACAGGTAGGCAGAAGCCTTCAAATATTGTCCGTTCATTATTTAATCATGAGACGCCAGAGTAAAGTTTTCAGTTGTCAGGAGCTCATTCATTATTGGACTGCTATGATAGCTTCGTGGATGTTGTAAAAATATTATTCCTCCAAAACTCGGTTAATAATATCTTCAAGTGTCTACTGTCGTGAAAATGTTATTATAGCAGGTGAATTCTTCTTTAAAGATTTACTTAGTAACTTCTCATCCTTCATTTCGATCATTTGCAAGTGTCACCCAGTGAGATGTAGATATAGAAACAGCAGCCTTGTATCTTCTGTCGTGGAAAGGTTTTAGTACACATACAAGCTCTAAGAATCTTTGTTTATCCTATTGTATGAATTATTAAAAGGTAGTTAGGAGCCTTTCAATATTATCAATTCATAACTTGGTTATGAGACGCCAGTGTAAAGTTTTTAGTTGTCAGAAGCTAATTCATTATTCGACTGCTATAATAGCTTCTTGGACGTTGTGAAAATATTATTTCTCCTAAACTCGCTTTATAATATCTTGAAGTTTCTACAGTCGCGAAAATGTTATAACTTGTGATTTTTCTTTTCGAGATTTACTTAGTGACTGCTTATCGCTCTGTTTAATCATCTTCAAGCGTCAGCCAGTGAGATGCAGATATAGAAACAGCAGGCTTGTATGTACTGTCGTGGAAATGTTGGGGTACTCATACCAGCTCTAAGAATCTTTATTTATCCGATTGTATTAATTATTAAAGGTAGTTGGAGCCTTTAAATATTATTAATTCATTACTTAGTCATGAGACTTCTGTGAAAAGTGTTCAGTTCTTAGAAGCTCATTCATTATTAGACTGCTATGATAGGTTCTCGGATGTTGTGAAAATATGATTACACGTTAACTTGTTTCATGATATCTTTAATTTTCTAATGTCGTGGAAATGTTATTATAATAAGTGAATTCTTTCTTAGAACTGCTCGTAGTAACTCCTCATCCTTGATTTTAACCATCTTTGAAAGTCAGCCAGTGAGATAATGATATTTAATCCGCAGCTTTGTATCTACTGTCGTGGAAATGTTTTAGTACTCAAAGAAGCTCTAAGAATTTTTATTTATCCTATTGTATTAATTATAAAAGGTAGTTAGGAACCTTTAAATATTATTAATTCATCACTAAGTCACCAGAGGTTAGTGTAAAGTTTTTAGTAGTCAGAAGCTCATTCATTAATGGATTGCTATGATAGCTTGTTGGATGTAGTAAAAAAATATTTCTCATGTACCTTATTCATAATATCCTTAAGTTTCTACTGTTGTGTAAATCTTATAATTATAGCTGAATTCTGTTTAAGAACTTTACTTGGTATCTGCTTATCACTGATTTAAACTATCTTAAATTGTCAGCTAGTGAGATAATGATATTTAAACAGCAGTTTCGCATCTACTGTCATGGAAATGTTTAAGTGCTCGTACAAGCTCGTAGAATTTTTATAGATTTTATTTTATTACTTATTAAAGGTAATAAGAAGCGTTTCGATAATATATATTTATTACTAAGTCACAAGACGCCATTGTGATGTTTTAGCGGTTCGAAGCTCATCCATTGTTGGACTGCTTTGAAACCTTCTTGGATGTTGTAAAAAAATTATTTCTCCCAAACTTGTTTTCAAATATCTTCAAGTTTCTACTGTCGTGGAAATGTTATTATAATAGGTGAATTATTTTTTAGATATTTACTTAGTAACTTCCTATACATCATTTTGATCATCTCTAAGAGTCAGCCAGTAACATGAAGAAATAGAAACAGCAGCCTTGTATCTACTGTCGCGGAAATGTTTTAGTATTCATTCAAGCTCTAAGAATCTTTATCTATTATATTGTATTAATTATTAAAGGTAGATAGGAGCCTTTCAATATTATCAATTCATTACTTAGTCATGGGACACTACTGAAAAGTTTTCAGTTGTTAGAAGTTCATTCATTATTGGACTGCTATGATAGCTTCGTGGATGTTGTAAAAATATTATTTCTCGTGAGCTTGTTTTATAATATCTTTAAGTTTCTACTGTCGTGGAAATGTTATTATAATACGTGAATTCTTTTTTGGACATTTATTTGGTAACTTCTTATCCCTCATTTCGATCATCTCTAAGAGTCAGCCAGTCACATAAAGATATAGAAACAGCAGCCTTGTATCTACTGTCGTGGAAATGTTTGTGTACTCATACAAACTCTAAGAATCTTCATTTATGCTATTGTATTAATTATTAAAGGTAGTTAGGAGCCTTTAAATATTATCAATTGATTGCTTAGTCATGAGACGCCAGAGTAAAGTTTCCAGTTGTCAGAAGCTCATTCATTATTTGACTGCTATAATAGCTTCTTGGACGTTGTGAAAATATTATTTCTCCTAAACTCGCTTTATAATATCTTCAAGTTTCTACAGCCTGGAAAATGTTATAATTTGAGATTTCTCTTTTAGAGATTTACTTAGTGACTGCTTATCGCTCATTTTGATCATCTTCAAGAGTCAGCCAGTGAGATGCAGATATAGAAACAGCAGGCTTGTATGTACTGTCGTGGAAATGTTGGGGTACTCATACCAGCTCTAAGAATGTTTATTTATCGAATTGTATCAATTATTAAAGGTATTTGGAGCCTTTAAATATTATTAATTCATTACTTAGTCATGAGACTCCTGTGAAAAGTTTTGAGTTGTTTGAAGCTCATTCATTATTAGACTGCTATGATAGCTTCTCGGATGTTGTGAAAATATGATTACATGTTAACTTGTTTCATGATATCTTTAATTTTCTAGTGTCGTGGAAATGTTATTATAATAGGTGAATTCTTTCTTAGAAATGCTTTTAGTAACTCCTCATCCTTGATTTCAACCATCTTTGAAAGTCAGCCAGTGAGATGAAGATATTTAATCCGCAGCTTTGTATCTACTGTCGTGGAAATGTTTTAGTACTCATAGAAGCTCTAAGAATTTTGATTCATCCTATTGTATTAATTATAAAAGGTAGTTAGAAACCTTTAAATATTATCAATTGATTACTTCGTCATGAGACGCCAGTGTAAAGTTTTTAGTTGTCAGAAGCTAATTCATTGTTCGACTGCTATAATAGCTTCTTGGACGTTGTGAAAATATTATTTCTCCTAAACTCGCTTTATAATATCTTGAAGTTTCTACAGCCGCGAAAATGTTATAAATTGTGATTTTTCTTTTAGAGATTTACTTAGTGACTGCTTATCGCTCATTTTGATCATCTTCAAGAGTCAGCCAGTGAGATGTAGATATAGAAACAGCAGCCTTGTATGTACTGTCGTGGAAATGTTGGGGTACTCATACCAGCTCTAAGAATCTTTATTTATCGAATTGTATCAATTATTAAAGGTATTTGGAGCCTTTAAATATTATTAATTCATTACTTAGTCATGAGACTTCTGTGAAAAGTGTTCAGTTCTTAGAAGCTTATTCATTATTAGACTGCTATGATAGGTTCTCGGATGTTGTGAAAATATGATTACACGTTAACTTGTTTCATGATATCTTTAATTTTCTAATGTCGTGGAAATGTTATTATAATAAGTGAATTCTTTCTTAGAACTGCTCTTAGTAACTCCTCATCCTTGATTTTAACCATCTTTGAAAGTCAGCCAGTGAGATAATGATATTTAATCCGCAGCTTTGTATCTACTGTCGTGGAAATGTTTTAGTACTCAAAGAAGCTCTAAGAATTTTTATTTATCCTATTGTATTAATTATAAAAGGTAGTTAGGAACCTTTAAATATTATTAATTCATCACTAAGTCACCAGAGGTTAGTGTAAAGTTTTAGTAGTCAGAAGCTCATTCATTAATGGATTGCTATGATAGCTTGTTGGATGTAGTAAAAAAATATTTCTCATGTACTTGATTCATAATATCCTTAGTTTCTACTGTTGTGTAAATCTTATAATTATAGCTGAATTCTGTTTAAGAACTTTACTTGGTATCTGCTCATCACTGATTTAAACTATCTTTAATTGTCAGCTAGTGAGATAATGATATTTAAACAGCAGTTTCGCATCTACTGTCATGGAAATGTTTTAGTGCTCGTACAAGCTCGTAGAATTTTTATAGATTTTATTTTATTACTTATTAAAGGTAATAAGAAGCGTTTCGATAATATATATTTATTACTAAGTCACAAGACGCCATTGTGATGTTTTAGCGGTTCGAAGCTCATCCATTGTTGGACTGCTTTGAAACCTTCTTGGATGTTGTAAAAAAATTATTTCTCCCAAACTTGTTTTCAAATATCTTCAAGTTTCTACTGTCGTGGAAATGTTATTATAATAGGTGAATTATTTTTTAGATATTTACTTCGTAACTTCCTATACATCATTTTGATCATCTCTAAGAGTCAGCCAGTGAGATGTAGATACAGAAAAAGCAGCCTTGTATCTACTGTCGTGGAAATGTTTGAGTACTTATACAAGCTCTAATAATCTTCATTTATCCTATTGTATTAATTATTAAAGGTAGACAGGAGCCTTCAAATATTATACCATTCATGATTTAATCATGAGACGCCAGAGTAAAGTTTTCAGTTGTCAGAAGTTCATTCATTATTAGACTGCTATGATAGCTTCTTCGATGTTGTGAAAATATGATTTCTCGTGAACTTGTTTCATAATATCTTTGAGTTTCTACTGTCGTGAAAATGTTATTATAATAGGTGAATTCTTTTTTAGATATATACTTAGTAACTTCTTATCCGTCATTCCGATCATCTCTAAGAGTCAGCCAGTGACATTAAGATATGGAAACAGAAGCTTCGTATCTACTGTCGTGGAAATGTTTCAGTACTCATTCAAGCTCTAACAATTTTTATTTATTTTATTGTATTAATTATTAAAGGTAATAAGAAGCGTTTTAATAATATATATTCATTACATAGTCACAAGACGCCATTGTAATTTTTCAGCGATTAAAAGCTCATCCATGATTAGACTGCTATGATAGCTTCTACGATGTTGTGAAAATATGATTTCTCGTGAACTTGTTTCATGATATCTTCAAGTTTCTACTGTCGTAAAAATGTTATTGTAGTAGGTGAATTCTTTTTAGATATTTACTCTGTAACTTCCTATTCCTCATTTCGATCATCTATAAAAGTCAGCCAGTGACATGAAGATAAAGAAACAGCAGCCTTGTATCTACTGTCATCGAAATGTTTGAGTACTCATAGAAGCTCTAAGAATCTTTATTTATCCTATTGTATGAATTATTAAATGTAGTTAGGAGCCTTTAAATATTATCAATTGATTACTTAGTCATGAGACGCCAGTGTAAAGTTTTCAGTTGTTAGAAACTCATTCATTATTAGACTGATATTATAGCTTCTTCGATGTTGTGAACATATTATTTCTCGTGAACTTGTTTCATAATATCCTTAAGTTTCTACTTTCGTGGAAATGTTATTATAATAGCTGAATTCCTTCTTGGATATTTACTTAGTAACTTCCTATTCCTCATTTCGATCATCTCTAAGAGTCAGCCAGTGATATGTAGATATAGAAACCGCAGCCTTGTATCTACTGTCGTGGAAATGTTTTAGTACTCATATAGGCTCTAAGAATTTTTATTTATCCTATTGTATGAATTATTAAAGGTAGTAAGGAGCCTTTAAATATTATCAATTCATTACTTAGTCATGAGACTCCATTGAAGAGTTTTCAGTTGTTAGAAGCTCATTCATTATTAGACTGCTATGATAGCTTCTTCGATGTTGAGAATATATTATTTCTCGTGAACTTGTTTCATAATATCTTTAAGTTTCTACTGTTGTGAAAATGTTATTATAATAGGTGAATTCTTTTTAGATATATACTTAGTAACTTCTTATCCCTCATTTCGATCATCTCTAAGAGTCAGCCATTGACATGAAGATATAGAAACAGCAGCCTTGTATCTACTGTCGTTAAAATGTTTGAGTACTGATAAAAGCTATAAGAATCTTTAATTATGCCATTGTATTAATTATTAAAGGTAGTTAGGAGCCTTTAAATATCATCAATTCATTACTTAGTCATGAGATGCCAGTGTAATGTTTTCAGTTGTCGGAAGCCCATTCATTATTGGACTGCTTTGTTAGCTTCTTGGATGTTGTAAAAATATTATTTCTCTTAAACTCACTTTATAATATCTTCAAGTTTCTACATTGGTGGAAATTTTATCATAATAGGTGAATTCTTTTTTGGAGATTTATTTAGTAGCTCCCTATCCCGAATTTTTATAATATCCCTAACGGCACAAAATCGTTTCAAAAACGTTTTAGAAACGTCTTCTGGTAAACTTTTATACGTTTGTAAATTTTGATAAAAATACGTATTTAAAACTTTTTCAAAACGTTAAATATTGCCCCAAGATACAGAAATTGGTAACGAGACAATGTACTAAAGTTTAAAGATACTTATAATTAAATCTTCGAATATAGATTAGGAGACATTTTTCTAATTAATTTACATCATTTGCCATAAATATCCACATATTATTTCTTATTGTCTAATACTCACTTTATTAGGTTTAGCGTAAGAGCAGAAAATTGGTACCAAAAACAAGCAGTTTTACATTTATGAAAGGCATTCATAATTCAAAAAATTTGCATACTTGAAGTATTATATGAGATCGACATTAACTTCTAGGGAAAATTTATATAAATAGGCATTATTATATTTTTTCTTTTTATATTTTTTCTTTTAGTATTTTTATATTTTTTCCGTTCAATGTATATTTACCAATGAGCCCAGTGGCTTTTCTTGACTATAAATAAAACGTTAAATAAGTATACAAATGTGTATTATTGTAAAACTTCTTAAGAGTGGGAGATAAATATAGAAACCTAATTTGTTGCAAGGATTGCCTTACATTAGCTGTCATTGAATAGAACATAATTTTTTTAATTCCACTGCAATATAATTAATAATCGAATCTTGCTTTGGGCTCATGTCGTGAAAATATACTTAATTATTATAAGAGCATATAGATCATAAGTTAAAAAAAATGAAAGTTCTATATAAATGTATTGAAAATATTTTTGCTCCATACTTTTTCTTTATAAGTAATACGCATTACTCCACTATTGTTTCATACTTTATCGAATTATATCCATAATAATGATTTATCATCAACATTCATAATTGTCGTGAAAATGTCTTGAGCTAAGCAAAAACAGTACTTAAAATCCGAATAACATTATTGTCGTAAAATGGGAGTAATTACATTCAAAGTTATGTAAATTTAGCCTAGTGGTTTCTAATGACTGTGAATAAAACGAATAATAAATAAACAAATCTGTATTATTTTGAAACTATTTAAGAGTGCGAGATAACTAGAGGAACCCAATTTGTTTCAGTGATTGTCATCTATTGTCACTCTCTTAATAAAACATGATTCGTTTAAGTTCACTTATAGAATTGTCTTCAATTGTAAATAGATACAAACTATATAAGGCCCTTCAAATATTGCAATTTATGTAGCCGTACTACAGCCCCATAATAAGTAATCTAATCGTTCTTAGGCCTACTGTCGTGAAAATGTACCCAATTATCATCAAAGCTTATGAATTATGAGTTCAAAAAGAGGAAGTTTTATATAAATTGTATTGAAAATATGATAGCTTTCTTTTTATTAGTAATAGCCAGTACTTCCGTACTGTTTGATATTTTATTGATTTGTATCTATAATTCTAATTAATCATCAAAATGCATAAATGCGGTGAAAATGTCTTATGCTGTGTAAAAACAGTACTCAAAAAGCAAACCTCATTATTGATGTTAAATCAGAGTAATAGCATTCAAAGCTATGCAGAATTAGCCCAGTAGCTTTTCTTGACTATAAATAAAACGTTAAATAAGTATACAAATATGTATTATTGTAAAACTTCTTAAAAGTGGGAGATAAATATAGAAACCTAATTTATTGCAAGGATTGCCTTATATTAGCTGTCATTGAATAGAACATTATATTTTTAATTTCACTGCAATATAATTAATAATCGAATCTTGCTTTGGGCTAATATCTTGAAAATGTACTTAATTATATAAGAGCACATAATTCATTAATTAAAAAAAAAGAAAGTTCTATATATATGTATCAAAAATATTCTTGCTCCATACTTCTTCTTTATCAGTAATACGCAAAACTCCACTATTGTTTGATACATTATCGATTTATATCTATAATCATGATTCGTTATCAACATTTATAAATGTCGTGAAAATGTCTTGAGCTTAGCAAAAACAGTACTTGAAATTCGAATATAATTACTGTCGTAAAATGGGAGTGATGAAATTCAAAGCTATGTTAATTTAGCCTAGTGGTTTCTAATGACTGTGAATAAAACGATTAATAAATAAACAAATCTGTATTATTTTGAAACTATCTAGGAGTGCGTTTTGAAACTATCTGATTCGTTTAAGTTCACTTATAGAATTGTCTTCAATTGTAAATAGATACAAACTATATAAGGCCTTTTAAATATTGTAATTCATGTAACCGTACTACAGTCCCATAATAAGTAATCTAATCCTTCTTAGGGCTACTGTCGTGAAAATGTACCAAATTATCATCAAAGCTTATGAGTTATGAGTTCAAAAAAAGAAAATTTTATATAAATTGTATTGAAAATATTATAGCTTTCTGTTTATTAGCAATATCCAGTATTCTAGCACTGTTTGATATTCTATTGATTTGTATCTATGATTTTAATTAATCATCAAAATGCACCAATGTCGTGAAATCGTGAAACCCGGCGAATCCATGTATATCAGCATAATTGAATTGTATTATCCGTAATGATATGCACGTGGAATATCAAAGTAGAGAGCCGGTCTGTGGTTCAGTCGGTAGAGCGTTGGATTCGTAATCTCGAGGTTTCGAGTTCGAATCCCGCTCTCGACCGATTTTTACAAGTACCACTGTACGTTACATGTGGTTTGTTCACGATCATACTTACGAGCTACGTCGCTGATTAGCATCGCATAATAGCATAGCATAAATATAGCAACGAAAAAAAAAAATAATAAAATTCAAGATTTATCACATATAGCTTTGTTTGTTTATAGTTTATAGAACTTGGTTACAATAACAAACACTAAAGTTTAGCACTCGCGGAGCTGTGTAAACCGACACGTCTACACTCGACGGAGTCCAAAAACCGACCCAGCTGGACCTAACCATAGATAATTTCTTTTCTTATGATTACTTTTAATTATAAAATAATCCAAATTGTATTTTGTTAAATATTCTATTCCATTTTCAGTCAAAGCAGCAGTGAATCCTTTTAAGTATTTTAAAATTGAGCCTTTCTTCCTAAATGTTATTGCACATATTTTTCCACCAACATTATTTTCCTTCGAGTACCTAAGAAAATTTAATAATTTGTATAGATTGTTGTAGATAATGAGTTTCCCGTATGGAAATAATTTTTGTTAATAGCTATAACAAAAAATAATTTTTTTTAAAAGTTATAAACTTTAATTGTTTGTTTTAAAAGTCTAGATTTTGGATTGTAATAACTGATTGTAATAGTTACTAATAATTATTTTCTATTTATAACAGTTGATAGAAGTTATTATTGGTTATTAGTTTTCATTATCTTTTCAGTATGGAAACTATACACATAAAGTAAAACCATCAGTCAAAGTTATGATTGGTCATTATTTTCTTTTTCTGTTTCAATCTAAGAGTTACTAATAATTATCTTCTATAAAAGTAATAAAAAATAATAACTTTTATTTTAGGTTTGGTTGTTGCGTATGGTTTCTAAATTGAAAAGCTAATAAAAAATAATGAAACATTATAAAAAATTAAAAATATAATGAATAGTAACTATTTAAAACTTTTATTACAATCCAAAATCTAAACATTTTAAATTGTTAATATCAATTATTTTTTATTATATTTTATTTCAGAATGTGATTTCCGCCTGGAATGTCTCAATTCTGACACTTTTTAATAGATATTAACAGAAATTATTTCCATATGGGTTGAAATAAAATAATTTCAAACAATTTTAAATCCTATTAATTGTATTTATAAAAATAAGTAATTTAATTTTACTCATTGTTAATATTTTTGAGTAGAATATAAAAATAGATTACAAACCTAAAACAAGCTTCTATAGTAAATCCTGAATTTGGTTCAAGAATATTTAAATAACATTGTATTTGTCTTGTAAATTTAGTTACCGATACTTTTAAGTTTGGCAAAAAGTATTTATTACTTTAATTATGTTGTTAGATGTTGTAACACTATTAACTTTTTGACCCATAAAAGAATCGATCATCTCAATTATTCTGTTTTTAAGGTATCAGGCCTCAGTTTTAAGCCTGAAAAAAATCAAATTGAAATGTAGTCATAATTTGTTTTTGTAATGATATTAATTAATAAAACTTCTTTTTACCTTAAATATATATTAAATACAAGACTTTGACCTAAAAATAATTTTAAAAACCCATCCGTTGGTTAAAATCCCTTGCTCTTGTCGATAACTTGATTTTAAAAATTTTTTTACTTACCGTAGAGTTTCTCAGCTAATTTTCAATTAATTGACCTGAAAATTTCCAGAGATCTTTAATTTATATATCTTCACAAAATAATAGTTCTGGAATTTTGATAAGATAAGTTAAAGTAAATGTTGAACTGAATTACTTGTATGAAATTCACAAAAATATTGATTTTTTTCAACTTTTCTAAACCAAACTTAGAAATTATTTTTTTTTCCTAAAACTAAAACTATTATTTTGTGAAGATATATAAATTAGAGATCTCTGGAAATTTTCAGGTCAATTAATTGAAAATTAGCTGAGAAACTCTACGGTAAGTAAAAAAATTTTAAAAATCAAGTTATCGATAAGAGCAAAGGATTTTAACCAACGGATGGGGTTTTTAAAATTATTTTTAGGTCAAAGTCTTGTATTTAATATATATTTAAGGTAAAAAGAAGTTTTATTAATTAATATCATTACAAAAACAAATTATGACTACATTTCAATTTCATTTTTTTCAGGCTTAAAACTCAGTCTTGATACCTTAAATCTGTATTATTCAATAAAGGTTTCAACAACTTTTGATTTATTTTATTAGTCATAAACTTTAAATGATACAAATCAACAACTGTATACGTAGCAAGATCATCTATAATACTTAATTCCAATGCAGTATTATGTAGACCATTTTAATGCTTAAAATAGTAATAATTTAAATATTTACAGAAAAGAATAAAAAATATGTTATAATAATTTAAATAAATGAAAGTATTTCTAAAAATTTTTATTTACTTATCATTATTAAATGCAATTGATCGAGCTAAATATAAATGATTATTTGATGATACAATATTAACACTATCTCTTTCATATTCTGTTATATTAATTTTAATTCTGTCAGGAACTGAAAAATAAAAAAGAAATAAAATTTTAATAAAAGTTTATACATTAATTATCATGAATTCATAAATAAATTTAATATCATTTGTTTACCCTCATAAAATAGATTTTTGTTGTCCTCGTAACAACTCCCTTTAAATACGTTGGTTATATTAATATTATTAGATTTAAATAAATCATTTATTTCTTGTATTTTTTGTCTAATAAGGTATCGATATTGTATCAGAAGATCTAACAAAGCATAATTAGATTTTTTTACTTCATTTGAAAAAATTATCTGTAAAATATTTTGTTTGTATTTATTAGGGATTGTAAGCCCACGATTCATGTACATGTACAGATCTTCACTTTTATATACGACATGTGAAATAATTAAGTCTCTAAATAATGAAAATAGTGCATCATCATCTGAAACAAAATCATACATATGAAACACAATATTTAATCAAATTAATTACAAGCACTGAAATTCACCTTCATCTTCAAATATTTCAATGACATTTTTATTTAGTTTGTCATATAGTTTAACTGCATCATATAAATTTATAAAAAGTTATAAAACTGTGAATCAAAGAAATGAAGTAATTTTTATATATTTTTACCTGGCTGCACTTTTCTTTTTTTTACATAATATTTATTTCTTTTTAAAGTATTTGAATCATCAACAGCTATATCTTTAATATTATTTTGCGGTTGTGAGATGCTGATCTTATTATCATTAACATTGGAAATTCTCTCAATGTTGTTAAGAATATATACTTCTTTTTCAGAAATATTTTCGTCATTTTGAGAAACAGGAGTTGTCACTGTTTTCTGAAGAAAATTATTTTCCAATAGTACATAGCAGCTTTTTATTTTAATATTTGAAACATTTTTCCCATCATTAAATTTTATATTTAATGTATTATCGAATTCAACAGTTAGTAAATTAATATTATTATATCTGCTTCACGACAAAGATATACTATTGTTATCAAATCCATGAAACTCTTCTTCAACATGAAAATCTTTTTCAGGTAAACTTATGTTATTATAATCATTGATACTTTTTATTAAATCATCACAAATTTCTGCTTTGTTGAATGAGAAAGTGTTTTTTCAGCAAAAATTATACACAATTTTTGACATGCCCAGAATATGTATTAATACTTTCCGGGCCTTCCTGAAATATGTATAAATAATTTCCGGGCATGCCCAGAAAGTGAAAATATACATGTATCATTTCTGGGCATTCCCGGAAAATCAACAAAGGCCCGGAAAGTGTATCAGAGTATTCATATATTGCCCGGAAAGTTAACCAAGATATATATATATATATATATATATATATATATATATAAATAAATGTTGAATTGAACTTATCTTTATTTCTCCTTCTTAACCTTTAGTACAATAACTTTAGGCGAAGCGTAGCCTTAGACAGTAAGCATGAAATTAAGCTTACGAGCTACAGACTCTTGGGTTTTTATACTATGATAAAAAGACAGTTGCATTCTTTCGTATGTATGATATTATTGATCCTTTTATAATTTCGGGAAAAAGATTGATTGAATTTTGTATGTGATGCAGTTTAGAGTTCGATCGCCTCTTGTGCGTCGCATTCTCGCGAATGTATAACGTTATTGTTTGCTATCGCAGTTTCGAGGTAAAAGACTTGACATATGATGCGTACGAAGTTCAACCACTCTTGAGTATAATGTGCAAGATGAATATAAGTATGAATGTGCTATAAATGTTTGTCTTTGTTAATACGGGTACACTGAAATCTTGTTTACATGTACCACGTTAATATTACAATTTAAAATATATTTTTGTTAAAAAGCGCATATTATTCGCAATTATTTTATGACATTTGCAATCGTTTTAAAGATTATAAGTAAAGTTTGCACTTATGTCATGTATTGTATTATGTTATTTCCATTGACATAGGTACGAATTCAGTAACGTAACTCAAGTAACAATCGTTCGGCTGGAAGTTATAGTCTTTACTCAGTTCTCAGATATTCTATCAGTGTTTTTCTAACCCTTTTTCCATAAGAAAAACAAGGATAGAATATTTGAGAACTGAGTAACGACTATAACTTCTAGCCTTGGGCTTGAGTTGGGTCTATGAATTTGAGCCATAAAAAAAAAATTATGTTAAACGCTATTTTATCACTAAAGAAAAGTAACATGTTAAATATTTTGTAAATAAAATAACGAATATTAGTATAAAAAATAAAATGCTATATTTATTAATTTTATATATTAGGTAAGGATTTATTTATAACAAAATTTTAGTTTAAGACGATAATATTATTTCATATGCTATATTACAATATTAGAATAACATTGTATAATAAAAATTTATTCGATATTAAATGGTTCGTTATAATTATTATTGTGGATGTTTAAGAAGATCTTTCGATAAAACGTTAGGGTGAAATATTTGAATTATAATTTGTATAATGTTCAGATAATAAATCCAAAACCTTTGATGATATATAGTCATTAATATCATCGATAACCTTAAAACCTGTTTAATTCTCACTGTTGGCAAAATATTATGTGATGTTGATGTTGTTTATTATCAGTGGTATCCTAGTAAATTCATTTTTAGGTTTTAATTTTTTAGTGCAAATATAAAAAGTTTAACATCATTATATTTTCAAAGTAAGAATAAAAATGTAATTATATAGAATAATCAATTTTTTAAATTTCAATTCGCTTATGGCCTCTTTTTCCTATAAAATTTAAATCGGGTTTTGTACTTTTATAAATTCATTTTAAGCTATTAAAGATAAATTTATATCAACAATTCAATGTTTAGAAAAATGCTGATTTTTGAAAATATTAATTATATGTATACAAATATAGGTACATTTCAAACACATAGATTAATAAATTATTATATACTTTAGTTTCTATCTAGTGTATGTAAAGAAATAATTGTGAAGATTATTAACTAATTTTATCAAAGTAAAAAAGGTCTACTATTATAAACTAATAAAACTACGTACTTGTAACCAGTAGGAATTGTTATAGCCAACATTAATATATTAGTTTAAATATAAAAGTATTGTCATTTATTAATAGGATCATTTAATTAATAAGTACGTGTATTGAAAATGTTGAGTATTCATAAAAAGTGAATAATCATTTTATTTGTTGATTTTATTCGTTAGAATATTACCCAATATATAAAATTAATAAATATAGGATTTTATTCTTTATACTAATATTCGTAATACTGTTTTAATACTAACATTCGTTATTTTATTTACAAAATATTTCACATGTTACTTTTCTTTAGTGATAAAATAACGTTTGACATAATGTTTTTTATTGCTCGAATTCATAGACCCAATTCAAGTCCAAGGCTAGAAGTTATAGTCGTTACTTAGTTTTCAAATATTCTATCCTTGTTCTTCTTATGGAAAAAGGAAAGAAGAACATAGATAGAATATCTGAGAACTGAGTAAAGGGTATAACTTTCAGCCCAACGATTGTTACTTGAGTTACGTTACTGAATTCGTACCTATATCAACGGAGATAATATAATACAATACATGACATAAGTGCAAGCTTTACTTATAATCTTTGAAACGATTGCACATGTCATAAAATAATTGCGAATAATATGCGCTTTTAACAAAAATATATTAAAAATTGTAATATTAATACGGTACATGTAAACAAGATTTTAATATACTCGCTTGCTCACATTTTTTTACACAGTGTAAAAATAGACCACATAGCTCTCGCAAAAGTGTGACTTAATTGCAGATTTAGATTACATAGTGTTAAAAATGCCAAAGTCAAGATTCATATTATTAAATCATGATTCTAATGTTTGTATTGATAAGTTTTACTTACAAAATATAAATTCATTAACTCATATGTATTCTCAAGTTAATATTTTGACCGTACTCAATATAGCTGTACCTGTGAAATGACTCATTTATCAAAATATTTTCTTTTATCAAAGTAATATAATATTTAAAAGATTTCATCACATATAAAGTAATGAAATATCAACAAAATCATGAAAGAAGTGAATAAATATCCAATCTAAAATGTGGATTATTGCAAAAATAGCATGCAAATATTTGTAAATCTTATTTTCCTGACTTAATTGCATAATTATATTTATAAATAAAGTTCTAGAATACAATTTCATAATATAAATAATAATACAAAGTGTGCAAATGAGCTAAAATCAGCCAAAATCGTTCAAAAAATGAGTTTTTTTGCATTTTTAACTATGGCGCACCTCCAGGAAATATCTGAGAAAATTCAGGCAAGTACTTTTAAACAGATTACAAGTTTTTTTGCAAGGATTGGCCCTGTACCGCATTTCCCGTAAAAATAGGTAGGGTTTTAATTTTTTTTCTATCCTTTTAGGTTATATAGCATTATCAAATCTTTATGAAAAAATTCTACAAGATCTGTAAACACTTAAACTATTAGTACGATTTTCTTGGGGTTTTTTTACTAACTAGATTCGGAGAAAAAAAATAAATAGTGAAAAAGTCATTTTTTCCATGCTGTGGACAGGGAGAGGGGGGTCGCGGTCTGCAAATATGACAAAAACTATTTATTTTCGATCTAAAAAAAGTTACCAGGTCAAACAAAAATTTCCGGGACAGGGCAATTTTGACTATCTTAACAGGGGTACCCTTTGAAGCAAATCCATCGAGTAGTTTTTGAGATCCTGTTGGCATAGTGAATACACACACTAGGCCAGTCAATAGACCGAAAAAAAGTCTTATTTTGTCAAAATTAGTAACTGGCAACGACCTATGCGATCATTTAAAAGATAGTCCGTAGATGTTTACTTCTATGTTTTGGACTAGCAATCATGATTTATTAATTAGTTATTAACAAATTAGTGCAAAAAAGCGTTTTTCTTTGTTTTTTGCTGATAAAACGAAAACTATTTGACGAATCATTATGGTGTCTATAGGAAAATTGAAGAGAATTGAATTATCAACAAAACGAAAGGTCAAACAATCTGATCGGTTTATTAAAACCGAAAAAAATTCGGACAAACTAGAAAATTTTTAATTTTTTTAAAAAATTCATAACTCTGTTGTTTATTAATATTAAGAGCTGAAATTCGGCACAGAAGTAGATAATTATATCTACTTTTAACGTGCCAAAGGCAGATACTATCGGATAATTAATTTTTGTGCAATTGCAATTGCCATTTTTTTTCGGTATTCCTCACTTCTTTATATTACCAATTGAGAACGTCGTACATACATTTTCAAAAGGGTTTTGAAAACTAGAAACAATATACTATTAAACGTATATTCTGAGTTTTTATTAAAATTGTGTAAAAAGGGTGAAATATGCACTTGAACATCGACGCAAACGGTCGAGTGCGCGGTACACAGCAAAAAGTGGGGATAAAGGAGAAACTGTAAAATATCTTTAGATTTTATCATTCGTGAAATCTGAATAGGAAATAAAAAAAAATTAAAAAAAACACTTTAATATAAGTGCATTAATCGCCGAAAACAAGCCAGTTAAAAAATTGAACGTTTTACGTCGTGCGCTGGCATATCTATATATATCGTTTCTCCTCCATCCCCACTTTTTGCTGTGTACCGCGCGCTCGACCGTTTGCGTCGATGTTCGAGTGCATATTTCACCCTTTTCATACAATTTTGATGAAAACTCAGAATATACGTTTAATAGTATACTGTTTCTAGTTTTCAAAACCCTTTTAAAAGTGTATGTGCGACGTTCTCAATTGGTAATATAAAGAAGTGAGGAATACCGAAAAAAAATGGCAATTGCAATTGCACAGAAATTAATTATCCGATAGTATCTGCCTTTGGCACGTTATAAGTAGATACAATTATCTACTTCTATGCCAAATTTCAGCTCTTAGTATTAATAAACAACAGAGTTATAAATTTTTTTAAAAAATGAAAAATTTTTCGGTTTTTCCGAATTTTTTTCGGTTTTAATTAACCGATCGGATTGTTTGGCCACTCGTTTTGTTGATAATTCAATTCTCTAAAACTTTACCATTGACATCATCATAATTCGTCAAATAGTTTTCGTTTTATGAGCAAAAAACAAAAAAAACGCGTTTTTTTGCACTAATTTGTTAATAACTAATTAATAAATCATAGTTGCTAGTCCAAAACATATAAGTAAACATCTACGAACTATCTTTTGAATGATTGCATAGGTTGTTGCCAGTTACTAATTTTAACAGAACAAAACCTTATTTTGACTGGCCCACACGCATATATATAGACATTTTCTGGAAATCTCTTTTTTGACTTCCTGCGTCCAAATATACACAAATAAGTGAAAAAAGAGGAAATTAATTTTTTTATCGATACAGTCCTTTCTCTATGAGATAACAATACAAATATTTTTTCAAAAATTCAAAATGTTCTGAAATTAAAACTGCGCTAAGGTAATCTGTTTTCAACAGTTTCTTTCATTTTGACGATCGAAAATAATTTCCATAAAAATTTTAAAGCAAATTCATAGAGTAGTGTAAACAAAGACAAACATTCATAACACATTTATACTTATATTCATCTTACACATTTCACTCAAGGGTGATTGAACTCCATACGCATCATATATCAAGTCTTCTACCTTGAGACTGCGAAAGCAAACAATAACGTTATACAATCGCGAGAATGCGACACACAAAAATGCGACGCACAAGAGGCGATCGAACTCTAAACTGCATCACATGCAAAATTCAATCAATCTTTTTCCCGAAATTATAAAAGTATCAATAATATCATACATACGAAAGAATGCAACTGTCTTTTATCATAGTATAAAAACCCAAGAGTCTGTAGCTCGTAAGCTTAATTTCATGCTTACCGTCTAAGGCTACGCTTCGCCTAAAGTTATTGTACTAAAGGTTAAGAAGGAGAAATAAATATAAGTTCAATTCAACATATATATATATATATATATATATATATATATATATATATATATATATATATAAATAAACATTCTTTTATTCTTGGATACCTATCCTAAAGAACCAACGTCCTAAATTACAAAAATAGGTTATAATAATTTATAAAATTAATAAATCAAGTTTATTAAATAAACTTTAATAAATTAAACTTCACAAATAAATAAATACAGTTCTAACGGTTAACATAAATTGGTGGCAGCGTAAGAGGATAGTGAAGCCAAGTGATAAAAGTGATTAAATAAAACTCCGATTTCTTAAAATATTTTCTCTCAGGAGAAAACGGAGGAGTTTAAAAATCAAAAAAAGCCAAGTGATAAAAGACAACTAAACAAAACTCCGATATCTCAGGATACCTTCTCTCAGGAGGAAACAAAGAGTTTTAAAAATCAAGAAAACTTATCTTCAATCTGGTGACAATAGCCCACACTCTCAGGAGTTGACTACCAGTAGTTGAAGGGTTCATCAAGCTACGTCTGCATCCCCAGGGATAAAGAGAGGATCATCTCTACAATAAAAGATGACTTCCACACCGCCAGCGATTAAAGAGACGCAGCCAACCAGATCTTCAAAAACATCATCTCTTAAAAACCTTTAAGTAAGTCGTACAATAATTTTAAGCACACAGCAGGACAAGCCGAAAAATAAAGGCGTGTCTAACTTTCTGTAACATTCGTTTTATTTATAAGTTATTTATAAGACATACAACGTCTCAAGTCGGAGAGGCTTGACACACGCTTGAGAGGTTGACACATAAGAACATCACCCGCGTATGTATTATGATTATCGTGAAGACGATAACGATAGTGTAAGATCGGAAAATACCCCACGTTCACCTACTTCCCTTTCTGACGTTTCTAACAATTTCTACGACACTACAGACGGTCTTTATAAATTAAAAATAAATTTAAAACCCAGTAAGATGGACAGTTTACTAAAGAAATTTAAATCCAATGAAGACATAACGAAAAGCGATCAAGACGAACAAAATGTAGTGCAAGAATTGCAACGTCAAAAGGGAAAGGCCGACGCATTAGAAAAGCAATAAGTATTATTGACAGAACAATTACAAATTTTAAATACTCAGATGACAGAAAATAAAAATCCATCACCAATCCCAAGTATACCACCTGCAGTTAGAGACAACAACCCTAGATTAAATGTTCTCCCGGGATTAACGAGAGAACATCATTTATTAATACGTGAACTCTTAACAGAGATAAGGGAATATGATGGATCAATAGATGTTAGCGCATTTATCGATCAAATGATTCGCGCCTCCCGACAACTTAGCTCTGAGCAGGAAATATCAGCGCTTGTACGGAAGGTAATAGCAGTTAAGCTAAAAGGAAAGGCACAAGAAGTAGTTGAAAGAAATCAAGTGACTACGGCAGTGCAACTCAAAGAATGTTTAAACACACTCTGGAAAACTAGAACTTGAATACGATCAATTAGCTAAAATGCGTAACTCTATGAGACAGAGAACAAATGAAAAGGTGGCGGACTATATACGAAGATATAATAACATAAATCGTCGAATACAGATTTCAATAGATAGTTTAAACGACGATTTTAGAGATATGCACCGGAATTATGAAAATAAAAACGCGATTTCGAAATTTATAAGAAGATTGGATCCAGAAGGCTTACGTTTAACCGTACAACAAAATCGACCACACACTTAACCGATAGCATATCAACAAGCTTTATACGAAGAAAAACTCCAAAAAGAAGATAAAGAACTTCAAAATAGAAATTATAATAAACATGAGAAGAGATCCAGAAAAGATAGATATGAAAAACATCCAAGAGATAGGAGTCATTCTAGATATGATTCAAGAAATTGTGAGAAACATTCAACACCGGATAAAAATTACACACGTGATAGAAGCTTTTCACGAGATCGACAAGAAAATTATCGATCAGATAAAAAAGAGGATAAACCTACATGCCCCCACTGTAATAAATATGGTCATGACAAAGAGCATTGTTTTAAACATCAAAATGCACATAGAGTAAATTTTTGCCTCAATGCCTCAAAAAGCAAAACTTATTTAGAGGATCCGGCACCATGGTCGAAGACCCCACCCGATCGTCAGAATTATTGGGGAGACCAGGATTACCAGACGCAATTTTTTCAACAGTTGGAAAGCACTGGCATCTCTGGATGCGACCCTCAGGAACAGGATGAAAATTATTAAAATTCTTAGTGGACACAGGAGCAGGCATAACATTCATTAAGGACAAAGTGTTGGATCTTAATACTTGCAATCCTATAAGACAAAAACCAGAAGAGAGACAAAATATACAGATAGTTAACGGAAATCACACAATGCTTGGCAAATGTAAATTGAATGGTTTTGGAAAGGACTTTATATATCATGTCGCAAGCAATAAAATACCTCTCGATGCCAATGGGTTATTGGGCCGAGGATGGCTACAACATTATAAAGCATTAATTGATACAGAAAAACAAAATATAAAAATTTCTGATGCACAAAACAACCCTTTACAATTCACAGTCAATGAAAAACCTATTTATGTAAATCAAGGAATCAATCTTATAAAAATAGATATAGATGTGTGATCCGAAAAATATAATAACACCAGCAATATGTACAGTACAAAATAAAAGTACAACACTTAATATCGTTAATGAGTCAGTAAAGGAAATGAAAATAGATACTGAAATAGAGATAGAAGAATTTTAAGAACAAAAACAAAATGTTTATGAAACAACTTTCCTACAGAAACAAGTATATAATAAACAAACGTTAATGACAGAAAAATATCATCGTGATAAACTTATTATAGATAATACACGCATATCGCATTTGCCGAGAGAACAGGCATTAGCAATACAAACATTAGTCAAAGAATACAATGATACTTTTCAATTAGAAGGAGATAATGCACCATCGCTCAAGAATATGTATCATCGTATAGATTAAACAGTAAATCAACCAGTTGTTTCAAAATTATATCGACACCCATTATCCTCATATAAGGAAATAGACAGACAAATAGAAAAATTTGAAAATGAAGGTATTATAACAAAGTCAAATTCGTCTTTTGTATCACCTGTTTGGTGTGTTCCAAAGAAAATAGATGCATCAGGAATACAAAAATATAGAGTTGTAATAGATTTCAGGAAATTAAATGAATACACACTTCAAGACAATTACCCATTGCCGTCAATAAATGGAATCCTTGACCAATTGAGAGGTATGAGATACTTCTCTGCATTTGACTTGGCCTCAGGCTTTTATCAAGTACCGGTTTTTTAGTACACAGAGAGCGTACTGCATTTTCTACTCATAAAGGGCATTGGGAATTCAAACAAATGCCAATGGGCCTTAAAAACGC
Organism: Anastatus disparis; assembly: GCA_017163975.1. Classification (NCBI taxonomy): domain Eukaryota; kingdom Metazoa; phylum Arthropoda; class Insecta; order Hymenoptera; family Eupelmidae; genus Anastatus; species Anastatus disparis. The sequence goes on along the minus strand of JAFFSR010000122.1, from coordinate 607,657 downwards.
ACCTGCTACATTTCAAAGAATAATGAATTTAAAATTACAAGGACTAATAGGCACTATATGTTTCGTATACCTTGATGACATTATAGTATACTCAAAAACCTTTGAAGAACATCTAAAGAACTTACAGATATTATTTGATCGTCTTAGAACTGCAGGCTTAAAGTTGCAGCCTGATAAATCTGAATATGTAAAACCAGAATTAGAATATTTAGGACATCTCATCACAAAAAAAGGAGTATATCCTAATCCAAACAAATTAGAATGTATAAGAAATTATAAACAACCTTCCAATCAAAAGGAAATCAGACAATTTCTAGGATTATGCGGATACTATAGGAAATTTATTAAAAATTACGGTAAAATCACAGCACCTCTTAATAAACTAATAAGTAAAAATGTCACATTTAATTTCGACGATAAATGCAAAAATCCTTTTAAAATATTAAAGCAAAAATTAACATCATCACCGATATTAAAATATCCTTATTTAGAAGAGATGTTCATACTGATAACAGATGCGAGTAATGAAGGACTTGGTGCAATTCTTAGTCAAGGTGATTAGAAAAAAGGAAAAGATTTACCTCGCGCCTATGCTTCAAGAACACTCAATCAAGCTGGAAAGAAATATTCGACTACCAAAAAGGAATTGTTAGCAGCAGTATGGGCAATGCGTCATTTTAGACATTTCCTATATGGGAAACCTTTGATTTTAATAACAGATCATGCACCATTAGCAGGTCTTATCAAATCAAAATCGCCAGAAATTGGATCTAGACTTTTAAGACTTTTATTAAAAATTACAGATTTTCAACCTATAGTAGAATATAAAAAGGGTAAATTAAATACTAATGCCGATGCTCTTAGCCGAGCATTTGTAGCAAAAAGAGAAACCCACGAATAAAGTACGTTAATGTTATAAAAGGTGACATAATATACAACAATACTCATAATCAGGACATAAAACAAGTTTTAAAAGAAATATTGTCTAAATACACTAAAGGACAAATATTGGAGCTCAGAGGTTTTAACAGAAAAAAATTCTTCGATGCTACAGATCATTTAATGGCCATAGCAGCTAAAAGCGGTATAAAGGAAATTACACTTGTATATTTTCGGACAGAAAAGGAACCTAGATATGGAAAGATAGAAATAAAACAAGCATGTAAAGAAGACATTATACTAACTGCAAATGAAGAATTAATACGATTACCAATAAATTATTTACGTAGTCATTACCCTAATTATGAAAGAGAAATTATAAAATTAAGAAATTTTGACGACGCTCCGGCTCAAGATCTATTATCAAAACTTGCTCGTTTTCCAAGAAAAATACGAATTAAGAGTTTATCACAGACTCATGTGGATTGTGAAAAGACTAGAAAAACATTAATAGCAAGAGCCCATAGTGAAGCTCATTGGGCTTATGATAAAACTATGTTCCAACTTCGTAAATATTGTTGGAAACAAAAGCAGAAGAGATTAAAAATTGGATCGATACTTGCAAATACTGTGCAGAAAAAAATTTTAATAGTAGATTCAAAGCTCCAGGTACTATTATTAATGCGCCAAGAGAAATCAACGAATTATGGTATATAGATCATGACGAAGAAAAAGGAATAAAATTACTTTTTATTATAGAAGCTCTTTCAAGATATGCTAAAGTTAATCAATTGAAAAATCTAGATTGAACTACGCAATCTATGGAAGATTTAATGAGTGAATGGGGAACACCAAAGAAAATAATCAGTGACAATGCAGCTACGTTTACATCAAGGGCGTTTTAAAATTTATTAGAAAAACATAAAATAAAATATATACCAACAACTCCATTACATCCGCAATCGAATGGTATAGTAGAAAGACTTATAGGAACTTTGAAGAAAAGAATAATTAGAGCAGTTTCAAACAATAAAAGCTTTTACCCTTATTATTACTGCTTATAATAGAACAATACATCCTACAACAAAATATATACCTTATGAATTATTCTTTGGACGAATCCTACCTAATGAAGATTTTAACTCTGACAAGTTAAATTCATTAAGTGAGCGATTGGAAGAAAAATACAAAGAAAGCAAAAGAAGCAAGAGAAAATATACAAAGACAAAAGAAAATTAATAAAAACACAGTAGATAATAGACAAACTTCAAGAATCAACCCACAACCAGGGGATAGGGTAAATTTTGGAACATCACGTGGATTTATAGGGCCAGCAACAATTCTCACAGTCAATAATGAAAGTCATACAGTTCAGCTTTTATTTAAAACAAAAATTCTCAGACCACATTTTAATGAGATCACGCTTATCTCGAATCCCTTCTTTGTTACAGATGAAGGCGATAATGATAATATTAACAGTCATTTTAATTGACATGTTTCATCACTGCAAAGCAGATATAAAAATTACACCAGCTAATATACCAATACTACAGAAAAATTACGGAACTGCTTATGTGTTCGAAGATACTTGGACTATTGTTAATTATATAAATCTTACAGCCCTTATACAAAATAAAATAGATCGATTAACAAAAATCAAAGAAGTATGTAATAATGTTCACTGTACTGCAAAAGATTTCATAATGCATCAAGAAAAACGACTAAATGAACTATTCGCAAGATTATCTTTATTTTTACACTCAGAAGGCAACAGAAAGAAGAGAGGATTATTTAACTTTGTAGGAACAGCGAGTAAATTTTTATTTGGTACCTCAAATTCTGATGATGCTGACTCTATAAATCAAGAGATAGACAAACTATACAAACATACAGAAGATTCGTTAATAGCAAATTAAAATCAAACATTGTTTATGAAAGAGACCTACGATTCATTTACAAAGGAGTTCTATATATTTAAAGAAACTGAAGATGAATTAATAAACTGGAGTCTTGGAATATCAGTAATGCTCAACAATTATCAAGGCAACCAAATCGTATTACTTAGTTTGCAAGAAATTGACGCATCGCTAGAAGAATATGAAGCTTATATAACGGATTTATTCAATTTTATAAATATAGCAAGAAACGGAATATTATCACCTGCATTATTAAAACCTGAAATTCTGATAAATGGTCTACAAAGTTTATATAAAAAACAGCAATACGATGACATGTTAATAGCACCGACAATAAAAATTATTTTTCAATATTACAAGTTATGACATTCACATCCTACATTAAAACAGATGGACTCGTAATAGTTACTAAATATCTCATTATCCACAATAACCCGTACAAAATCCTTAAGTTTGAACCTTTACCTATTGAAAGACGTTTTGGAAACACAGCAATATTAGATGTAACTAGCCAATATGTATTAACAACGTATGATATATCAAAATATACGACCTTATCGAGTATAAATGACTGTAATCAACTTGGCAATACAAAAATATGTAAACTACAAATTTTACCTAGACCAATAGACTCATTATCCGCTTGCGATAAAATATTATTAAATGACACAAGCAAATGTAAAGAACATTTTTTCTCTTTAACTCATGATTTTGTAAAACGTATAGAAAATGATAAATTTTATATTGTACCTATAAAAGAAATGTTATTCAGCGTAATTTGTAAAAATTATAAGAAAGACATAACAATATCACAAGCTAGTATTGTAAAGCTTGATGATAAATGTTTTATATTAAACACTGCGTATTATGTACATACGTCACATGACTCTACTACATATACAACCACACTCTTAAACTTAACACTAACTAGGAGAGTGTCACGTCTCCGGATCACGGATTTTGCTCAAACTTCGGGATAAGTTTTCAGATGATTAAATATGGAAAAAGCTAAAGTTGTAGTCACAAACGCTCAATATTTCCCTAGTTACACGCAATTTTAAAATATCACTAAAAAAGTTACTAGATTTTCAAACGCATGTTGTTCTTTAGCATTGATAGCTAGAAGCTTGAAACTTTTTTTAAACGAAAGCTGAGCTCAAATCCTTTCGGAATAGTAGTTATAGCATATAAAAATATTATTTTTTCCCAAAGTTATTGTGTAATAAAGATTGGACCGAATTTCAGCTTTTATTGTTAATTAATGTTTTAAAAAGAAACTTCAGGTCCAATCTTTATTACGCTATAACTTTGAGAAAAAATAATATTTTGAAATGCTATAATTACTGTTTCGAAAGGATTTGAGCTCAGCTTTTGTTTAAAAAACGTTTCGAGCTTCTAGCTATCAATGCTAAAGAACAATATGTGTTTAATAATCTAGTAATTTTTTTAGTGATTTTCTTTATTTTCCTGTAACTAAGAAAATATTGAGTGTTTGTGACTATAACTTTAGCTTTTTTTCATATTTCATCATCTGAAAACTTATCCCGAAGTTTGAGCAAAATCCGTGATCCAGAGATGTGACACTCTCCTAGTTAGTAAACTATATGAAGACAGCTTGAATATAACCCTTCCTTTATTGGCATTTTCGGAACATGACCTCGGTAGTCTAAGGAGTCATGTTTATAACCTAGAACAAATACAAGACGAAATTAAAAGACTAACTTTACAAAGACGAAACCATTCTTTTATTTCAACTGCGATAGACTATCTTCATTATTCGGGATACGTAGCTCTCTCTATCATTGCTGCTTTTATCGGGTATAAGTTAAACATATACAAAGTAATAATAATAATCAGTTCTTATCTTTGGGCAAGATTAAATAATTTTTGCTGTTGTCACACTAAACGACTCGAACCTACAGTAACTTACAACCATTATGCCAACATTACTACCGCTGCAAACGTTTCCTCAATACAACCTTCAGTATCCTCTTCTTATGCATCCAAAACTCACCTGATTCCTCCATTATATGACAATTCACTATAATTTTTCGGGACGAAAAATTTTAAGGAAGGGCGTGTGAACAAAGACAAACATTTATAACACATTTATACTTATATTCATCTTGCACATTTCACTCAAGGGTGATTGAACTCCGTACGCATCATATGTCAAGTCTTCTACCTTGAGACTGCGATAGCAAAGAATAACGTTATACATTCGTGAGAACGCGACACACAAGAATGCGACGCACAAGAGGCGATCGAACTCTAAACTGCATCACATGCAAAATTCAATCAATCTTTTTCCCGAAATTATAAAAGTATCAATAATATCATACATACGAAAGAATGCAACTGTCTTTTACCCATAGTATCAAAACTCAAGAGTCTTCAGCTCATAAGCTTAATTTCATACTTACCGTCTAAGGCTACGCTTTGCCTAAAATTATTGTACTAAAGGTTAAGAAGGAGAAATAAAGATAAGTTCAATTTAACATATATATATATATATATATATATATATATATATATATAAATATTCTTTTATTCTTGGATACCTATCCTAAAGAACCAACTTCCTAAATTACAAAAATAAATTAAACTTTACAAATTAATAAATACAGTTCTAACGGTTAACAGTAGTCTATATAAAATATAAAAAAAAAATGAAAAATCTAAAATCAAAAAAAAATTTTTATAATTGCTATTTCATTAAAATTATGCTAAGCAAACCAATTTTTAATAGCTTCTGCACTAGCTAATTAAAAAAATTAAATGTATGGAAAATTTGAAGCGAATCCATTGAGTAGCTTTTAAGATCCAAGTGTCTAAATATATACAAACACTTTTTTCCAAAATTTCAAAATGCTCTAAAATTAAAATTACGCCAAGAAAATCAATTATCAGAAGTTAATTTTATTTTTGGGATCGAAAATTATTTCCATGCAAATTTTTAAGCAGATTCATCGTAAAGTTTACAAAAGACGCCAAAAAAATGAAAAAAAGAAAATTTTTGTTTTCTTTTAAATGACTCTAAGAATAAAACTACGCTAAGTAAACCAATTCTCAGCAGTTTACCGCCATGTTAGACAAACAAATAAAAACTATGTAAAATTTGAAGCAGATCCATTGAGTAGTTTTTGAAATCTAATTGAAATATTTTATTTAAAAATTCACAATGTTCTATAATTAAAATTGTGCTAAGAAAATCAAAGACAATAAATCTAAAAAAAAGTTACTAGGACAAACAAAAATTTCAGGGTCAGGGTAATTTTGACTATTTTAATGGGGGTACCCTTTTGCATTGAATTAATTTTTTTGTCTAGCTGAGGGAAATTTATGGAGAATTTCATATTGAGAATTGGTTTTCTTATAATAGTTTTAATTTTAGAGTGATTTATAAAGAAAAAGAATTTTTGACTTTTCATTTTTATGGTGTTTTTTGTAAACTACCTGATGAATCAACTTAAAAATTTGCATAAAAATAATTTTTGAGCTCCGAAATGAAATAAACTTTTGGAAATTGATTTCCTTAGCTCCAATTTTAGCGCATTTTAAAATTTTTGAAAAAAATGTTTGTATTGATTTAGCCACTTAGATCTCGAAAGGTACTCGATGGACTAGCTTTAAATTTTTCATACAATTAATTTTCTCATCCAACCATTGCGGAAGCTATTAGAAATTGGTTTTTCAGCGTTGTTATAATAAAATATCCATTTAACAAATTTTATTAAATTTTTTATTTTTTATTTTTTTGATATTTTATGTAAACTACTCGATGAATTTGCTTAAAAACTTCTATAAAAATTATTTTCGATTGTTGAAATAAAAAGAACTTTTGAAAACTGATTTTCTGCGAGCAGTTTTAAGCTTAGAACATTTTAAATTTTTGAAAAAAATGTTTTAATTGGATCTCGAAAACTACTCGATGGATCAGCTTCAAATTTACATGGAATTTATTTTTTTGTCGAACTTTGTAGGAAGCCATTGAGAATTGGTTTTCTTTGATTAATTTTTATCTTAGTCATTTATAAAAAAAAAATTTCGATTTTTAATTTTGTTGGTATTTTTTGTATACTACCCGATAAATCAGCTTAAGAATTTGCATGGAATTAATTTTCGAACCCCGAAATAAAATAAACTATTGGAAATTGATTTTCTTGGTGTAGTTTTCATTTAAGAGCAATTTGAAATTTTCTAAGAAAGTGTTTGTATTTATTTAGCTACTTGGATCTTAAAAGTTACTCGATGGATTCGCTTCAAATTTTACACATTATTTATTGTTTTGATTAACTAATCCGGACGCTATTGAAAATTGGTTTACTTAATGTACTTTCAATGAAATAGCCATTAAAAAAATTTTTTTCGATTCTATATTTTTCATTTTTTAAATATTTTATGTAAACTACACTATTAATTTAATTAAAAATTTTCATAGAAATCATTTGCGATCGCCAGAATAGAAGAAACATTTCAAAAATGATTTTCTTAGCGAAGTTTTAATTTTAGAATATTGTGAATTTTCGAAAAAAATGATTGTATTTATTTTGTTAGTTAGATTTTGAAAAGTACTGGATGGATTTGCATCCAATTTTCGACACAATTAATTTTTTTATTTGACTGGTGCGAAAGCTATTAAAAATTGGTTTTCTTAGTGTAATTTTAATTTTAGAACTTTAAGAAAACATAAACTTAACATTAGCGGCCCAAGGTACAGCAATTGCCCCTAAATTATTATTAAATTAATTTGATTTTAGACCCTTGAGAAAACATAAAATGAACATTAGTGATCCAAGTTACAGCATATAATTCTAAATATATGATCACTGGTGGAGGATTGAAATATTAAATATTATAAAATTTATATTTAGTATAGACCGGATTCGCTGTCATTGTTTAATTGAGTTTTGTGTTATTTATTCAAATATTATAACGACGGCGTAAGCGTTAAGATAAAAATGGTAACTTGAAAATCTTCATTGCTCATGATTGAAACATATTTATATTACAACATTATTGATGTTAGATTATTGTTTTGTTCATCAGCTGGGATTTAGCTATAATACATATTGTACACGGAAAAAATTATTTAATCCCGTAGACACTGCCATCGAAAAACGTTGCACACTGTGTTATTAGCATTGTCAGGTGGCATGCGTGCATATTCCTTTGATGCTTTGCGCATGGCGCGAAACTATGCATGCACCTCAAAACGGGGTGCGAGTGTTTTGAAGCAGTAACTACAACCATTCAGAACCTACACCGAGAAAGTTTCACATCATAAAAGATAGTGCGTTTTTAAAATGCTCCACAAAGTGGCTCGCATGCACGATAAATATCGAACATGCATCAAGTTTTTCGATGCTGCGCCACCGTAGGCGACGAAATACAGTGCGCCGCCTCCTCGCGCATTGCGTTTCGGCGCTTATGCACTACAAAAAGTGATGCATGAATTATGAAATGCGAAGCATTATTCGTGATTCACGGTGCAAAAGGCATCACTTTTTTTAGTGCGACGCGCATCATCTTTATTGAGGCAAAACTTTCTCCGTGTAGTAAGACGCTGCATGAACGCCACCTAACGATGCGTATCTCAGATTGCAGTGTCTACGAGCCTGCATACTTTTTTCTGTGTATGTTTTTACTAGAGTTCGAAAACCCGTTTTTACGAGATTCGAAACCCCGTTGTTTAATTTTCTACTACTATACGTAATGGAATGCATTAAAATTTTAAATACATTCACGAAATTCATTTCTCTATTGCGCTCGCCAAAAACAATGTAAGAAAATTTTAAAAAATTAAAAATTGATCAATTTAGCTGTTTATTAAACCCTAAATACTGTTACTTACTTTTTGTTTGAAATATGGTGAATTTTATGAAAAAAACATCTATCATACAATCATGTACGTGTAAAAAATTGCGCTCGATGACAATTTCTTTTTAAAACAGTATAATTATTTCATTTATGATAAAATAACATTATCACTTCTCGGTCAGTAATCAAAACTGCTCCGGCCTATTCTTAAGATCCATTTAATTACGACGAAGGAGTCGATAAAACCGCAGATCGTTTGTTATCCATGACTTTAAACGGCGATATCCTTGTAAATAGACTTACCAACTCATTCTCTCTAAAAGTTAATCCAACTCCTTCTCGTGCTAAAAACTCATTTAGCAATCTACCGTTCATCGTGCAGATTTCGAACGATACTGCTCGCATCATAAATTAAATGAGGAAATACAACAGTCACTTTGACAGTCGAGACGTGTACACTTTTCAAGAAAGAATTTAAGACTCAAAGACCGCCTATGAAATATCCAACGCAAAATTTTCACACGGAATTTCGGAGTTGCTGCGGGGCGACGCACACCTATGGTATAGAAACTGCTCGGCTCAAATCAATTCATTCTAACAATTAGTCACCTATTTAAAAGATTATTACCTGTCGCCTTGTGAACTTCGAAATCTCGATCGTGTGATTATCGACCGTAAGCAAAGTAACAATGAAGATATCCGGAAATACGTAACCTCTCTGGCTACTTCAATGCGGTGGCGTGGTAGCGTAACGGATCAATAATAACTAGGAAACATCTAAAGTAATGTGCGACCCGTTTTACTCCTCCACATATATAGGTCAGATTTTACTTCCGTTAAGCAATTAATTCAACGCGTTCAAGAAATTGGAGAAGTAAGACTCGAGATAAAAGACACGCAGTCACCCGCTATGCCAAAGCGTTCGAACACGGCAGCATTCATCACGCAGCGTTATTTGCGCTCACGAAATTACTGGAAGTGCAAGGAGAAAGGACACTATCGTTTCGATTGTATCAACTCGGGTAAGATCTTCTGCTCTTTTTGCGGGAAGGATAATGTAATGACGAAAAATTGCCACTGCAGAGGGATGGAAAACTCAGAGCGGGTCGGCTGGAAGTGACAAACTGTCCGACCCCACGCTCTAGTCACTCTCAATAATCGAAAGAAAACCTATATTTTATTTTCATGTGGGCAATAAATTCTTAAAGATTCTAATAAATCCAGGCCTGATCACTTGTTTAGCAAAGCAGGAAATCATAAACCACTGTTTAAAATCCAGTTGGACTATAAAAAAAAAGTATATCGTATTATTGGTTCAGCAGATAGCTCCGAAAGTCAATCGACTTAATCTATTTGTAAATTTTTTTTTTACAGGAACCGTCGTTTTAAACATAATTTTTCGATTTTAAGTAATTTATGTTTCGACCTGTTGCTCAGGATGGACCTGTTGAATAACCTTGAAATTAAAATCTCGTGAGAAGGACAAAATATTCAACCTGTTCACTATCCTTCCGGTCTGTAATGCAATCAAATTCATTTCACCAACACGAATTCCAGTTTGAACTCTGTTTCTCCGATAGAAGAAGCCCTCCTGAATGAATACTTAGAAGTAGAATTGGCCAAGTTTAATAACGTCAGCGGTCGAACTCCTCTTATAGAACATGAGATTAAGTTGCTGAAGTCTTCGCCCATTAAGCAGTGTTACAGACCACGCAGCTCAGTCATTCAAACGATCATCAATCAGAAAGTAGACAAAATGTTGAAAGAAGGTATCGTGTTTGTCACATAGTCCCTGGAGTTTGCCAGTGGTTCTTGTTAAAAAAAAGGATGGTAAACCCCGTTTTTGCATTGACTTCTGCAAGTTAAACGCAAATAGAAAAAAAATTTTTAACAAAAAAAAACCGACTTCAAAAAATGCACTGAAAAGTAACAAATAATTTATTATCTTTGGAAATCATACAAATAATTGGTAAAATACAATTTTAGAAGTCGGCGTCTAATTCCTTAATGAATTTAAACGTTATTTTTTAACAATAAATTTAAACGTTATTTTTGAACAATGAATGTGAACGTTATTTTTGAAAAAATGGACTAAGTCGTTCTGCTTACGCACCACAGATTTAGAACTAGACGCCGACTTCTAAAATTGTATTTTACCAATTATTTGTATGATTTCTAAAGATAATAAATTATTTGTGACTTTTTAGTGCATTTTTTGAAGTCGGTTTTTTTTTTGTTAAAAATTTTTTATTTGTCATTTTTTAGTGCAATGTTTTTAAAATCTTATTTTTTGTAAAACATTTTGTTCTTATTCGATACTTTTAAAGTCGGTTTTTATTTATTAAAAATTTTTTAAATTGTTTGTTTTTGTTAAAAAATTTTTATTTTCTATCTTCTAGTGAATCCCCTTACTAAAAACGCAAATATAGGTAGACCCACTAATTACATTAAACTTTCATTATTAATTCATAACGCATGCATTAGTACACCACCAAGCAATATATAGCAGGAAAGAAAGAAGGCTCAACAGCACAGTGTCGTTATGTGTGCATGTATACATATTCAAGCTCAGGTAAGAGAGAGAGAGAGAGAGAGAGAGAGAGAGAGAGAGAGAGAGAGAGAGAGAGAGAGAGAGAGAGAGAGAGAGAGAGAGAGAGAGAGAGAGAGAGAGAGAGAGAGAGAGAGAGAGAGAGAGAGAGAGAGAGAGAGAGAGAGAGAGAGAGAGAGAGAGAGAGAGAGAGAGAGAGAGAGAGAAGGCGAAGTGTAAGGGAGGTAAATGAGAAAACAAAACACCCGGTTTTTTTCTTAATTTGATAATTGGGTCATACAAACCGAATATTGGCCCAATAATTATAGGACACGTATGGGACCTTCCTGCAGACATTCTCTATCAGATACAAAAAAGTTTTTTCGAATCGGCTAAGAAATGACGGAGTTATGAGGTAACAGGCATTGAGAACCTCCTCCTTTTTGAAGTCGGTTAAAAAAGATACCATCCGCTTCCTCAAATTAATGCAATTTCGGATCGTTTAAGAGACGCAAAGTATTTGTCCACTGTTGATTTAAAAAACGGTTACTTTAAAGTTCCGTTAACCCCGAAGAGCTGCGCCACCACTGCATTTACAGGCACTGGCAAAGGTCGCTTCGAGTTTGCGGTTATGCCTTTTGATTTTTATTTTTTTGCTCTTCCAGTTGGTGTGAAATGTCCCATATATAAATGTATATATAAATATATATATATATATATATATATATATATATATATATATATATATATATATATATATATATATATATATATATATGACTATTGATGGTATATACATACACACACTTGTATACAAATGATTAGTAAAGCGTGTGGCAGCGTCTGAATGTAAACTGCTGAAGATTTCCAAACGTATATACAAGCATTTTTCATCAATAAAATTTTTGATTTTTTTCTCGCTCTAAACCAAAAAACAGGGGATCGTAGCGTTTACATTAGATAGGTAATTTGGTACTTTATCAGCAAAACAAAAAATCCAGCGAAAAAATGTGTTGGCATAAAAAGTGCATTTTTTAATTAAATTCATATATTTTGGTCATTTTGTATTTTTTATTTTTTTTCAACTATTAGAAAAAATTAAAGAGGACTCAAAACGAAATAAAACAAAACAAAGTTTATCAAAATTGATTAAAAATTGGGTAAATGCTAGTTATATATAGTCATCAGAAGTTATTTTCAACATTTTCAGTTTTAACATTTAGTTTTTGGATGCAATTTTCAAATGTGCACATCTTGTGTAATTTTGATATTTCAGCAAAATAAAAAATACGTATCTCCTTATTTTCAGAGTAGAATAACATACTCTATAAGCGCAGTGATTGGTGACTTGAGTATCTACTGACTGTTCGATTTGAACTGGAATCAGCCTTTGATATTATCGCTTTTAATTCAACAATAAAAATTTTAATCTATGTCTTGAATATCAAATAAAACTAAAGAAATTTATAACAGTGCATTATCTAAGTTTACCAAGCAAAATCTACTTAAGTACGAAGCAAAAGCTTCTAATTTTTTTTCAGTGTAATAAATAATTTGATTTGTGATATTTAAGAATTGCACATGATTATTGAAATATTAAAATATTGAATAAAACATTGAAACTAATTCAAGAAATAATATCTATGTAATCTCCTTATATCTTTTATATTTTTTGTTTTCTGAATACATTTTGAGAATAGATAATACATACCTAATGTCAATACGATGTTTTCATTTTTGATGATAAATCATTTCAAATTTCCAAATGTATTAAGTCTTAGTTCCTCACACTGCATTCTTCGATCATAAAATCATTCATGCCCTTCAGTAGTGTTCAGGTAAAACCTGAGTCTCGGACATTGTCTGCCACTTGAGCTATGCATCCTTGATGTGGTGGATACCACTTAAGGAGATGTAAAATGGATACTACACCTGTACTCAAATATTTACTATCTTTTTTATTTTATTGCAAAATTTTAATAAAATAAATGCTTTAGCTTGTAGTATTTACCATGAAGATTATTCAATAAAATTTTTAAATAAATTCATTCATTAGTTTCTCAGAATTTTAGATTTCTTATACAAAATCTGAAAATTTTAAAATGTAACATTGGAACCCAAAATTCTGATAAACTAATAAATGAATTTATATGAAAATTTAACTGAATAATCTTCATGTTAAATACTACAAACTAAAGCATTTTTTTCCTCAAGTTTTGCAATATGATGAAAAGATAGGCCAAATTCATGAGTACAGGTGTAGTGTCCGTTTTACATCCCCTTAAGGGGGCCAGATACTATTATAAGCTGAAATATATTGCTGAGATATATTGATATAAATTGCTGATGTTTAAAAATAACTAATTTTATATAAAAAAACATTTAATTCCAAACATTTTTTGGTTTGAAACATTTTCTATATCTTGAAAATGGAAGTGGTGGTGCTTGTTGAAAGTCTGAAACAAAAAACCCTTTACCGCAAGATTTCTTCATGAGTTTTCATTGGATTCACTTGAAATTTTATAGAGATATTCAAAATTATAGTAGAATCCATATAAGTGTCAAACATTCATGAAAAATTCAAATAATTAAAAAATTAAAAAAATAGTATATTATCCGTCAAGGCCGCAAAACGTATAATTGTTGGCGTGTGCATGCTGAGGGGCCGAGCGTAGCGAGGCCGCTCTGGCTGCACGAGCAAGAATGATACGTTTGTGGCCGTGACTGCATATACTATTTTTTGCCCAAAGGCCGTTAAGCAGAAGCTGGGGCGGAGCCCCCCACATATAAAAAACGCTGCCAAGTGCTTTGGCGCAATGCTTTCTCATAGAGCGCATTGAGTTAGAGTATTTTGATTTTATTTTTTTAAATACGATTTTAATATAAATGTCCCCATCCTGTGTATTGAAGGCTGTCTTAATACCTACGAAAACTATATGAATTTTACTCTTTCTCACTTTTGCCATTTGCATAATGTGATTTTATGATGCTCTAAAATTAAAATTGCGTTTATAAAATTAATTTTCCCAAGCTTGTCTTCTTAACACTATAACCAATAACTTGCATACAAATTTTGGAACATTTTCATCGAATAGTTTACAAAAAATACCAAATAATTGAAAAATAAACATTGTTTTAAAATTTTCAAAACGCTTTAACGTTACAACTACGCTAAGAAAACCAGTTTTCAAAAGTTCATTTTATTAAGGCAATCGTAAATAACTTCTATACATAATTTTAAGCTACTTCATCGAGTAGTTTACGTAAAATATCAAAAAATAAGTGAAATTCTAAGTGTTTATGTTTAAAAACAATAAGTGTTCCAAAGCTTGTTTTCTTTAGACTATAGCGAATAACTTGCATACAAATTTAGAAGCAAATCTATCGAATGGTTGTCGTAAAATAGAAAATAAATGAAAAAAAAAAATTTTTTTTCAAAATTTTCAAAATGCTCTAAAATTAAAAGTGTGCTAAGAAAATCAGTTGGTAAAAGTTTTTCTTCTTTTGGCAGTCGAAAATAATGTTTATACAAATTTTCAAGAAAATTCTTCGAGTAGTTTACGTAAAATATCAAAAAAATGAAAAATTAAAATTTTTTTCGAATTCTTAAAATGGCTCTAAAAAAAAATTAATCTAAGAAGATCAATTTTCAATAGCTTCCCCCCCAGTTAGACAAAAAAATAAATTGCATGCAAAATTTGAAGTTAATCCATCGAGTAGTTCTCGAGATGTTATTGGTGTACTGAATACATACACACACACACACACACATACATACAGACATTTTCTGGAAACCATTTTTTTCGACTCCCTGAGTCTAAATATGTACAAATTAATGAAAAAATAGAAAAAAATTTTTTTTACCGATACAATGCTTTATCTATGAGAAAGCAAAAATAATTAATAATTCTTAAAATATAAAAAAATTTATTGAAAAAATTCAATTATTAACAATAAATAACTAATAATTCTTAAAATACAATAAGATACAATTATAAAAAATTCGATTATAAAAACCACTAATAACTGTTAAAATATAACATTAAAATTAAACGAAAATATAATAAAATATAAAATAAAGCTAAACTATGAAAATTATAATTAAAAAATATTATTTAAAAAAAGAAAAAAAAAGTTTTGATAAAATAGAATAAAAAAATTCGATTATAAAAACAACTAATAATTGTTAAAATATAATACAAAAATTAAACAAAAATACAACAAAATATAAAACGAAGATAAACTATAAAAATTATAATTGAAAAATACTATCTAAAAACGCTGTCAAGTGCTTTGGCGGAATGCTTTCTCATAGAGCTCTTTGAGTTTCATTATTTTTTTTATATTCATTTAAATGTGATTTTAATATAAAAAAATTGTCTAACATTAATATTTATAATTAAATTTGTACTTTAAAAGAACGATGACAACGAAATTTTTAATCGTAACCACGCTAAGTAAGAAGATAAAAAATAAAAATTTTTATGAAATAAGTATAAAATTGAATAATTGATAAAAAAGCTACACTGAGAAAATTATTTTTTTAAAACTTGGTTTATAAAGACAGTAGCAAATAACTTGTATACAAATTTCAGAGCAAATCTATGGAGTACTTTACGTAAAATTGAAAAAAACTGAAATATGAAAATTTTTTAAGAAAATTTTTAAAATTTTCTAAAATGAAAACTACGCTAAGAAGATCGGTTTATAAAAGTTATCCTTCTTTTGGCAGATGCAAATTATTCCCATAAAGATCTCAAAGCAAATTCATCAAGTAACTTAAGTAAAATACAAAAAAAATTAAAAATCGAAAATTTTTTTAAATTCTTAAAATGGCTTTATAAAAAAAAATACACTATGAATACAAATTTTCAATAGCTTCCCGCCTAGTTATACAAAAACATTGATGGTATACAAAATTTGAAGCAAATCCGTCGAGTAATTTTCGAGATCTAACTGGTTAAATAAATAACATATTTCTTTTCAAAATTTCTTTTTCAAAATTTTAAAAATGCTCTAAAATTAAAACTACGCTATGAAAATCAATTTTTGAAAATTTCCCTTCTCTTGGCAGTCGCAAATAATTTCCCTGCAAATTTTAGAACAAATCTATCGAGTACTTTACGTAGAATAAAAAAAAATAAGAAAAGAAGAATCGAAATTTTTTTTTAAATCTTTAAAATTCTCTAAAATTGTAACCACGCTAAGAAAATTAGTTTTCAAAAGCTTGTTTTTTTCAGACAATAGCAAATTAATTGTATAAAAATTTTGGAGAAAATTTATAGTATGGTTAACGCTAAAAAGAAAATAAATGAAAAATAAAAATTTTTTTGAAATTTTCAAAGTGCTCTAAAATTGAAACTGCGCTGAGAAAATTAGTTATCCAAAGTTTGTTTTCTTCAGACAGTAGAAAATTAATTGCATACAAATTTTGGAGCAAATCTATCAAATGGTTTTCGTAATATAAAAAAAAAATTAAAAATAAAAATTTTTTTAAAAATTTTAAAAATGCTCTAAAATTAAAAGTGCACTAAGAAAATTAGTTTAAAAAATTTTTTATACTTTTGGCAGTCGAAATTAAGTTCCATACAAATTTTCGAACAAATTCTTCGAGTAGTTTACGTAAAATACAAAAAAAATGAAAAATCGAAATTTTTTTAAAATTCTTAAAATGATTCTAAAAAAAAAACTACGCTAAAAAACCAATTCTCAATAGCTTCCGCACCAGTTCATCAAAAAATTGAATTGTATGGAAAATTTGAAGTAAATCCATCGAGTAGTTTTTAAGACTTTATTGGCTTAATTAATTGAAACATTTTTTTTTAAATTTTAAAATGCTCTAAAATTAAAACTAAGCTAAGACAATCAGTTTTTAAAAATTTATTTTATCCGAGCAATCACAAATGAATTCCGTGCAAATTTTGAAGCAAATTCATCGAGTAGTAAACAAAAAAAAAACCAAAAAACGAAAAATCGAATTTTTTTTTTTTTTTTTTTTAACTTTAAAATGAAAACTACGTTAGAAGAACCAATCATCAATAGCTTCCCAGCAAGTTCGTCACAAAACTGAATTTCATGCAAAATTAGAAGCAAATCCATCGAGTAGTTCTCGAGATACAGTTTTCTAACTGAATTCATACATCCACACACACACACACACATACATACAGACATTTTCTGGAAACCACTTTTTTCGACTCACCGAGTTCAAATATGTACAAATTAATGAAAAAATAGAAAAAAAATTTTTTTATCGATACAATGCTTTCTCTATGAGAAAGCAAAAAGAAAAAAAAATTTTATCACGCGAAACTTGTAACTATGTCTCTCTCTCGCTCTCTCCTTTTCTTTCATAATATACATGTATTGAGTCCTCGTTATTGGTTAACCCTTTCAGAACGGAATTATTATTTCATCATGAAAAGTTCTGATAACCATTTAGCGATGATAAGTGTTCATTCATTAAGCAATTTTTGCGATAAAAATTTTTTTTTTTTTTTTTCTTTTCAAGTTTTCTCAGTTTCTATCAAAGATATAATAACTTAGGCCCTCAGTTTGAGATCGGAAACAGTCCACTTCAATCTAATACACATATTTTTTTTACAAAATTTGAAGCCACTTTTGCACAATTTCAAAAAAACCAAAAAATGTCAATGTACATTGTAATGTACATTGGTTCTGAAAGGGTTAATGCATATCCAGCATAGTATATGTAAGAAAAGGATAGCGATATTAACGAAAGCGAGCAGTTCATTCAGTTCAATTCCAAGAATCAGCGACGTCGAGAACGTTTTTCTGCGAACTTTTATTAAAATAATACATTAAAAATGCATATTTTTCTTTTCCGGCCTAGGATATGAATACACTATTTTGTGCTCCGTATGGAGGACACAAAAATTGATTTTGCGGCCTGAGGACAAAAAAAATTTTTTTTATTAATTATTATAAATAATAAGTTAATAAATAAATAGAAATGAATTAATTCAAAATCTGCTCCACTTATATGGATTCTACTATAATTTTGAATATCTCCATAAAATTTTAAGTGATTGATCCAATGAAAACTCATGAATAAACCTTGCGGTAAAGGGTTTTTTGTTCCAGACTTTTAACGAGCACCACCACTTCAATTCTCAAGATATAGAAAATGTTTTAAACCAAAAAATGTTTGAAATTGAATGTATTTTTATATGAAATTAGTTATTTCTAAACATCAGCAATTCATATTAAATTATACATGTTTTTTTCAGCTTCTCATAGTATCTGGCCCCCTTAAGTGATAGGAATTATCTACGACTCATATTCCACGTGGATACAGTAAATGGACATATATAACTTTGTAATAAATCTTTATCATTTAGTTAGATTAAAAACCTTAAGCCTCAGACTACCTAGGAGCACCCAACCTTCCTTTCTACACCATCTTTTACTAAAAACATAGAGTGAATCTACGTTATTTTCATAATAAGATCCTATCCCCCATTCACCACATCGAGGTGCCAGGATAATCTTGACTGGCGAGGTATCATTTGCGAGGGAGTTCACTTGTCGTCATTCGTAAAAATCAAACAGAACATTCACTTTTTGTAAATAACATCTTGATTTTAGGGCGTCATTTAAGTCAAAATTATAAAAAATTTGATAGTTATAAGAAAGAACGTGAGAGACGGAAAAATGGAGAGAAAAATTAGAGAGAAAAACACAGGAATAAACATTTTTATTCCCAGTTTTTTTTAAGTTATGCAAAATTTACTTAAAATTTTTTTGAAATAAACTTATGAATTGGTTTAAGGTATAGGCTATTTCTAATCTTGAACTGGGAGCCTAAGTTATTATATACGTAAAAGAAACTAAAAAAACAAAAAAAGAAATGAATAATATTTTTATAAAATGTTCATCAGAACATTTTATAAAGAAACAAAAATTCAGATCTGAAAAGGTTAGGAATATCTATGAACAAAAAAAGAGTCAGTGATAAAAATAGTTACAAAAGAGCAATGTTTCTTTATAACAACTTACTAAATGAGTTCAAAACTCTCTATCTAGATACATTAATAAAGAATTGGATAATATGCTATTAAATATGAAAGCAAGTGAAGTTGTTGAATGTATGTATTACTTTAATGTAATTCAAAGTTATTATTTAAAGTATAAACCTATGAAGTATTTCTCGAAGTTTGTTTTAAGTTAATTTTAGCGTAACTAATTCATTTATATTTTTTTTTCTCATACCCCGGCTAAAAACACGTGATTAATGGTCGAAAACAAGCAGTAAACATTTATGCTTTCAGGCCGGTGTGAACGCGTCGTGGCCGTTGCGCAGTAGTCTGGCATACACACACTCCGACTTATTTTTCTGTTCTCCAGTCTCTTTCGTGCGTTTTAAGAGTGGAGAATGTACGCTTATCTTTTTCTGTTTACCGGTTATAAGCATCATCTCTCTCTCTCTTTCTTTCTTTCATGTATATTGTAGCCTATTCTTTTTAATTCATCGGCTACAACATTTGCTCTCTCTCTTTCTTTTATATGTATCATAGTCTATCCTGTTCTATTCATCGGCTACGAACATCGATTCTCTCATATGTATCATAAAAAAGTTTGTAAATAATATTTTTTGTTATAAAAAGTTAGAATGTATGATGCGATTGATTATGTAATTTAATTTTTTATTTTTTAGAATTGTATTTGTTTTATTTTTATGAATCATAATCTATACTGTGTTATAATAAGAGTATAATTAGAGTTTATTATAATGATATATGAATGGTTTATTTAACGAATTATCATCAGTGAGAGAGTAGCAGACAAAGAGGAAACATTCGGCCGAGAGTAGCAGATGATTTTTTGTGCTGATTTTTCATCAATGATGATTATTAATAAGTCTAAGTTGTACGTGTTTTTAGCCCGGTATGAGAAAAAATCGTATATGCTACTTGGGATAAAAAGTCGACACTGTAGGCCAGCATATTAGCCCTCTTGGCTTCGCCTCAAGAGCTAAATCCATGCCGGCCTAGAATGCCGCATTTTTACCCCACGTAGCATAATATATTATTTAAAAATGTTATAAACTTTTATTTGCTTTAAAAGTCTAAATTTTAGACTGTAACAACTGTTTGTAATAGTCACTAATAATTATTTTCTATTTATAACAGTTAAGAGCAGGCCGGATTCGCTGTCCTTGTCTAATTGGCATTTTTGTTAATTACTCAAGTATTAATCGGTGTATCTGCAAATTGAAGGTTAAGCGCAATAGATATTATTATTACAAATATTTATGCACAAGAAAAAAAAAATCTATCGCTTTGTTTTTGAGAAAAGTAAGGAACGCGAAAATATTATAAACATAATCTTTTACTTCGACGTTCCTTACTTTTCTCAAAAACAAATCGGTAGATTTTTTTTTTCTTGTGCATAGATATTCATAATAATAATATCTATTGCGATCAACCTTTATTTTGAAGATACACCGATTAATACTTGAGTAAATAACAAACAACTCAATTGTTACTCGGTCGGTATCAGGTTCTACTCCGGCCTGCCGTTAATAGAAGTTATTATCAGCTATTATTTACATTCATACTAGCATGTAGTACCAAGCCTGCGTATAGATAGCTAAGTCTATCTTTGCAGGATTTCACTGTAACTTCTACTCTGTAGTTTATTTTCTGGTTGAATGAATAAATAAAATTCTTTAAATTTAAATTTTGTATCCCTTTTGAATTCTAATAATCAAGATCTTTGTTAGAGATTAAAATAAATTTTTCAAATTTCATAACCTAGTTAATGAATGTATATGTATATATATATATATATATATATATATATATATATATATATATATATATATATATATCCTGCAAATGCTGACACTTGCATATTCTAAATAAACTTCTGATCATCACATTCAAAGCGACCCTATGATCATGGTGTAAGTTTTCATATTGTTCAGCTCGAGATACGGCTAAATCTTTGTGGAAGAAGATTCTTGTAAGCTATGGTGATGAGAAGTTTAGAGAGCGCGGTGGCGTAACGGATAGAGCTCTTGCCTTCAACGCGGTGGGCATGGGTTCGAATCCTGGCCAGGTACCTCTGACTTTTTTTTCTAAAGAAAAATTAGTGTATGTGCTAACAATATCGCGTGGCTCTTACAAAATCCGATCTCATTAAGTATCGATTGATTGTTGGTCACAAAAATGTGACTGACCATCGATCGGCAGTCAAAGATTTCGGTATGGTGTATCAGATGGGCTAGCCTGATGTAATGTGTTAAATGGTTCCTGGCTAGAATCTATCTGATATTATCATATGAAAAAAGTTAATTATATAGAGGATGACAATATCCTCTATATAATTAACTTTTATAAAAAAAAAAAAAAAAATGGCGATGAGAAGTTAAAAGCGATTAGTAGATTTGCAGAATCATTTGAAACTAGATCCGTATGATTATTTAAATAAAGGGGTATCTGGTAAGCTATACCACTGAGAGAGGAGGAACAGCCTCAAATTGCGCTGAAAGAACATGAGAAATAAGTTTCAATTCAAGTAATCAAGAGAGAACTGAGACTATTCTGTTAGTCGGGGAGGGTGGCAGAAAGAAAGATGACTGTGACTTCACGTTGAGGTGCGCTATAACTGGACTGTCTTTACAAACACGAAACAATAAAATAATTTTGAACTTGATTAATCATCAAAACATCTAAATACTAATATTATGTGTATGTTAATGTAAAGTACAAGTTTGGTAATTAACGATGAATTAAAATAATAAAGTGGTGGAGATATCTTAGTGACATCAAGCTGCTGGCAATGGGTTAATCCAAATGAATATATCTTTGAAATGTTGCCCGATGGAATTCATACTTTAATTATTTCTCTATCAGTTCTATGGGATAATGCCAAAGAATCAATTAGCGACGATTATAGTGAGTCTTAGTTACAAATACAATAATCTCTTTAAATAGAATCTAAATAAACTAATATTTCAATATTATTATATTAAGACAAAAAGTATAATTTAAATTACAGTTTCTACGACTGGATCCAGTTCCGATGTAAATTTAATATCTCAATCATCGAACAGTACAACTGAAACTTCAACAACTGAATTTATTATTCAACAATCTATTATAAACGAGGAGCAAGAGACAACGGATTATAGTCGTATGTAATATTAACATTATTTAATAAATATATTTAAAATAATAAATATGATTAATTTTATTTTATTGATTAATTTTAAATATGAAAAATAAAATAAAATTGGATATCATATTAAATATTTTTTGTTATTCTTGTTTATTTCAAATTTTTGAAAATTCAAAATCTTTTCTTTAATTAAAACACTTAAAGGTGATATGAAATTTTATTAGTAATATTTTTTATAAAAAATTTATGTTTAATTTAATGCAATATTGAACTCTCTTTATTTTTAAGTTCGGCCAAAAGTCGTGAAAGTAGCAAAAGCTAGATTACTTGGAGAACTTAGAAGTTATATACTTAGGCCAGTTCTTCGTTCCGTTGAAATGGATGAGCCATTGGAATATTTAACAGAAATACGACAAATTGTAATTGTTTTCGTCAATTTGATCACTGAAGAAACGAATAGAAAAACTCTCATCAAACTTATAAATGCAACTTTTATGTTTGTCAGCGGGTAAATAAATTATAATTTAATGAATAAACCCTTAGAGAACGGGAAAACCTGTATTTGAAGATAGAAAAACCTGTATTTGGATTTTCCCATTCTCTAAAAGTTGATATTATTCATAAATATATGTTAACATCAACACAATTATTTCTGAATCAAAGAATCATTTGTTTTACATGTATTATAAGAATTCTCGATCTACAGGTCCATTTTCAAAAAAAGATTTGATATTGAATATGTCATTATAAATAGTATAATAAAAATTAAATGAAAAATTTATTCGAAAAAAATGGCAAATCATGTTTTTATAAGGTACTATAAAGAATAAAATAATTTTTTATTGTTTAATATATATTTATGATCCTACAGAATTTCCTAATACCATACGGTTTTTCCATAAATTTGCGACTGTTAATTTTTAATAATCATAAAAATACTTGTAAGATTTGAAACGAAAAAGTGAGGCAAATGTAGATAATTGTAACACAAACAGTCTACCTAATTCAATATCAATATTTTTAGACTATTGATGATACATGAATGAAGTAAGTAACCTTTACAAATAGTACCTAATACAAATTATCATTTGACAAGAATAAGCAATTTTTTATTTTTAAATCAAAATTTATTTCAATCTAGTAAGGTGATTCTTCACCAATAAAATATTTCTAAGTAATAAACAAATATTTTAACATTGATAAAAAAAAACTATTTAATTCTAACAAGCAAATATTTTTGCAAGATATACAAATATTTAGATGATTAAAATAGCTATTTATATTAAAACAAATAGATATTTCTTTTGATTAATATCATATTTGTTCTAAATGGGTGAATTTTAAGTTCCATTTATTAAATATTTTTGCAAAATAAAATCTTCCGTTATATTAAAAGAAATTATCATCAACGATCTCTAGTTTTGCGTCTATCGTTTACCGTTATTTTTGTTTACGTTCTTTCTTTAACCACTGTTTTTGAGCCTTATTATTTTTGATCTTATTGTTTGAACCTTAATTATTCACTCTTATTTTATTTTAACCCGCACAAAAAAATTATCATCACCAAAATATCGGAAGTACATTTCACGAAGCATTGCCCACCCATCACCAAACTATGCACATGTATGCCCAATATATTTCGATGTTTCGCCAATATATCGCTGCAGGGCGAATCCCATATTTCACACAAATATCGCTTATGTATGAGATATTAAAAATTTTTTATTTATGACTGATTCCAATTAGATTCATGCAGGCCGTTACTGATAGAATATTTATTTTTTTTAAATGATAAAAATCCCTTCTAATATGTATATTATGTATATAAAAATATGATTTATTTCGTGAAACGCTCAAAATTTTTTTTTGCTACAGCATATCGACGGCTGAGAGAAATAACCCCGTAACTCAGCTTAGATCTCAAAAACCTTATAACTCGGTAATTGCTTCAAGAACCCCATAACTCAGTAAACATTTCAAAAACCCCATAACTCAAAAACTTATTCTTTTTATTTAATTTTGTAGTAACAAATCTGCAGGATTTTAAAATACGATGTCTACAAAACAAGCACATTTTAAAATGCAGAACAAAATCAATTTTATTGTGTCTATTCTACAGAAATTGTATTTCCAAATCTTACAAAATTTTCACTTAAAATTGAAGAAAAACTAGGTTTCTGAGTTATGGGGTTCTTGAACCAAACGCCGAGTTATGGGATTTTCAAAATCTTCGACGAATTATGGGGTTTTGGAAATCTTTGCTGAGTTACGGGGCTATTCCTCTCAGCCGTCGATATTTAGTGTTAAATATAAAAATGAAAATTAAAAGATTAAAAATAGACCTAAATTTTTAAATTGCTGTAGCTTTGTCAATTTTTGACAACCTTTATTGACATTTTTTCAACGAAAATGTAAGGAATTTAAACTAATCTTGAATGTTGTCCCGATTTTTGTGATACAAGTTGATCTCACAAATTCATTCATAAATGACCGAAGAAAGGCAATTTTTTTTCAAACGCAATTTGCTCGAAAACTAAAAAAATTTTGTTTTTTCAAATTTTTAAATATAAAAAATACTGATTTTTAGGATAAGTGAGAATGTGCGATTTGACCTTATTTTGAAAATATGAAAAAAACGTTTAAAAATTTGATAAACAAAAAAGGCAAAATCGCATATTCTCACCTATCCTAAAAGTTGGTATTTTTTATGTTTAAAAACATCCAAATTTCAAAAAAAGAAAAAATTGGTTTTGAAAAAATCGCTTTAAAAAAAATAGCCTTTTTCGATTTTTTATAAATAACTCAGTAAGATCAACTCGTATCACAAAAATCGGGATGGCATCCAAAACTAGATTGAATTCCGCACATTTTCGTTGAGGAAACGTCAAAAAAGGTAAAAAATTGACAAAGCTACGGCAACTTAAAAATTCAGGTACCATTTTCAATTTTTTAATTTCCAATTTCACATCTAACACTAAATAAGCTGTTGCAAGAGAAAAAAATTTTTCGAGCATTTTACGAGATAAATTATATTTTCATATACATATAAAAAGAAAGTTTTATCATTTAAACGAAAAAAAAATTTGGTCAGTGACGGCCTGCATGAATCTGAATGGAATCAGCCTTTATATTTATATTTATATTTATTTAATATTTACAATATTTTTTCGTATATACGGCTTTGGATAAACAAATTCAGCTTTAATTTTTACTATATAAATTATAAGATAGATAGATATTTAGATTTATTAACTGTACATTATGTTGTACAACAAAAATAATACAAATTCGTAAGTATATATATATAAAATGAGATACTAAGTAAAAATATAATTAAAATAATGATACAGTAATTAAAATAATTAAAGCCTAGCTCGGAGCAGAGGCTCATTCTCAAGGGAAAGGTAGTGCGAATATGTTGATGCCTTGAATAATGCCAACGATGAAGAATCTCTTAAAGATGATGGTAGACCGTTCCATAGTTGCGATGACACAACCAGGAACGATCTTTGGTGATACTCGGTAGATGAAAAAGGAATGGTTAACGGTCTCACATCACCCCTCAGTGTCCTCACAGGCCGGCTCCACAAATATCTAGAATAAAGATATGAAGGTGAGCATGACAAAAACATTTTGTATAAGAAGGTAGTAGCGAAGTAGTTTCTTCTACCCAAAGTGGATAACCAGCCTAGAGAGGACCTATAAACAGAGATGTGCTCGCGCCTACTTACACCATAGATGTAACGAATACCAGAGTTTACAACCCTTTGAAGCCTCAGATCGAGTTCAGCAGAAAGGTCAATATAGACCAAACAACAGTAATCAAGTAAAGGAAACAGCAAAGAACGGATAAGATGCTTACGTAGTGCAATGGTGGTACTTTTTCGAAAGAAATTTAATCTATAGAGCAATGAGTGACTCCTGTTACACACATGCGCAATTTGGTCCTTCCAGTTCAACTTACTATCAAGCCATACACCAAGACTACGAACAGAAGATTCAAACTTAATAAGATCACCGTTTATTGGAACACCAGTGATGTGTAATGAGGGCAGCATATTGACATAGAAATAAGATCCAATAATAATAGCCTTTGTTTTGCTCACATTTAATTTCAGATGATTTTTTGTCGCCCAGTTAACAATACTGACAGCTTGATCACTCATGAGAGCAGTAACAGAAGCCAACTTAGCAATTGGGAAGTGAATGTACACCTGAAGATCATCAGCATAGATAAGATGCTGCACATCGGCATGGAAGTCAGCAGCCACATCATTGATGTATATAGAAAACAACAGTGGACCAAGGACAGAGCCCTGGGGAACACCAGTATTTAATGTTACATAGTCAGATGCATTACCATCTGCATCAATAACAGCCTGCTGTCTCTCAGAGAGATAAGACGCAAACCAACGCACAACTGAATGCGAGATGTCAAGAGAAGACATTTTTCTGAGCAGAGAGACATGGCATACCGTATCAAATGCCTTGCTGAAATCAAATAGCAACAGCAACGTCACATAGCGTCTGTCCATATTGCGTCTAATGTCCTCAGTTAGTTTCAGTAGTGCGGTCTGAGTACTATGTCCAGTTCGAAATCCAGTCTGATAAGGGTCCAGTAGCTGTCGCATAGTCAGGTAATTGTAGAGTTGATCATGGACTAGACGTTCAAGAACCTTGGACATAAAAGATAATAAAGAAATTGGCCTAATGTCACCAAAAGCTTGAGGAGAGGAGATTTTGTTTATTGTAGTGACCAGTGAGATCTTCCAGCATGAAGGAAATAAGGATTCACGCAATGAGTCGTTATAAATACGACATAACAAAGGCCCAATGACCGGAAATGCCGCACGGACAAAAGATTGAGGAACAGCATCGAACCCTCTGGCCTGTGAAGTTGAATGACAAACAGCCATCCATACCTCCTCCAAAGTAACTGGATTAAACTTAAACATGGGTTTAAGTGGTTCATCTAGAGCAAGTGTATTCATGTAATCAGAAATGGAGGGGACCAGAGGATCAAACGCAACACCACTAAAATACCGATTCAAATCATTAATTGAAAAAGAATGTCGAGAGTCACTACTGCTGGAACATACGCCCAGGTTCTTGAGTTCTTTCCAGATCTGTCTTGCGTCAGTAATCTTAGATAGTCTGTCGTGGTAATACAGTAATTTAGCTGATTCGATGCATGAATGGGCCCGATCTCGAGCATCTCTATAACATATAAGATCAGCACGCAGCCTAGTACGTTTGAAGCGTCTGTAATGCCTATCTCTCTCAGAGATTAAGCGGTGATGCTCAGAGGTAAACCACGGACGATGACTCTTGCTCTGTCGAACACGCCTAACAGGCACAAACCGTGAGATAGCTTCATTAAGATGAGTGTAAAGACATTCAAGGCGAGCCAAAAGAGAAGAGTCACCGCTACACACAGCACAATTCAGCGATCGAAAATAATCAAGAATAGCAGCCTCATCAACCGCTTTATAATCATGATAAGTAAAATTATTAAGTGTAGGCCTAGAGAGAGACGACTTCACAGTCGCAGCAATAAAATCATGTCCGTCAATCAATGGTACATCAGTCTTCCAATAATCAAGCAGTAAGTCATTGGCATCGACAAGGCACAAGTCGAGCCACGTATCAGAGGAATAAGTATGATGCGTAGGTCCATAAGGCACTGAAAAAAGTGCATTTTCCTTAATAAGGCTCTTCAGGAACACAGAATCATCAGATTCAGAACACAAATTAGTGTTGAAATCTCCTAAAACTACCTTAGTACTATAATTGTGCATATGAGTCGTCAAATCAGGAATAAAGTCCGTGTTGGCCAAAAATGGAGCGTGAGGTGGTCTATAAACAACACCAACGAAAATGGGTGAAGCCAAGTCAGATGAGTTGACCTCACAGAAGAGATACTCAGGTAAACCAGGCTTACCACTCCAGCTTCCAGAGGATGAACAGAGACGCACAGAAGTGAGAGAGCAGTGTACAAATAAAGCAACACCACCTCCCCTGGTGTTACGATCCTGTCTATAAAGAACATACCCATCAAGAGCAATCAAAGAATCACAAACTATCTGGCCCAGTTTGGTCTCAGTAACAGCTATTACGTGGAAATAAGGGCGAGAAGCCAAAAAGAGTCTAATCATCCCAATGTGCGCTCTAATAGAGTTGGCATTGAAATGACAAACTCTGAGACCATCCTTAGTAGTGAAATGATCATGAATGACCGATGAAATAGCATTGTTAGAAGGAAGAAGTGTGTTAGAGTGAGAAGGAAGAGAGAATGAGCTTACCCCAGTGTCAGATGTTAAGTGGTTACATCGTCGTTGGCTGATATCAATGAGAGCTTTTCTAAAAAAGCATCCAAGTCGTCATCCGATGCAACACGAATGGCTGCATCCTCCTTCTTCCTTCTGACGAAGATCTTACCATCACGCACAAATGTAAGGAAGTTGTACCTCTTATCTTTGGCCTTCCTGAGCACTCTCAACTTCAGTTGGTGCAATGAGTGTGGCAGATATTCATTGATGTTGATCAAGGAAGGAGTAAGTGTTTCCACTGATAAAGTTCCCTGCAAAAGGTAACTCCTGATCTTTGAGGTATGAAGGCTACCCATCCTGATCTTTGCTCCGATGACAGATCGCGCCAACGAGGCACTCTTCATAGTGACGAGCAATGGCGTCGTAAGCAGCGGAGGACCAACTTGAGATGTTGTTGCAGAAGGAGCAGTACTATCATCAGTACTACGAGCTGTAGCAGGTCGCGACAAAGGTCGAACCGAAACAATGTCACTGAGAGCAAAACCAGAATTAAGAGAAGCCAATACAGCAAAGACACCGTTCTTCAGATCGTTAAATTCATTAGGAACCAGGCCTCCAAACACCAAGTCTGATGCACGCTCAAGACGCTGCTGGCCAGCCGCCAAAACATCACACTGTTGCCGTAAAGATTTATTGAGCTTGTCCAATTCCTGTAGTTTAGCAGCCATAGGGTCAGATAATGCCCGATCAGGCACAACAGAGAGAGATTCCTCCAGCTTCGCCTTAAGCTCCCGATAATCCTGACAAACCTTGTCAAGCCTTGCCTCAGCCGCTCCACAACGTTCATCACATGCCACAGCAATACCATTCACTCGCGTCTCCAAACCTGTAAATCTCCCATCCAGTGTCAATAGTTGAGTGCCGATATTGTTGATCTTGGTATCCATATCATCCAGCTTATCTAATTTCTCCATCTTCTTCAATATAGAAGACAAAAGTTCATTTGTTTGTAGCGCTGGTAGTGTCGGAGTTGGAGTACGTGGCAGAGACAGAGAAGCTGAGACATCACTCATAGAACCCACAGAACTAGAACGTGATCGACTGCAATCAGGATTTGCAGCTGCTATGCAAAAGTTACATACCTTTACTTGTTGGTCATTATTATCTCTGACTAAGAGCAATTTGGTACAAGAGCTGTGATAGGTCTTGCCACAGCGACCACAAAGCTGAGGCTTAGATGCAGCACTAAAGTTTTTGAAACAGAGACCACACTGATTAGACATAGTGACCTCCAAGATAGAAATAGCTTAATCAAACGAATCTTAAATTTTAATTTTAATTTGGTGCCAGTTGTATATTTAAAAGTAGATAAGCAGCTTAATAAATGCACTCTGAGTTGCTTCTAAGTTTCAGTTGCTGTAAGTGGAAAAGCAGCTTAATAAATGCACTCTGAGTTGTTTCAAGTTTCAGTTATTGGAAGTGGAAAAGCAGCTTAACAAATGCACTCTGAGTTGCTTCCAAGTTTCAGTTATTGTAAGTGGAAAAGCGGCTTAATTTGTACAGAGTAAGATTCGTTTGACTGTGATTAGAGAGAGCACAAGATAATAGTGGAAAAGCGCCTTAACTGGAGAAATTACCATCAGGTATCACATAGACGGGCAAAAATGCCAATATACAGGTCATCCAAGGGATGGAGCCACCAGCACTAAGCAAATAAGAATCCTCTTGTGGTAGATGATTGCACCAAAAAGATTGAGGTTATGTTGTAGACAATACTTAAAACCAGTTGCAGTACAACTGCATACAATATACTGCACTATTGTAATATACAGCAATTAAATCAAACATGCAGCAAATTCCACGTTGTTACCACTAGATTCTATCAAAAGAGCAGTGAAGTTAGTGTATACGTTATCCAAGAGATGGCGCCATCAGCGTTAAAAAAAAATATGATCCCTCTTGCAGTATGTAATTGCGCCAAAAAAGAATGAGGTTATGTTACAATTAAAAATAAAACTAATTGC
The DNA here is from genome assembly GCA_017163975.1 of Anastatus disparis. Classification (NCBI taxonomy): domain Eukaryota; kingdom Metazoa; phylum Arthropoda; class Insecta; order Hymenoptera; family Eupelmidae; genus Anastatus; species Anastatus disparis. Next base: position 577,077 of record JAFFSR010000122.1, on the reverse strand, counting down.
AATGCAATTGTGCACAATATAATGCACTTAAAACAACACTCAACAACACAAGCAGGCCCACAGCAACTTTCTCAGGCAGCAGCAGAGTCCACAGCAGTGTCAGAGATAAAAGCAGGTTGATGTTGAGAGACTGCACTTTCACAGTAAGAAACCGTCCAGAGTCCAATATGCAATTGCAAAAATGCAAATGAATGAGGCCAACACTCTCGGACTCCAAGTAGGACGATTCCCTGCAAAAAATTCCACTTCGCAAAGTGAAAAAATGCTGTTTAAATAAGTTTCAAGAGGAGCGAAAAAAAATACGTATGGCGCTACTTACGGCAAGAGAGAGAGAATAAGGGAGAGAATGAAAAATAATTTTATTACTATTTTCAATAATGTCTATTCTTTTTCAATTTACAGATATTCACAGGTTCTGTAACAAGTGTTATATTATTGCTATATTTTTTACATGGAAGAAACACATGCAGACAAAACGCGTTAAGTGAACCCCCCAATTTCGAAAAGTTAAAACACCAGTAGTCCAAGCCGGATCTGTTTTCGTTTAGATGTTTCGTATATAGTCGCTAATTTTTGCTTAAACGTTTCCAAAATTATGTTGGATATGAAAATTTCGATATGCGCCAGTTGAAAAAGTTGTGCTACATTAGCTATTAAACAAAAAGTGAAAAAATCTCAAAAATACGATTTCTTTCATCTTTCTTTAATTTATAGCTCCTTAACTATACATTTTAGAAAAAAATATAAGAGAAAGAAAGTTAAATGATAAAATTTTACATGAAATATTAAACTTTCGAAACCAAAAAATTTCATTTTTTATGTTAGACAATCGACAACGATTACAAAAAATCTGCACAAAAATTAATATTTTGTTAAATGATTTTTTTAATTTTTAATATTGGGCCACAGAAAACTTTTTGATATGATAAAACAAGAGCGGCGGTAGCGCAGGGGCTAAGGCTCTTGGTTCGCGCTCTATTGGACCAGGGTTCGATTTCCCGGGAAAATTTAAGAAAAATTTTTTTGAATTTTTCTGTGGGGAGTAGAACCCGGAGACCACGAAGAACCAATTAAAAGTCCCCCTGGGCAAAAAATAAAAATACAAAAAAAAATACATTATGAAACAAGTCCCCCTGGGCAATAACAATCACATGTGTAAGGTGGTGTGTCGGGTCTCAGTCCACAGTGACAAATAGACCCACTGCCAATAAATAGAGAAGAAGAAAAAGATATGATAAAACAGCCCAGCAAAGTTCATTGGAATCGGTTTGTTAGTTGCTTCACAATAATTTAACCCTTACAGTCACAGGAGCCGATATATCGGCTGCCTAATTTTCTTTTTTTTTACCTCAATATTTTTGCAATATCATGCTTGATTCTTGGATTTTTTGTATTTTCAGATACGCATAGCCTTACTATTTATAATGCTGATGATATTTTATAAATTTATAACTATTAATTATTATTATAAACAAATACATACAAAAAAAGTGAATTGAATTGCATGACTGAAAGGGTTAACAATCAAGCATCCCGTAAGAAAATGCAAAAATTTCAAAACATTATTGCAAATAAAATAATGCTTTCGGATACGTGCTGATTTTTTCATATATAGTAGATTATTAAAGCTTTAAAATGTACTTTGAAAAATTGAAGATGATTCATTAAGAGAGTCTTAAGAATTTTCCAAAAAATATAGTTAAATTTATACTTATAAACAAAAAGGATATCTTTTTCAATTTTAAATTAAATGAAACCAAAAATTGTTTGGAAATACTCTGAAAGACGCTCATTTTAGAAAAAGAAAAGTTAAATTCCGCTTAATAGTTTTTGAGCTATGACTCACCAAAGTTAACTTGTGTTTATTATTAAACAATAAACAATAGAAAGTCAATTAAAGCTTTATTAGCTTTATTTGTCCAAGCACTTTTTAGGCTAAAGTTTTCAAAACATGCGCTCTTTGGAAACATAAAAAACATCGTTTAAAATTACTCTGATCACTCGAAAAGTCGTTGAAAACGCAGAAGGTCACGTGATGGAGTAAGCTGCACGGAGAAGGTTTTGCCTCGATAAACATAATGCGCGTCGCACACGAAAAAGTGATGCCTTTCGCATCGTAAATCACGAATACTGCTTCGCATTTCATAATTTATGCATCACTTTTTGTAGTGCATATGCGACGCCACCTCGCGCACTGTATTTCGGTGCCTACGGTGACGCCACATCGAAAAACTTTAGGCATATTCGATATTTATCGTGCATGCGAGCCACCTTGTGAGGCATTTTCAAAACGCACTATCTTTTATGATGCGAAACTTTCTCCGTGTGATTGAAAAGTGGAATCAGGACTTAAAAACTAGAGCGCGCTCTAAAAATGCGATCATCTCGGTTTCTAATGGTCCGATTTTGATCTTTTTTTTTAATCGATGTATCGGAAGTCAAGGAATTCAAATATTTTATAATAAATAATCAATTATGCGTATAATTTGTTATATTAACATAACTTTAAATCATGAGATAGAAAATTTGTATATTTTTAAACATTTATTCGTCTATTTTACATGAAAAGTGCCCAATCTTATGTAATTCTATTTACTAAATGAGAACTTACTTGATATTAATGTTTAATATTGTTTGAACAAATTGGAAACTTGAAAAATTGTAAATAATTGAAAAAATGTTAGATAATTTTAAAAGTATCATCATTTAAATCGTTAATGTCCATAATAAACTAAGTGAGAATTATGTACTTTTTATTGATTTTTTATAACCATTAACCTTCAGGCGGCCGGCATGACCCCTTTCGGGGTCATCTGATGTTGGCCACTTATCAAGTCATACTTTGTAGAAAATTTCCATACTAAACTTTCAAAAATATCTAGTGATAAGTGGCCAACATCAGATGACCCCGAAAAGGGCCACCACGGCCGCCTGAAGGTTAATAATTCATTAATTGAAGGCTCGGATGCAATAAGGGCATTTACGCTCGGAGCACGCAAAACTGAAGTCACTTGGTAGTAGAAATTTCATTTTCTTCAAATAAATTTCAAAAAATTCGACGTTGTAAAACTCATCATGCCGCATCTTTTTTATATTAACAGTTTTTTTTATAAAATTTTTATTTTCCAAGAAAAAAATTAAAAACAAGAAAATTTTTTACATTAAATTTCAATACTTTTTTAAACTTAAATCGTTGTAATTCGAGTAAATATTAACCGATTTTGCTGAAATTTGAAATATATTTTCTAAATATCATAGCGAAACTTATGATAATTATAAAAAATGTTAATTCTCAAATTGTTAGTTGCAATTGTTTATTAATTAATACAAATTACAAATTGTGCGTTTATAATGTACTCGAGAAAAAAGTATCGAGGGAACTTTCAAGTACAAGAAACTTGTAGCGAGAAAGTTTTTGGTTTTTGTATAAAGAAGATTTGTGGAAAGTTTCAAATCGATTGATAAATAATTAAAAAAGATATAACAACATTTACAAGTAGCGCGCATGCGGTCGAGCGCTGCAGTTTTCTTATAAGTTAGATTCTCAGTGAATATTACGTCAACTGAATGACTCTTGGTAATATTATTTGGGAAAAGTAATAATACAAATATAACAATATGATATTTATTAAACGTAAATAAACATATAAATAAACAAAAAAATAAATAAATAAACAAAAGTCTGTAATGTAATTATTTAATAAGCAAAATATTCCTATATGTTAAGACCACAGCACTTGCCTAAATCATATATATATATATATATATATATATATGAACAAAATTCATAATAATGTTTATATAGAAGAAGAGTGAACGTACACACGCATATATGTTTACTTTTATAATTATAAATCCCAACATTATATTGTTTAAAAATATTACACTTTATGTTTTTAGAAAACTCATATTACTAATGCGAAAGAAAAAAAGATTTTAATAGACAAAATAAAAAAAAAATCCTTTGAAACAATCCAAAAATCAGTATTAAACAAAAATCTGTAATGTAATTATTTAATTATTAAATAATTACATTACAGACTTTTGTTTATTTATTTATTTGTTTGTTTATTTATATGTTTATTTACTTTTAATAAATATCATATTGTTATATTTGTATTATTGCTTTTCCCAAATAATATTACTAAGAGTCATTCAGTTGACGTAATATTCACTGAGAATCTAACTTATAAGAAAACTGCAGCGTTCGACCGCATGCGCGCTACTTGTAAATGTTGTTATATCTTTTTTAATTATTTATCAATCGATTTGAAACTTTCCACAAATCTTCTTTATACAAAACCAAAAAACTTTCTCGCTACAAGTTTCTTGTACTTGAAAGTTCCCTCGATACTTTTTTCTCGAGTACATTATAAACGCACAATTTGTAATTTGTATTAATTAATAAACAATTGCGACTAACAATTTGAGAATTAACATTTTTTATAATTATCATAAGTTTCGCTATGATATTTAGAAAATATATTTCAAATTTCAGCAAAATCGGTTAATATTTACTCGAATTACAACGATTTAAGTTTAAAAAAGTATTGAAATTTAATGTAAAAAATTTTCTTGTTTTTAATTTTTTTCTTCAAAAATAAAAATTTTATAAAAAAACTGTTAATATAAAAAAGATGCGGCATGATGAGTTTTACAACGTCAAATTTTTTGAAATTTATTTGAAGAAAATGAAATTTTTACTACCAAGTGACTTCAGTTTTGCGTGCTCCGAGCGTAAATGCCCTTATTGCATCCGGGCCTTCAATTAAGGAAGTTTTTCGTGTGAAAGTAAAAAATTTATTTGAGAATTAGAAGTTTTCAACGAATAATATGAAAGAAGATTCTTGTCCTTGGCCGCAAAAGAAAAATATGTATATTCAATGTATTATTTTAATAAAAGTTCGCAGAAAAACGTTCTTAGAATTGAACTCAATGGACTGCTCGCTTGCCTTAACATCGCTATCCTTTTCCTACATATACTATACTGGGTATGCGTTAACGACTAACGTGGACTCCATATATGTATATTATGAAAGAAAAGAAGAGAGCGAGAGAAAGACATAGTTACAAGTTTCGCGTGTTAAAACTTTTTTTTTCTTTTTTAAATAATATTTTTTAATTATAATTTTTATTCTTTAGCTTTGTTTTAAATTTTGTTGTATTTTTGTTTAATTGTAATGTTATATTTTAAAAATTATTAATTGCTTTTATAATCAAATTTTTTTATTCTATTTAAAAAAAAAATTTTTTTTCTTATTTTAAATAATATTTTTTAATTATAATTTTTGTAGTTTAGCTTTATTTTATATTTTATTGTATTTTTGTTTAATTTTAATGTAATATTTTAACAATTATTAGTGGTTTTTATAATCGAATTTTTTATTGTATTTTCTATTGTATTTTAAGATTTATTAGTTATTTATTGTTTATGATTAAATTTTTTTTATTGTATTTTTTTATTGTATTTTAAAAATTATTAGTTATTTATTGTTCATAATAAAATTTTTTTATTAAATTCTTTCATACTTTAAGAATTATCAATTATTTCTTTATAGGCGTGGGGCTCCGCCCTAGCTTCCGCTTAATGGCCTTCAGGCCAGAAAATAGTATATGCAGTTACGGCCACAAACCTATCATTCTTGCTCGAGCAGCTGAAGCGATCTCGCTACGCTCGACCCCTCAGTATGCACTTGCCAAGAATGATACGTTTTGCAACCTTGATGCATAGTATACCATTCTTCATCTATGGATGAAGGACAGTGCCCAGTCCATGAGTCTACCAAAAGTACACTTGATAAACCAACATTCGGAAAATATACTTCTTTGAGCCATGTTTTAAAATTATCTGAAATCAGACAAATTTCAAATTTTAGTAATTTTCAATAAAATACAAATTAAAACAAAAAAATGATCACTAATAATAACACAGGATGCCTTCTGAATTCAAAATAGTATCATAATTATTGGAATACGCCTAATATGAAATAATACCTGAAGTTAATTTTCCTGATTTAGAAGCCATTGCATAAATGTTAGCTGGTCTGAACAACTCTTGTGATACAACTGGCTCAAATTCACCAGTTTTTTCTTTAAGAACTATAAAACGCTGCCAAGTGCTTTGGCGGAATGCTTTCTCATAGAGCTCTTTGAGTTTCATTAATTTTTTTATATTTATTCGAATGTGATTTTAATATATAACTAGTGGACATATATTTGCACTTGACTTATGTAATTCTTATCTAATTCTGGGGTAAAGTGCTGCTGCAAAGTTCTTACGGAAGACTGCTTCAATTCTGCTGCAAGTTTGCGTGTTTATTCTCGTCATATAATTGCGCTCAACTTATGTCATACTTATGTAATTCTGGGGTAAAGTGCTGCTGCAACATTCTTACGGAAGACTGCTTCGATTCTGCTGCAAGTTTGCATGTTTATTCTTGTCATATAATTGCATTTAAGAGGAGGTCGAGTATATCTGTCCTTTTCTAATCAAAGAATTGATTTTTTCACAAAAATTAATAATTGTAGCAAAAAATAAGAAGAGAGCCCCATCTCGTATAATAAAAAGCAAGATTCTCTTTTATGAGGAAAAATTATTTTTATCGCTTCGTTTTTAAGAAAACCTTGGAAAACTGAATTGTCCATCCTAACCTCTATTTTTTAAGTTTTTCAAGGTTTTCTTCAAAACGAATTGATAAAAATAATTTTTCCTCATCAAAGAAAATCTTGCTTTTTATTATACGAAATGGGGCTATCTCCTTATTTTTTGCTACAATTATTAGTTTTTGCAAAAAACTTAATTCTTTGATTAGAAAAGGACAGAGATATACGACCTGCTCTTAACTTATGTCTTTCTTATGTAATTCTGTAGTAAATTGCTGCTGTAATATTCTTACGGAAGACTGCTTCGATTTTGCTGCCAGTTTGCGCGTTTATTCTTATCTTTGAATCGCGCGTTTCGATTGGCAATCTGTCGCACGTTTCAGTCGCAATTAAATTTCAGCAAATATGCATTAAAATGTGAAAACAGACTAAAATTTTCTAAAATGAAAACTACGCTAAAAAGATCGGTTTATAAAAGTTATCCTTCTTTTGGCAGATGCAAATGATTCCCATGGAAATCTCAAATCAAATTCATCAATTAACTTACGTAAAATACAAAAAAAAAATTAAAAATCGAAAATTTTTTCAAATTCTTAAAATGGCTCTATAAAAAAAAATACACTATGAATACAAATTTGCAATAGCTTCCCGCCTAGTTATACAAAAACATAGATGGTATACAAAATTTGAAGCAAATCCATCGAGTAATTTTCGAGATCTAACTGGTTAAATAAATAACATTTTCTTTTCAAAATTTCTTTTTAAAAATTTTAAAAATGCTCTAAAATTAAAACTACACTATGAAAATCAATTTTTGAAAATTTCCCTTCTTTTGGCAGTCGCAAATAATTTCCCTGCAATTTTTAGAACAAATCTATCGAGTACTTTACGTAGAATAAAAAAAAATAAGAAAAGAAGAATCGAAATTTTTTTTTTAATCTTTAAAATTCTCTAAAATAGTAACCACGCTAAGAAAATTAGTTTTCGAAGGCTTATTTTTTTCAGACAATAGCGAATTAATCGTATAAAAATTTTGGAGAAAATTTATAGTATGGTTAACGCAAAAAAGAAAATAAATGAAAAATAAAAATTTTTTTGAAAATTTTCAAAGTGCTCTAAAATTAAAACTGCGCTGAGAAAATTAGTTATCCAAAGCTTGTTTTCTTCAGACAGTAGCGAATTAATTGCATACAAATTTTGGAGCAAATCTATCAAATGGTTTAAATACACTCTTAACCATAAAGTGTAAAAATTGAACCTCTAACGTGTAAAATTATAATTTTACGCTTTTGATAAAGTGCAAAATGTAGGTTTTACACTTTTTCAGGTTTAAAATTTTATTTTAATTTGCAAAAGAGCAATTTAATATATTCACACTTTTGATAAAGTGTAAAACGTTCGTTTTACATCTTATGAATTATAATTTGATTAATTTATACTTTATAAGGTGTAAAACATTATCTCCGTTTTCAGAAAGATTAATTCAATTGATTTACACTTATTGAAAAGTGTAAAACGTACGTCTTTTACCTCCCTGTTAAAAAAGTCCAGGTGGATTTCCACGTGGAAAATCCACGTGGAATTCCACGTGGATTTTCAGTCTGATTTACTTGGATTTTCAGGGTGATTTACTTGGATTTTCAGGGTGAAAATCAGGGTGGAATTCCAGGTAGATTTTCAGGGTGAAAATCAGGTTGGAATTTTAAGGGGATTTTCAGTCTGAATTACTTGAAAATCCACTCTGATTTTGAGTCTAAAAATCCACTCTGATTTTCATAGTGAAAATCCACTCTGATTTTCAGTCTGAAAATCCACCCTGATTGTGGATATTTTTAAGCAATCAAAAAAATATTTTTATAAAATTAAATTTATTTATGTTTTTCATTGCAACCACAAAAATATCTCTGTTCACTTAATAGAATAGAACGTGAGAAAGTAGGGCGAATGATCGTCGATTTAGACAAAATTAAACTGTTAGTTTATAAGCTCTAAAGTCTTTTATTCTTTTCGTGCGCGTTCGCTTGCCATAAGAAAGTCAATAGGTAGAAAGCGGAGCATCCCCTAACGGTTAATCATCAGTACTATTATATACATGTGTATATTCATATTCAATAACTAACCACTAGGGGGCTACCACGCTTTTTATGTATTGACTTTCTAATGGCAAGCCAACGCGCATGAAAAGAATAAAAGACTTTAGAGCTTATAAACTAACAGTTTAATTTTGTCTAAAACGACGATCATTCGGCCTACTTTCACGTCGTTCTATTCTATTAAGTGAGCAGAGATATTTTTGTGGTTGCAATGAAAAACATAAATAAATTTAATTTGATAAAAATATTTTTTTGAATGCTTAAAAATATCCACAATCAGGGTGGATTTTCAGACTGAAAATCAGAGTGGATTTTCACTATGAAAATCAGGGTGGATTTTCAGACTGAAAATCAGAGTGGATTTTCACTATGAAAATCAGAGTGGATTTTCAGACTCAAAATCAGAGTGGATTTTCACTATGAAAATCCAAGTAATTCAGACTGAAAATCCCCTTAAAATTCTAACCTGATTTTCACCCTGGAAATCCACCTGGAATTCCACCCTGATTTTCACCCTGAAAATCCAAGTAAATCACCCTGAAAATCCGAGAAATCAGACTGGAAATCCACCTGGACTTTTTTAACAGGGCTTATAAAATGTAATTTGATCGATTTACTCTTTGTAAGGTATAATATGTAATCTTAATTTTTAAAAAGATTAATTCAATTGATTTACACTTATGATAAAGTGTAAAACATACGTTCTATACCTTATAAAATGTAATTTCAGCGATTTACTCTTTGTAAGGTATAATACGTAATCTTAATTTTAGAAAAGATTAATTCAATTGATCTACACTTATGATAAAGTGTAGAGTGTATGTATCATACCTTATAAAATGTAATTTCATCAATTTACTCTTTATAAGGTACAATACGTAATCTTAATTTTTAAAAAGATTAATTTAATTGTTTTACACTTTTGAAGATAATTAAGGAGGTTGAGTAGAGCTTTCACACGAGCTTTGAAATAATGAGAAGGGACAATCCTTGTATTAATTTAATTATAAAAAATTATTTTAACCAAAATTTGGGACATTATTTCGTACAGTTAAAAAATAAAAATCGCTAAAAAGTCTCGGTACATGTTCTATTTCGTACCCAAAATATGCAAAAAAATTTTTAGAGTTCTCTAAGTCAAAAGGGTTAAGAGTTAGGAGTGCTAAAATGTTTCTATTTTTTCAATATTTTTGTTAAATTAATTTTTTAATGAATTTTTGACTTGGAAATTATCAATTGTTGGTAAAAACTTTAAGGAATACTCTTTTTTTTAAATAACATACCCGAATTATTGCAAATTACAATATGCAGAATTTTTAGCTTATCTGATTGATGGAAAAATATAATTCAACAAATAAAGAGTATACTTGGGTTAAATTTGCTTTTTTACGGCTCATCTTTACAAACTTTTTGACAAACATACATACATTTTTTCAATAATTTAGTAAAAAAAAACATTTGTAAGAACTTAAATGAAACTACATATTAATTTTTTTAAATGATGGGGGCTTCGCCCCCTCACTGTGCCCCAATATGCCACTTTCTCTCTTTTCTACACCCAGCACTTATGAGAAAAAATAGTATGTGAATCTCGTTCGGTACTAACTAAACCTTACTCGTTACACAATATACTATTATAATAATTTTTAAAAATAGCTGAAACATGGTATGGAGTAATCTACTTTAAAAAATTACGCTAAGGATACTTAATTGAAAATCAATTAGTCACTGAGTGCCTGAAAATTTAGCAACTTTTTAATCAAGTCGTTAAAAGTTGAATAAAAATGGTGCAAAGTGTTTTTTATAAAAGAAATACGCTAAGGGTAGTTAGTGAAAAGTAGTATATTTGCTCGCGAAATTCTTCATGAGTGTGTCGCCCAATCAGTCTACTACTGAAGTGATAGCTATGCTAGAGACATTTCGATTTATTTCTTGAAAATCTAAAAATAATGGTGCAATGAGCCTATTTTAAAAGAAATACATTAAGGATAGTTTTCGAAAAACTTTATAATCTGTTCGTAAAAAATTTTAAAATTGCGTCGTCTTATAAAAATACAGCTGGAATGATAGATACTTCAGAGAACCTTTAATAGAAAATTGTAAGATTGATAAAAAATTATGCAAACTACTCTAATTTAAAAAAATACACTGGAGTAATTTATAAAAAATCGTTCAATATGCTTAAAAAATTCTTTGGGGGTATGTCGCGCAATCAAATACATGCTAGAATCACTGAAATTTTAACAACCTTTTAATCATATCATTATACGTTGAATAAAAATGGTGCAAAGGGCTTTTTTATGAAAGAAATACGCTAAGGGTAGTTAGTGAAAAGTAGTATATTTGCTTGCGAAATTCTTCATGAGTGTGTCGCCCAATCAGTTTACTACCGAAGTGATAGCTAGGTTAGAGACATTTCGATTTATTTCTTGAAAATCTAAAAATAATGGTGCAATGCGCCTATTTAAAAAAAATACATTAAGAGGCGGTCGGAACCAAATCGATGACTTAGTTCGGTGCTTGTAATAAATGCTCATAATAATTTATTCATTTATTAATATGGTAAAAATATAGTCATTTCCTCTAGTCATGTATATAAAGAATAATTTAAAATAGTTAAAGCCACAAAAATATACAAAATATTATTATAAAGCGAAAAATGCCACCTAACAATCGACATGACAGTTTTTTGCATGCGGTGTATGTCAAGTCAGTTTGATATTTGTAATAAATGCTTATAATAATTAATTTACTTATTCATATGGTAAAAATATAGTCATTTCCTCTAGTCATGTATATAAAGAATAATTTGAAATAGTTTAAGCCATAAAACTATACAAAATATTATCGTAAAGCGAAAAATGCTGACTTGATATATACCGCAAGTCACCGATATGGTTCCGACCGCCTCTTAAGGGTAGTTATGAAAAAACTTTATAATCCGTTCGTAAAAAATTTTAAAAGTTCGTCATCCTATAAAAATACAGCTGGATTGATAGATTCTTTAGAAAACCTTCAACAGAATCTTGAAAGATTGATAAAAAATGATGCAAACTACTCTAGTTTAAAAAAATGCACTGGGGGTAGTTTATAAAAAATCGTTTAATAAGCTTAAAAAATTCTTTGGGGGTATGTCGTCCAATCAAATTCATGCTAGAATAACTGATATTTTTGCAGCCTTTCAATCAAGTCATTAAACGTTGAATAAAAATGATGCAAAGGGCTTTTTTATAAAAGAAATAGTAGTTAGCGAATAACAGTATATTCGCTCGTAGAATGTTTTAAGGGTGCATCACTCAATCTAATCACTACTGCAGTGATAAATATTGTTCAAACCTTTCGGTAGCAATCTGAATAATAAAAAAATGATACCATGCTTTATTATTATGAATTTTAGAGTTATCAGAAAATGTTAAAGAATGAAAACTTCTACCTTAAGTATTGCAGCTTCCCCAAGGGTTAGAGGGTTAAAATTTTTTTTTTAAATTACAGGTCTCTTTGCATTTTAAACGATAGTGTAGGTTTCTTTCGTTTTCTATAGGGGGCGAATTTCCCGTATCTATGGACATCCTTCTTTGGAAAAAATCGGTGACCCAAAATCGTAAAACTCTTCTTCAAGAATAATTAAAAAATTATTCTAACATATTCTGTAATCTCTCTTTCAACTAAATCTTATTTAATTGAAAAATTCTTTAGAGTTAACGTTCATTTAATTTATCAGATCATCGACCAGATTACCTCCTCAAATTCTGCTTTGTTTTGCAGTTAGAACATCTACTATATAAAATTCTTTTACGTCATCAGCCTCAAATTATATCAATTTTTATTGAGTATAAAGTAATTGTAAAAGAAAGTAATTGTAAAAGTTTAAAAATATTTGAACAATATAAAATTAAGTAAGTCGCTATATACTGCGCATAGGCGATTATGCTAAGATACTTAAGGGGGCTTCTCAATCTCAAATGCTATTTTCTAAACTGAATGGATTTTTATGGAACTTTAAAAAAATAATCATTGACCTTCCATCCTTACGTTGCTTTAAAAAAATATAGGGTAAGCCATCAAAATTTAAAGAAATCAATGTGTGAAATCATTGTTCTTATACACAGGCCTTATATAAAAAACGCATGATCAGATTACAAATTTTATCATAATTTAATTTCTATGCTAACGTTTTTTTATGAAAAACTAGAGGGGTATATAGTTTTTTATTAAGAATTACAATGCAATCGAGAAAAAAGGAGGTAATCGATGAAAATAAAGAGAAAAAAAGTGTAAAAGTTTAAAAATAGGCGATAAATGTAGAAGCGAGTAAGTCAGCTGGTATATACGTTTAGAGTACACAGAAGTATCACAAAAGTCTCTTCGAAAAAAAGAATTTTTTTCTCAGAATTTACTTATGCAATGATTTTTGTTCTTATAATAATAAATATTATATTTGAGAAATGTATAGTGTATTTATTTACGAAAATTCTCAATAATAAAAACACTATTTAGGGATTCAAAAGATGATACGGTCCTAGCCTGATGAGTCTCCTTAAAGTATGTGAATACAATGTTACCTAGTCGGCTGTAAAGTGCCGTATATAAGTAATCACAAGGGCTTTAGAAGAGAAAATATTTATTTTTTTAGCATTTATATTTAGAAATTATTATTATTTTTGACATAACAATAATTATGTTATAGAAATATAGAGTACATTTATTTACGGAAAATATTTGAGCCACTGAGGGACCCAACTAAATATGCGGTACCTAATGAGGGACCCTCCTTAATCTTTAGACTGCCGGGAAGCTGAAATATTGGCTAGACCTGTGATATGAATTTTGTATATAGTTGATACGTGATACGAGATATCAATTTGGACACTTTTAAAGGGCGATTTCATTTCTAAAATCCCGGTAGTCTTAAGGTTAAGAAACTTATAACTATAGTGTTAATGAGATTGTAAATAAAAAAAGTATAGTAATTATAATCTTACCTTGTTTGCTGCCGTGGATAAGTGCTGAGTATGGGCAGGCAAGAAATCAGTAGAATAAATACTTTAATATATATTTTAATTATGTAATTTTTATTTGATATATAACATTAGGTTTTTTAAAAATATAATTATTTATGAAACTTTAACTTTTTCAACAATTCAGCACTTCTAAAAGTAGCATTTTCAAATTCAAATATATACAAAATAAAGTTATAAAAATCTGTTAATTCAATAGGAAATGAAACTTTAAATGCAAGCTGCATTTTCAGGAAAATTTCAAAGGTTTCTATGAAATTAGAAGTGAGTGTAAGTAATTTTCTCTCAGCTCTTATAAAATATTTTCCATGCTTCTCTTCCTTCTTCGATACACAGCATATCAGAACAGGTCTTAATTTATTTTTACATTTTGATAGTGTTTCCAATAAATCATCTTGTACCTAAAGATTTTGTAAATTAATTATTTTTATAAAAAAGATAATTGAAAATTGTAAGTTTAAATTTACAAATATTATAAAACTAGTATTTGTAATATTTAATTTTTAATTTAAATAAAATCTTAAACTTACAGTTAAGAACCGAACAAGATCACTCGATGGAAATTCATTAAACTCTTCACGTTTCCGTTTTCTTCCACGTTTGGTTTCCTAAAATAATAAGTAAATACAATTTCAATATTTAGAATATGTATTATTAGGTTTCAAATTTCAATTATACTAAAATTGTTTGAAATTTTTTTAGAAAATAAATAGACGTTATTATGTGAAATAAAAAAGAATAGTATTATCAACTTACACTAGTTTCATTTTGTTGTCCTAACAAAAATGGTAAAACACTTATGGCTTTCAAGTTATCTGAAAATAATTTTACAATTTATACTTATATTAGTACAATCTTTAATATATGTAAAAAAAAGAATACAAATTTATTAATTTTTAAATGCATTTATAGTAATATTATATCACAAACCATCTGAAAAATGAGAAACTTTGTTAAATATTTCCACAAAATTTTTTTCTGTATAATCCAGCAATAGTTTTGTATACTCAGTTGAGAATTTATGTGCAATCTTCAGTTCTTTATCTTCGAATATTGCAGCAAATTCATTCTGAATCTATAAATGCAAATTTTGTATGTATATTATCAATAAATAAATAATTCAAATAAAATCACTTTAAAACAATGTGAGATACCGATGCAAACTTTAAAGAAATATATGTAGGAAAATTAAAATATAATTACTCATATTTTTGAACTTTCAAGGAGAATGTTTCACTTTTGAGTCGCCGATAATGCTCAAATTTTGGGAAATGTTTCTAGATGTTGAAATATGAATAAAGCTAAAATTTCACCAAAAATCATCTGATGATTTTTGGTGCTCTCTCGCTGCTTAAGGAGATGTAAAACGGACACTACACCTGTACTTATAGATATTAGCTTCCTTTCCATTTTATTGCAAAATTTCAAAAAAAGAAATGCATTAGCTTGTAGTATGTACCATGATGATTATTTAGATAAATTTTCAAATAAATTCATTCATTAGCTTTTAAGATATTTGGATTCCTGTACAAAATTGAAAAATTTTAGTAAATAATTTTGGAACCCAAAAATCTCAATAACTAATGAATGAATTTATTTAAAAATTTAACCGAATAATCTTCATGGTACATACTACAAGCTAATGCATATTTTTCTTGAAAATTTTGTAATAAAATGTAAAGATAGTGAATACTTATGAGTACAGGTGTAGTGTCCATTTTACATCCCCTTATCTTTGAAGAAGCATATCACTGGTTCTAATTATTATTTCTCAATTCTGAAAACAGCAAATTAAAGCTTTCTTTCTCTACTTTTATTTTAGTTCCTGATAATTTATTAAAGATATTTTTATACTGAATTATTCACACTTCAATCAGGAGCTCTTTTTTATATTTTTCTTAAAATAAGACTAGAAACGTCTATAATTTCAGTTTTTCGAAGCGTTAGACCATACTGCTCTGGCTTTACTCATATTTTGATACCTAAAAGCATATCCCAAAGTTCCATTCAGATCGGTGACCCAAAGATCATAATCTCTCCTGGTAAGACATTTTATTTATGACTACTAACCAGTTCACCATTATAATCGAAAAACCGAGGAAACCGATTCAAAATAGCATTCAATGGCATTTCCTCTAGTGAGTTTAAGCGCGTTGGCCTTGTTTTTGTCATTAAATCGAAAATTAATTTTTTATTTAAATCGTCTGGCTTCGTAAATTTCATGTTTTCGATCTAAGACATTATAAAAAATTTGTATTAATCATATTTAATGATTTAATTTTAGGTTAATAAATGAATATTTTTTTTGATTTAATAAAAAGGATAAATTTTTTTATCATGTTTATAATAGTAAAATTACCATCGATAATATTTCAGATGATTTTTTTATAAAAATATTAAGTTTAAAATAAAATATTTTATAGATTCTTTCTGAATAAGTATACAATATAACGATTTTTCAACAACTTTAGAAAAATGATGGCTCTTTTTAATTTTATTAAGCTTGAATATAAAAAGGTTACTTTAGAAAAATCTGAGAATTATTCTTTATGATTGTTTTGTTTTATAGTAATAAAAAAACTAATTTTCAATGTAATGCCACTGTTAGAATGAATTAATTACTGTAAAAATATTAAAAACTACTTCTTATAAAAAAAAGATTCGAGGATCTCTCATATACAAATAAATTATAAAGATAATTGATTCAAAGGAACGGAAGAGATCGGTATTTTTAGGTACCTATATTATTTTTGATTTTTTAAAGCAATACAATTATGTATCTCGTTTCTTGATGTCGCTTTTGTTTTTTTTGCAAAAGTTATTGAGAAATCCATTTAGTTTGATTCAAATTATTGTGAATTTTCATATGTTTTTAAGACAAAATTTTGAGAACTGTTTTTTTTACCTGCATTTCATACAGATCTTTTTCAGCAATATTATCTAGGTTGGGCTCAGGTAATAAAGATTTTTTTTTTGATTTATTTTTTTTTTCTGAAGGATGTGAAGCTCTAGTCTCATCTTTTAAATGATTAACATACATCCCATAAGAAAAATGTTCCTATAAAGGAAAAATTTTTAGCATAATTCTGAAGAAAAGTAAAAATGGACATATAAGAATCATTGGTCATATTTATAACTAAAGACACATCTTCCGTTAGACTTAAATATTCTAATTCATATTCATCTTAATGAAAATTTTATAATGAAGATTTTATATTATTGCAATCACATATTATAAAATAAGCATAATTTTTATGACTAATATACTAATATCAAATGATATATCGAAATTACATGTCCATTTGTATGTTTGAAATCTGTCGACTTCAAGGATGGAAATTCTTCAATCAATAATTTTCCCACTTTTACCTTTAAGCAATGCGGAGGATAACTATGATGATGATGATGATGATGATGATGATGATGATGATGATGATGATGATAATGATAATAATAATAATAATAATAATAATAATAATAATAATAATAATAATAATAATAATTTTTTTTTTTTTTTTTTTATGGTGTTAAAAAAACGGGAAATCTGCCTAAACCAGACCTTCAGCGACAGGATCCACGCCCGCGGTGCGATTCCGCAAAGCGTTATCGCCGTGCAGGAGGGGATCCTGCCACCGGTGTGACGGGTTCCTGAGTGCACGTCAGCCTTGACTGTGGAATGGACTTTCCATTCCACATCCAGGGCATCAGAGTCCCAGGGGACCGTCTAACCCCCTGTCCTTCTGACCGCGGTACGATTGCAAGAAGATGCAATCGTCACGCGGGCAAAAGGCCAGTAACATCCACCTCGTGACCTTTATTCCACCCCGGCACTTAGGCCTTCTCGGCATTACCTCGGGGTGGGGTCACCAATACGCCGCAGCGCCTTCCTTACTGTACCTGGTACTTATCCTCCTCTAGTTTCCAATGCGGTAACTTTCTTCCGAGGCTTATTGGAAGTCTTTCGTTTTTTCCTCTTTTCGGCCTCTAGGACTTGCCTAAAGACCTTGCAGACCCCGCTACCAGCCACATGATTGACAGCTTTGCCATCACACCCTTCCTGTCGGCATAAGAAGCAGCAGGCATTATTAGGACATGTTGCCCTTGTATGTCCTGCCTCTCCGCACTTGTAGCAGTGCGCGGACCTGTTGGGACCCTCGCACTGGTCTTTCCTGTGGCCAAAGCCCAAGCATCGATGGCATCTTATTACCATGGTTCTTATCTGTATCCTGCAGTTAACAAACCCAATTTGAATTCGCTCCTTATTTAAAAGGTCTCTTGCCTCAGTCTCATCAAGGATGACTACTGCCATCTTAGATCCAAATTTACTTGGTCCAAGGATTATAACCTTCCGAGATCTTTGCTCGGAGCTTAGGACTCTACTCAGTGCTTCCTGTACTTCAGCCTCCGTAGTCATATGATCAAGATCGCGAATCTCAATCGTTCTTTTCCGCTCCACCGTACTTATAGTTCCCATACCCTCCACTGCAACCTTAACGTTGTCAGTGAAGGCCTTTCTATCCGACTCTTTCGAGATCTGGATTATAAGGTTTCCTTTGGTCGTTGGTCGAACGCTCAAGACCTCAGTACTACTCTCCTGTGGCTTGACTTCCTCGCGAAGCTTCCCAAGAACGTCTGCGTATGTAGACCCCTGTGAGATCCTCACAACCACCGCTTCTATCTTCCGGGTGCCTTTCTTTCCTTCCTGATGGCGCTGTTGACTAGCTGTCGCAGTCTCTGAAAGAGACTGGATTTTCGTAGTACCAGGCATCGTTTTCTCCTTCTTTTTCTTGCTTTGCCGCACATCCTCCGGGCTATTACTAGCGCTGCCTCGGTCCCTTTTGAAACCAGTGCAGGCAAGCACAGTGTCTCTAAGAACCTCAGCGTGCATTCGTCTTCGCCCTATTTTTCTCTGCGTATGCTGATCATGAATTTGATCTATTCCATCCTTGATACAATTTGCTTTACTCTTAACCTGTTCTTGTTGGCCAACGGCATGCTTCAGGTGAACCTGTAATCTTTCCACTGCACTTTGAATCTTGAAATTCGTATTCTTTTTCAGAGCTTCCTGCATAGCTTGAACTTCTTTCTTCATTTCCTCTATCAAAAGATCATGGTTCCTCATTATTTCCAAAAGATCATCTATATCCGTCCGCACACCGTTCTGTTCAAAGCCTGACGCATCGCTGAAAGCACTTTTAGCACTTCCAACGCTAGCAATACTGCTTTGACTACCGCTTCGTTCCCTCGGCACTTGCAAAGTAACCATTCCATGTTTTTTATGCGAGGTTGTCTCCTCTAGCGTTCCAGTAGTAGTAATTGCCGCTGAAGCCTGGTCTCCCAGCCCTGCGACACTATGGTTAACGTGAATTCGACCTCCCCAGAATCCTTGAGGCCAGCTCCACCCACCGGGGCTTTCACCCGATCGGAAGTGGAGGTGAGATTTCCCTGTGAAGGGGTACTCACCTGGGGTAATTCTGTATTTGAATCCGACATCTTCCATTAAGTTGTGGTTTATATTTCGGGGAACCACCCCTATCTTGTATCCCAAAGCGGGACCCTTACAGGTTTTCTACCATCCGGGTCAGATAGTCCCTGGTTTTTTTGCGAGGTTATTTCTCCTCGGGTCATTACTTCCTATTTGCCGTCTTCGTTATAGCATTGCTGCAGAGAGCATTGATGCGACGATGACGCCCAGGAGCGGTTGGGCAATGCCCGGAACCTGGAAGACAACACTTGCTTAAGGGGCCTCCTCAAGCCGACTCCCAATAATAATAATAATAATAATAATAATAATAATAATAATAATAATAATAATTATAATTATAATTATAATTATAATTATAATAATAATAATAATAATAATAATAATAATAATAATATTAATAATAATAATAATAATAATAATAATAATTATAATAATTATAATAATAATAATAATAATAATAATTATAATAATTATAATAATTATAATAATTATAATAATAATTATAATAATAATAATAATAATATTTTATTGATGACTATAACATCAAAAAAAGAATTTTAAATTTTATAATTAGGGAACTAATATTTATAAATGAAAAAAAAAAAATACTTCTTACTTATTTCCTCATAAAGATGTCATTTTTTCACAAAGTAATTTACTAATTATTATTTGTTTCTTATGTGGAAGGGTTAACCCAGAATCTAATAAGGGAATAAATTTATATCCAACATTCAAACAACTGTCTATGTCCTCTAAATATTTTCTTATTGGTACTTCGATGTTTTGTACTTTATCCTGCAAAAAAAAATTAAATACTTTTTAAATTGTATGATACATGTAATATTTAAAAAAAAATTGCTATCATAATTTATAATAATCATTATTCCTTTTGTACTTGAATTTTTTTCTATAGAGAAATCATTTTAAAAATATTTTAAAGATGATTTACGTATATTAATTAAGCTATTTATAAGAATAAAAACATTTTTTTCTTTTTCCGACTTTAGTTATTTTTAACAAGTGTAAATAATTTATTAATCTATTATGGGATTGGAATATATTCTTTTTGAATGGATCCATATGTTTATTTTATAATTTTTTTTATTTCTTTGGTACAATTAAAGAAAAAAAGAATGGTACTTTTCAAAGGACATCAGGCAGAAAAGGGTTGATTATCAGAATTTGGAAATTTTCAAAATAGTAAAGGTGGAAGTAATAATTGATTTATGCATTAATTTTTTCAGAATCTATTTCTTTTTTTTTAAACTATCGCAAATATCCATTGTTTATCATGGGCTAATATGATTAGTGTAAATAATTTAAAAAAAATGGATTCGTAACTCGAGAATTCGAGTTCGAATCCCGTTCTCAGTTGATTGATACAAGCGTCATTGTACATCACGTGTGCTTTTTTCACAAACACGCTGGAGACCTTCGTTAACTATCAACACAGTGATATAATAAATACAGCAACGTTAAATAAAATTAAGAAAAAAACTGGTTTTATTAAAATTATTTGTTTTATTAAAATTTTTATTGTTGTTAGTTCTAGAAATTTTTAATATTTACCTTTACACTTGTATTGCATTTGCAATAATCTCTCCTTGTCTTGTCTTGACTGTCAGTACCACTATTTTCCATTAAATTTTCAATGCTGCTGGGTTCTAAATTATCCTCTCTGGAATTTTCACCTTTATTTATAATTGCATCAGACTTATGTTCATTTATTTTTTCTATAGGTTCATTCATTTTTTCTATAGGTTCATTCATTTTTTCTATAGATCTAGTATTATTAGATGCAACTGATGCAAGACCCAAATTACTATTATCTATCATAGAAGGTTTTTCATTTATGGGTATTACTTTTATTCCAGGATTTTTTCCATAATCGTTAATTAATGATTGATCAATTAATGTCTCATAGGTCTAGAATATATTTTAAAAAATTAAATTTAACAAGTATCTTATATCAATTAAGTTAATGTTCCTTAAGCAAAAATTTTTTTGTAAAGTTTTACTAATGAAGATAACTTAATTATTTTGTAACTTTTATTTGAACTTTTTAGAGAATTCCTTACAAGTGAATTTGTTAAAATTGAGTTTGATATTTGATTCACCTTGCGTTTTTTTATATTTTTTATAATGAATGCTCTCAAAAAAAAAATCTATTGATGATTTCTAAAATACTCCTGTACTAAATCATAGATGAAGTGAACTAACTTGTACGATAAGCGGGATACTCAAAAAATACGTAATTTAGAAAATAGAGATACTTATTTAAAAAAAACGGTCTCCCCTAATTTTGATGTGACAGTTACTTAAAACCTATTTTCATTCATTTTACATTTTTCAAATTATTACTTGATACTCAAAAAGGCAAGAGTAAACAATTTTACCTTTTATAATTGATCCAATATTGTGATGAATGCTTTTGAGTTATACATTTGAAATAATAAGGATTGAGTTTACATCATGGAATTGACAGTCTTATATTTTTATGAATTTTAACGAGGTTATTCGTTAAAATGTTTGTTATTTATAATTTTAAATTAAAATGTGCCGCAGACAAATGTACTGCGATTCTGATGACAGTATTTGCCACAAAGAAAATGGCTTTGGGTCGCATAATTGGTCACTATTTATCAATTTAAAGTTAGCACCTTCTGTTACGTGATATGCTTTCAAGCTTTCTTCAAGATAATCAGATAACCATTCCTTACAATAAAGATAGACTTCTTCGTCAATCACGAATATTTTTAAAATTTTTCCAAAAATTGGCATATTTCGTTCAGAATCTGCGCCACTATCAATAGCAACATATAAATTTTTTTCGTAATGGTTACCATATACTTCAACTTTATCAATACTTTTTACGGTTTCTGTCAGCTGAATATTTTCTTGACAAAAAATTTGTATTATTTCTGAGTCGTTTTTAATGTCCTCTATATCTTCAGAAAAAACATACTGAATTTTCTTTCGAATTTCAGTTTTGTTTGTACCCCAAATAGAACATTGAGACATTTGGCTAATATTAGTCATACTTTTGACTATATTTTTGAAGTTGCAACAAATACTTCCATATTTTTTAAATATCTGATGTTTTGCTTCATATTTAAAGCAAGCCAAACCTCTCAAAGGACCGCTTCTTTCAGTAGATCTAGCAAAGTGGAACATATGGTGCAACTTATTAATAGGGTCTTCTCCTGGAAATAATAATTTAAATTTTTTTATATGGTGGAGAATTAACTCGTGTAAGTATGGTAAGATATTAGATGGAATTTGCGGTGCAAATACTATTTCGATAATTTTATTTAAGTTGATTATGAATTGTAAATATTGATCATCTGAATTTATTTTATCAATCACAAGAAAAGGAAAAATTCGCAGTAAGCACCACGTTTGAACTGCTCTTTCTTGTAATTTATGGTCTTTCGAAACATTATGTATTTTCTGATAAGTTAAATTTGCAGATGGTTTATTTTTTACTTCCGGCTGGCCATATTTAAAAGTTCTTATTCTATGATTAAGCATATCTACAGTTACATCGTAAGATGAAATAATCTGTGATATTACTAGTTTTACTGCGTAGTGTCCTTGGCCTTCCAATATATCGTGCATGATGTCGAAATTATCATTTTGTGTACAATGAAAATATTTCAATTCATTTAAAATACTGTTAAATTTTACACCACTTATAGTTTGAGCTTCTTTATCAATCATTACTTCCAAGCAATTTTTTTCATGAGACTCTTTTGTTCTTTCTGGAGCTGTAGTCCAAGGATATTTTTTAAATTCATGTCTGGTAATTGTACACGATCTACAAAAAGAGTTAGCAGCAGGACTCAAAAATCCTAAAACCTGATGAGCAGCTAACGTGTCTGCACATACTGTTAAAAGAGTACAACGAAGGATATAATCAATATTATTAATTTTTACTGGAAATCCGCTATCACTTTCTAGCAATTTTAACTCATGAACCAACGGTCTCAGGAATTCATTTATTCCATACTTTTGTATATCTTCATTGTAACATAAAGCTAAAACATGAACATTTCCTATAAAATTATTTAAATAAGGTGGAAGATTTGCAATGCTATAATAAAATGCACCAATTTTTTGACTATGCGTTTTGCTTCCTAATGGATTGTTGACTAAAAATTCATCGAAATACAAATGTATTCCAAGGGCATTTTCGTACTTTTTGAAAAAAGAATTATTTTTAAAATTCTCACCATCTTGATAACATCTTATAATACCATCATCTGAAAATGTTCGTCGTGTATTTACATATTTAAATACTTTTTCATTTGAAAGTACCAATTTCAAAGTATCAACAATAGGAATATATTGAAAAGTATCATATGCTATAACTAAATCTGAATCACCACTTTCTTTATCTTTAATAATTTTTTGATTCTGACCCAAAGCTATTTCTTTAGCGTTAACGAAATGGTAATTTTCTTATAAAGCTTTTATTTGACCTCGTATACTCTTATATTTAGGAAAACATTCTTTTAAGTCAAATTGATTTAAAAAATTTTTTGTTTCTTTACTGGAAATATCTATATTTTTAAATTTAAAAAATTCCTCAATTTTTTCTGTGGTATGTAACATAAGATTAGATACTATTTTTTCAAAAGAAGCAATAAATTTGTCCAAATCAGTACCAGTAACATTTGTATTTAATCTTAAATCAGCAATCATTTCCGAAACTTCACTAGCAATTGAAAGTTTTTTAGAGTTACAAGAAGATTCCAAAGGTTCATTATTTATGTTTGCAGATTCATACATTTCAGGTTTTATTTCTAGATGGTGCATTTTATTTATATGTTTTAATAAACCATTACAATTTTTGAATGTTTTTAAACAATTATCTGTTTTACAAGTTAAATTGCTTGTATCGTTTCTTGATAGTCGAATTTGGTGATCATTTTTAAAATGAATTTTAAGTAGGTCAGTATTTTTAAATCGTGCATCGCAAAAAGAACATTGTATACGATCCATCACGTAAAACAAAGAAGAGATAACAAATAAATAAGTTTTTATTTTTCTCGAAAGGAAAATGAATCCAATTCTATTTTTAATACTCCTTTTGTTATAGTCCTGTAAAATTTAAAAGAGTCTCTTATTTTCATTTATTGTATCAAATGTAAAATATAATGAATTTTTAATCCTTCATCAAGATAACATGTTAGAATTAAAATAGTCTAGTTTCATCTTATAATTTCAGAAAATATAACGGTAATCAGGAAAGATATATGAGTGTAAGCATAAATCTAAGAATTCTAGAATTTAAAGAAGATAGCCCACGATAGATCTATATAAATCCTTGAAAGTGCAACCTTTCTCACCTAGCCCGTTGCAAAGAGCATAAAAAAATATGAATTGAAAAAAAATATTTAACCCTCTCAAGTAGTGGGAAGGTGGTGAAAAAAAGCTTTGAAGTTTACTAGTCCGACTAGTCCCGGAAGTGATCTACTGCACAAGTAATTATTTTAAAAAAAAATAATGAACAAAATCGCTGCCCGTTGCAACATGCTTTATTTGATTCTTGTAAATAATAGACATTTTTAGGCAAAAGCTGGTCGCAGGATAATTGTACAAAAGGATTGAAATCGCTATATTCTTGTAGGGGGATGATTATAACTATTGCAATAATATTCATTCTAAATGCTTTGAAAGGTGGCCCCCTGTTTTAAAAAAATTTTATTCGATTCTTACAAATAAAAGTTATCTATGCTGGTTGCAAGAAAACCGTACAAAAGGGTTGAAATCGCTTTATTATTGTAGGGGGATGATTATAACAATCACAATAATATTTATTGTGATTATTGCGCCTCCTTTTTTATTCTTTACAATAAATATTGTTGTGATTATTATAATCAACCCCCTACAACAAATAGCGATTTCAACCCTTTTGTACGGTTTCCCTGTGCCTAGCTTTCGTAAGTACATAACTTTTATTTATAGGAACGGCATAATACTTGTTAAAACAGGGAGTCACTTATTCTATTCTTTATAATAAATATTATTGTGATTGTTATAATCATTCCCCTACAATAATATAGCGATTTAAACCCTTTTGTACGGTTTTCCTATGACCAGTTTTTGCCAAAAAATGTCTATTATTTATAAGAATCAGATAAAACGTGTTTCAGTGGGCAGCGATTTTGTTAATTATTATTTTTCGAATAATTATTTGTGCAGTAGATCACTTCCAGGACTGGTCGGACTAGTAAACTTCAAAGCCTTTTTTCACCACCTTCCCACCACTTGAGAGGGTTGATTTTTTTTTTAAATTCATATTTTTTAATGCTCTTTACAATGGACTAGGTGAGAGAGGTTACACTTTCAAGGATTTTTATTGATCTATCGTGGGCATTCTTCTTTATGCTAGAATAAAGAAAACCTTTTGCAACGAATTACAGAATTTATAATACTTGCAACGTACATTATATTAAATCCTACGTAACAATACTCAATAATTTTGATATTCATTTGCTACTCTGACAGTAAAAAATTGTGTGTTTTGTGTAAATTGATGTAAAATACACAAATTGCGTGTACATGAATTATAAATATTCGGTGTAAAATACACATTTTGTGTCTTGATTTACACACGTTTCATGTAAGATGTGTGTAAATGAACGTAAATACGCAGTAAACTAAACTGCACAAGATTAACACAAAATTTGTGTAAAATTAGTAGAGTGCGTGTCCTTATAAACAATTAATAATATATAGAATTTGTACAGTGAAAAAAAAATTTACTACTAACAAGTACACGTTAACTTGAATAATGGCTTGTAAATATTTTTTTAAAATAATTAAATATTTACTTGATTCAAATACCATTTTATGATAATATAAATAAAAGTAATTATTAAAAAAAATATTAATTATTTTAAAAAAATAAAAGTAAGTTATTATAAAATAGTGAAAGTTGTTTAAAAAAAAAAATTTTAAAAATAATAAATTAAATAAAATAAAATAGTTTTAATAAAGATGTTTACTGAGTTAGAAAATCAAGAAAAGAACCTTTTTTTCAAATTTAGGAAAAGTCTTAGATACGCCAAACAAAATTGTTTAAAAAAAAATATTACAACTTGTTTCATAAGTAAAAATTGAATGGGGTAAAGAAAGGTGATATCTGATTTCTAATCAAAGAATTGATTTTTTTAAGAAAATTAATTATTTTAGCAAAAAATAAATAGGAAGCGGCCTCTCGTATCAAAAAAGCAATATTTTCTTTGATGAAAAAAAATTGATTTTATCGCTTCGTTTTCAAGAAAACCTTAAAAAACTAAATTGTTAACCTTTATATTTTAAATTTGTCGAGGCAATAAAATAATTCTTTCTTATCGAAGAAAATTTTCCTTTTTTTAATACAGGATGCGGCTTTCTTTTTATTTTTTATTAAAATTATTAGTTCTTGCAAAAAATTCATTCTTTGATTAGAAAAGGACGGAGATACGTGATCTTCTGAGACAATCAAAGGTAAAAAAAATTTGATCATTTTCATTTTAAAAGGGAATTTAAATTTATTAAAAATTATAATCAAAGATGCCAAAGTGATGTAATATAAAATTTATTGAAAATTGGTATTCACATGTTTTCGGATTAAGAACTGAAGTTTCAGGGTTATTAAAAATATCCTGAAAAGTAATTTATTTGTTTAGAAAGGTATAAACTAACGTAAGGTTAAATGTAAAAACTTAAAATGTTATAAAGGAAGTGTAACAAGTGTTATGTATAATAGATTTTTATTATTTTCAATATAATTATAATATATGTTATTTATTAACTACTAGTAATGGTTATAACTCAGAGAAAGAAAACAAATTCCCTACGGATAACTCATAAAAGTTATTCTAATTCATTAAAAAAATTAAAATAAAAATAATTTTATTATATATATATAATTTTTTAAGAAAGAAAAGAAATTATGAAGTTATTAAAAAATAATAAATTAAAAAAAAATGAAGACTATAAAATTGTGATTCATAAAAATTAAAAATAAATAATTATTATAAATATTATATTATTCTTTATTATATAAATTTCAAATGAATTAAAGAACTTATGAACTAATACAAATGTACTACTAAAAACGTGTGCTATGGTGGCCGCTAATTTTCAAATTTTATCTCGGTTTAGACAATATATCTTCTTATTTTTCTAATTAAACTCTTTTAGTTAAAATTTAACTTCATAGTAATTTCGAAAAATTTTTCAAGATTTAAAAAATACTCAACTTTACAAAAAAATAATAAATTGTTAATATAATACAGTTTGTTTATTGGCTAAATGAGAAAATAATTTAAAATTCAAAACGTGATTTTGTAAGAATATTAATGCTTTAAAAACTGTATATTTTCATTATTTTTTTATACTTTCAAAATAAATTGAGATTTATTAACACTTGATGTAGGTTTTTTAACATTATTTGCCCAGATTTTATTTACAAAAAATAACGTAAATTTTAAAAATTTAGTATTATTGAAGAGACATAGAATAGAAGTCGGTTGAGGGTATGGGGGCTGCACTTCATATAATTTAGGAATATATTGTAGATTTATGTTCTGTTTGGTCGGTAAACGAATTTTTAAATTCTAGCTGCCTGGTGATTGAAGATTATTTTACCATTTTTGGATTGCTTGTGAAGAGCTGTGGGCTCTTTAATGCCCATTATTTTAATCAATATAAAACGTTTTTTTTACCTGTATGCAACTAACATGTTACAAGCATTTTCAAGGGTTAAAATGTGAATCTTAGAAACAGAAAAAATATTCATATTTAAATCTCTATAATTATTTGTGTTTGAGACGATTTATTTTTTCATTTTTTTTGTATTCATTAAACACATTTAATAATTTACAAGTGAAAAAAATGATGTATTGGATTTATAGGTTAAAATATTTATAAGTACTTAAAATGCCCACTTTAGGGACAACATATTTCTATTAGCATTTTTTGTCTATCGAAAAGGAGGCTTGGGATTCGCAAAATTGCTATTTATTGCGAATATGCATGACAAATATTACTATTAATAATGCCCATAAATTGTATTATACACAATTTTTTTTGTTCATTTTTCTACCAGGGGAATTTACTTTATGTTAAATTTTTAGTGAATATGCTTTATAATGACTCAAATTAAACTGATGTAATACACTTTTTATAAAAATCAATAGTTTTTGAGAAAAAAAAGAAATCTTATCACTACTAAGAAATATATTCACTTTGACATATAAATAATGATATACCCCAAAATAGACGACTACCAAACAAAAACTGGAGGGCCAATGAAAAAATACGCATTTGTCTTAGAAAATCAATAGTTCGAACTAAATGTTGTCAGAATCAGTCCCATTGTCTTTGATTTAATGTCATATTCTACATAAAAAATGTCTTAAGTTGTGGTATACCCACCCTATATGACTCTTTACCACTAGGGTTAAAGAAGAAGATTTCTATTATGTAATTATTCGAATGATAGAATTGCAAACCACGGTGTAGAACAGATGTCTAGATTTAAGTAGAGCCTCATAAATGTCATTACTGTACAGAGAAAAATGCTGCAAAGTGCTTTTACACAATGCTTTTTCATAGAGCTTATTGAGTTAGGGTATTTCGATTTTATTTTTTAAAATATGATTTCAATGTAAAAAACATGATTCATATTCAAGAAAAATTGAAAAGGGAAAGAAAGAGTAAGAGTGAGTGTAAGTGATTAGAAAATAGGAAAAGAGAGAGAGAGATTTGATTTGACTATATTTTATTAGCCATGGGGTAAGACCCCGTATTGCTCAAAAGGTACAACGCTTTCTCTCTGAGAAAGAAAAAAGTAAAGAGCCCGAACACATTTAGCAATACCCGCAATAGTAACAGACCAATCATTTGAGCAACTATTTTGATGAACTACTGACCAGGAGAGTATCTGAGTTGCAGGTCACAGATCTTGATGAAACTTTGGGATAAGTATTTATATAGGTACCAAAATATGAGTAAAGCCACAGTGATACGGTCTAACGCTTCGAAAAATTGAAGTTATGGACGATTATAGTCTTAGTTTTAGAAAAATATGAAAAAAGAACTAATTAAAGTGTAAATAATTCTGTCTAAAAATGTCTTTAATAAATCCACAATAACTAAAAGGAAAGCAGAGAAAGCAAGCTTTAATTTGATAGTTTCCGAATTGAAAAATAATAATTAGAACTAAAGTTATGCTTGTTTAAAGTTAAGCAGCAAAAGAGTACTAAAAATCACCATTCTTCAAAATTCAGACTATTTTTGGTACTCTCTTACTGCTCAACTTTAAACAAGCATAACTTTAGTTCTAATTATTATTTTTCAATTCGGAAACCAGCAAATTAAAGCTTGCTTTCTCTGCTTTTAATTTAGTTATTGTGGGCTTAATAAAGACATTTCTAGACAGAATTATTTACACTTCAATTAGGAGTTCTTTTTTCATATTTTTCTGAAAATAAGACTATAATTGTCCGTAACTTCAGTTTTTCGAAGCGTTAGACCGTACCTCTGTGGCTTTACTCATATTTTGGTACCTAAATACTTATCCCAAGGTTTCATCAAGATCAATGACCCGCAACTCAGATACTTTCCTGGTGAGTAGGTTCTGTCACGTAAATAAGAAACAAACTAATGATAACTCTATCCGAGTTATTACAGGTTCTCAGTTTTTTAAAATAATTTTCCATGGGACATCCTGTTAAATGTTTTTGAAATATTAAAAAGCAGAACCCATACAGCAGGTTCTATCGAATGATTGAGCAAAAAGGTTTCACTTCGAAAAAACCTTATAGTACGCTTGCAGAAACGTATTTTTTAATATTTCACGAAATATCGTTGCAACATTTCCTAAAAATTTCGTTAAAATATTTTTGCAAGATTGTTTACTTGATATATATCCATATAACCTCTTTGCGACATTACTGCAAGGTTTCAATATTATCTTTGTTTAAAGTCCTTTTGCATATTTTTAATGAACCTTTCTGTAAGCTTTAACTGTAATTTGGCAAAAATATTTCGAATGATAATATAAACCTTTTAGTAAAACATTTAAAAAAACTTGCAATATGCTTTTCTGAATTTCTTTGTAGTGCGGTATGCTCTTGAAAGTTTTATTTAAGTTCTTACAAACGTTTCTTTTTACTAAATTATTGAAAAAATGTATGTATGTTTGTCAAAAAGTTTGTAAAGATGAGCCGTAAAAAAGCAAATTTAAGCCAAGTATACTCTTTATTTGTTGAATTATATTTTTCCATCAATCAGATAAGCTAAAAATTCTGCATATTGTAATTTGCAATAATTCGGGTATGTTATTTAAAAAAAAGAGTATTCCTTAAAGTTTTTACCAACAATTGATAATTTCCAAGTCGAAAATTCATTAAAAAATTAATTTAACAAAAATATTGAAAAAATAGAAACATTTTAGCACTCCTAACTCTTAACCCTTTTGACTTAGAGAACTCTAAAAAATTGTTTGCATATTTTGGGTACGAAATAGAACATGTACCGAGACTTTTTAGCGATTTTTATTTTTTAACTGTACGAAATAATGTCCCAAATTTTGGTTAAAATAATTTTTTATAATTAAATTAATACAAGGATTGTCCCTTCTCATTATTTCAAAGCTCGCGTGAAAGCTCTACTCAACCTCCTTAATTATCTTCAAAAGTGTAAAACAATTGAATTAATCTTTTTAAAAATTAAGATTACGTATTGTACCTTATAAAGAGTAAATTGATGAAATTACATTTTATAAGGTATGATACATACATTCTACACTTTATTATAAGTGTAGATCAATTGAATTAATCTTTTCTAAAATTAAGATTACGTATTATACCTTACAAAGAGTAAATCGCTGAAATTACATTTTATAAGGTACAGAACGTATGTTTTACACTTTAACATAAGTGTAAATCAATTGAATTAATCTTTTTAAAAATTAAGATTACATATTATACCTTACAAAGAGTAAATCGATCAAATTACATTTTATAAGGTAAAAGACGTACGTTTTACACTTTTCAATAAGTGTAAATCAATTGAATTAATCTTTCTGAAAACGGAGATAATGTTTTACACCTTATAAAGTATAAATTGATCAAATTATAATTCATAAGATGTAAAACGAACGTTTTACACTTTATCAAAAGTGTGAATATATTAAATTGCTCTTTTGCAAATTAAAATAAAATTTTAAACCTGAAAAAGTGTAAAACCTACATTTTGCACTTTGTCAAAAGCGTAAAATTATAATTTTATACGTTAGAGGTTCAATTTTTACACTTTATGGTTAAGAGTGTAGAAATGGCGTGAAATAGAAAAAAATTAAAAATAAAAATTTTTTAAAAAATTTTTAAAATGCTCTAAAATTAAAAGTGCGCTAAGAAAATTAGTTTACAAAATTTTTTATACTTTTGGCAGTCAAAATTAAGTTCCATATAAATTTTCGAACAAATTCTTCGAGTAGTTTACGTAAAATACAAAAAAAATGAAAAATCGAAATTTTTTTAAATTTCTTAAAATGATTCTTAAAAAAAAACTACACTAAGAAAACCAATTCTCAATAGCTTCCGCACCAGTTCATCAAAAAATTGAATTGTATGGAAAATTTGAAGTAAATCCATCGAGTAGTTTTTAAGATTTTATTGGCTTAATAAATAGAAACATTTTTTTTTTTAATTTCAAAATGCTCTAAAATTAAAACTAAGCTAAGAAAATCAGTTTTTAAAAATTTATTTTATTCAGGCAATCACAAATAAATTCCATGCAAATTTTGAAGCAAATTCATCGAGTAGTAAACAAAAAAAAACAAAATACGAAAAATCAAATTTTTTTTTTTTTCTAAACTTTAAAATGAAAACTACGCTAGAAGAACCAATTATTAATAGCTTCTCAGCAAGTTAGTCACAAAACTAAATTCCATGCAAAATTAGAAGCAAATCCATCGAGTAGTTCTCGAGATACAGTTTACTAACTGAATTCATACATCCAAACACACACACACACACACACATACAGACATTTTTTGGAAACCACTTTTTTCGACTCACCGAGTTCAAATATGTATAAATTAATGAAAAAATAGAAAAAAATTTTTTTTATCGATACAATGCTTTCTCTATGAGAAAGCAAAAAGAGGGAAAAGAAGTCTATTATCACCAGATATTGTTGGTTAAATTGTATAGCTATGAGTCGTAGCAGCTATAGATTTCACCAAGCATTCTACTTGCCTTTTCCCTTTGATTGCTAATGTACGACCCGAATGGACTTCTAATTGAAATCCACTTCGATCTGAATTATAGACATTTTCTATTCCTTTTTCTCTAATAAGATTTTTCACTTAAATAACAAATTCATCAGCTTTTTTGTAAATAATCTGCTCCTACTATAGTGTTTTTGGTAATAAATTTATTAAGAGGACGCTGGATCTCTTTTTTAATTAAAAAATGTAGGTTTTTGGAATGATTGGTGATTATTGATAAAAATTGAGAGTTGTCCGCAACTTATACAGTAGAAAGCAATATTTTTTCTGATGAGGACAAATCAGTTTAGATACTTTGTTTTCAAGAAAAGTTTGACATACTTAAAATATAATATTCTCTAGCCTAAGTTATGATTTTTTAAGTATGTTGAACTTTTCTTGAAAACAAAGCATCAAAATTAATTTGTCCTTATCAGAAAAAATATTGTTTTTTGTTTTACAAGTAGCGGACAACTCTTAATTTTTATCAATAATCACCAGTTTTTCCAATAACCTACATTTTTTAATTGAAAAAGGATTAAGAGATCCAGCGTCCTCTTAATTTTTCTTCTTACAATTCTATGGGCTTTGTTAAAATTTTTCACCCAATGTTTTGATGCTTTAAAACAAAAATCTTCATGACCAATAGCTTTTTGTGCTTGCAGTGCCCATTTCTGTAAATCTATATCATGGATAATATGTCTAGCATCAACAGCAGCTTTGAAATTTTCCAACACAAATGAACAAATTCTAGCTATTTTTTCCGCCTTTATTTAAGCTGTATTCACAGTAGCATGGAAGCTCGGCAATTTGAAATTCCACCTGTGATAAATGATTAACGGTAAAATTTGCTCCAGTATGCTGGATCGTGGATGATGTTTATTCTTGTATCAACCATACTATATAAAATAACAATTTGATATTTTTTTATTTGTCAAGTATTTTATATATGATAGGAGTAAATACGTATAACAAGCCATCTAGAGATATTGAATAAACAGTTCATTATTGCACGGTAGCTTTTTTTATGACCGTTTCATTAATTATAAAAATACTTAATATTAACTGAAGATCGTTCTTGCAAATGTAATATGCATTCGAAAAGAGCTTGCATAAATTATTCACACTTATGAAAAATCCCGTGGTTTAAAATCCGATTGCTACAACTAACCGTTTAAAAGATGTATCCGCGATATACTTATATTCTATACAAGTTCTCAGAAATAGCCCTAACGACAATCGCATCAGACGTGCACGTGGAACAAGTATAATACGATAAAACCTATCTATTTACACGTGTTATCATGACTCGGTATACGATAATATGCATAGTATAATACGACATAACCAAGGTATTTACACGTGCATTTATGAATCGGTATGAGATTATATATAATCTGATATACGGGTATCAATAGCTAGGTATAAACTTGTAGTAGTATCCTTGGTATGCATGTACGCATAAATAACCGACCTATTAACACGCACACACACACCTCGGTATAGTAACCTCAGTACGTATACACGCTTAAGTAACCAAGCTATTTACATGCGCATACTCACCGCGGTATAAACAGCTCG
The DNA here is from genome assembly GCA_017163975.1 of Anastatus disparis. Lineage (NCBI taxonomy): Eukaryota > Metazoa > Arthropoda > Insecta > Hymenoptera > Eupelmidae > Anastatus > Anastatus disparis. The sequence goes on along the minus strand of JAFFSR010000122.1, from coordinate 543,024 downwards.
GTATAGTAACATATCAACCACGATAAATATACACCGCGGTATAAACATCTTGGTATACTAGCATACTAACCACGCCAAATATACACCGCAGTATAAATAGCTCGGTATACTAGTATATTAATCAAGCTAAATATACAGCGCGTTATAAAATGCTCGGTACACTAGCGTATTAGCCACGCCAAATATATAGCGCAGTATAAACAGCTCAATATACTAGCATATTAACCGCGCTTAATATACACCGTGGTATAGACAGTATGCTAGCATATTAACCACGCTAAATATACACCGCGGTATGAATAGCAATCGCATTTTAAACCACGGGATTTTTCACGAGTGTGAATAATTTATGCAAGCTCTTTTTGCATGCATATTACATTTGCTAGAACGATTTTCGGTTAATATTAAGTATTTTTATAATTAATGAAACGGTCACAAAAAAAGCCACCGTGCAATAATGAACTATTTACTCAATATCTCTATATGGCTTGTTATATGTATTTACTCCTATTATATATAAAATACTTGACCAATAAAAAAATATCAAATTGTTATTTTATATAGTATGGTTGATACAAGAATAAACATCAACCACGATTCAGTGTTAAGTCCTGGCTTGCACCAGAACTAAATAAAAGTGGATATATTATTCAATTATATTAATTAATTGCATAGAATATATATAAATTATGTTCTTTTGAAATATTAAATTTATTTATAAAATGTAGTCATAAAGATAAAGATGTATGAATCTAGTGGTGGAAAAACTCCACCAATATTTAATTGAACGAAATCGCTCTCACAATTGAATATTATTAAAATATAAATTTAATACTTTGAAATAATGATTTTAATAAATAATCATATATTCTTACCTTGTAGTACTTCTTAAGTAGATTGGTGATGGGTATGGGCAGACAAATGAATAGGCACGATATGTAAATAGATCCTCGAGGTTTATTGATATCTTTTAACACTTTTAATACAATTAATTTTTATGCGCGTATATATTTTAATAATCGATATATGTATATTTAGTAATAGCAATTGCTTTTGAAATATAGAACTTGACGGGCAGTGTAAACGTATCATCAATAAGAAACCCAGGGTAATGTCCCTCTATCATTTGTTTCATTTGGCTTTTATACTCATATTTGTTTATGAGATTTATTGTCTTTTACATCAATTTATATTTATAAATTTTCTTAAATTTTAATAATGTTTTCTTAAAGATTTTAGAATTCGCTCGGTAATTTCGAAATACTCGTTGTCGATTTGAACTACTTAATTTTATAATTCTGCTAACTAAAGAGTTTTATTGACCAATATTAAACTCCGAGTTTCTTTACTGTTTCGCTTTTTCTGTTTAGCTTGACAAATTCCTTTATTGTTCAATAACTATTTTAATTAGTTTATGACGTGTAAAGATATTTTAAAATTATAAATGAAAGAAATTAAAAGATACGCCGTGACGTAACACCTTGGAGCTCAAGATGTTGTTTATCGGCACGAAAAACAACAATGAAAACAATAGTTATTGAACAATTTACAAAAATAGAAAATTTCTTATAAACTAAAAATAAAAAAGATATTTGTAAATTTTTTAGTGGGTAACATGATTTCGTTGAGTTATTTGCAATTTGACAAAAAGAAATTATGAAGTATATTGCTGACTGGAATCAATTGTAATATGATTGGTCGCGAATGTAGTCAGTTTTTTTTAAAAGGTTCGATTTTACTTTACATGAGTATAGTCGAAAACATGACTTACTACTACTCTCCTCGGCGTTACCAGATCATATGTGTAAGTATCTTATTGATATATTATATATGTTATTATTTATGATGGAACTAGTACAGAATGAGTACTTTCTGTACATTGGGCACAATTTAATGTCGAGGGGCTCCATCCTATGTGATGATCCTGTGGTGAGACAGCCTGCATGGGTTCCAATTGATTGTAGGCCCATAGTATATGAAAATGAGTCACGGGACTAGATTTGTCCACTGTAGATACAATGCTCTATATGTATTATATATTTACAATGTATATATGTCTTCTGCTTTCATAATATATTTCTTTTTTTACAAAATAAATGTGTTTTTTTTTTTTTTTTAAATCCTTTTCCTTTTTTTCTTTTTCCTTTTTATCAAATTTTAACTCAATTAAGTAACTTAATTATATCTTAGATAATAACCATTTTTTTACTATACAATAAGATCTTTTTGCATTAAAAAGTCAAATTTTAAAGAATTTCAACTAATTTGTTGAACTAAATTAATACAAAAAAAATATTACGACACTATGTATTTTGTGTACTAAAAAAAATTCCATTATAAAAGTTATTTGATTCTATAAAAAACAATTTAATCTAGAAAAAAAAATTTAAAAAGTTAACTATAAGTATAAAAGAAACTGTTGAATACACTAACTCGAGAGGTTTATGTTTTCATAAACTTGTTAATTACTAAAATATTCTTTGCTTCGAAAAGACTATTCTCAATCATCTATTTAGAAAAAGTATTTTTTGAAAAGTGCATACCTCTTTACATTTACACAGATTCATGAAATGCTATCTAAGAAATTAACTAATGACAGTATTCAATGTAATTGACTCTGGTATAATCTATAAGCCATTAATATGCTACAATGTATAAGTTCCTATGAATACTTTTAAATTTACTATGAAGTAATTTATCATTGTTAGTATGCATAGTGTATCTAAATATTTTTATTATCTCTATGAAACTTACATGACTCGCTATTTTATTTCAATTATTTGAAATGAAATAACGAGTTTTTTTTTAATAATTCAGTTCATTTTAATATTATTAGTATGTTACTTTTTCATTTGTTGTTTTTAAAAACTGTCCTTATTAAACATTAAATTAACATAAAAGAAATAAATTTTACTTAAAGTTAGAGTATTATTTTTTTTTATAAATACTTGTTCTTATATAAGTCTTTCGATTTTCCTTTAGAATTTCTATGTTACTTTTTCATTTGTTTTTTTTTTTTTAAACTATCCCTATATCTTTGATAATTAGAAATTAATTTAACATGAAAGAAAGAAATTTTGCTTAAAATTAGAGTATTATTCCAGTTGACAATGTTAATATATTGTATAGGTGAATGACACCTTCGCATTTTCAAAGTTCAATACACTTGCAATGTTTTGATGACAACTGTATATGCCGTCTATTTACTTTATTTTGATATCTTTAAATTTACTTTATATTCTTTTCATAAAAATTTGTATGTTTCTAGTATTATTTAATATAACTCAATATTTTAAATGATATTGAATTTTTACTGTTTAGTCAACTTTCCTTGTTATTTCTTTTATTAATCGTGAACTTGAAACTTATTTCACTTTTAAAATTAAATCATTATGCAAAAATTATTGATATTTGTTGTAATTTCTCAATGCACTAAATAAATGATATTATTTAAAATCAGTTCATAAAAGAATTTGTAATTTTTACTTGATTTCTTATTTATAATTATTCTTGCTAAAATATAGATTTATTTATTAATTTAATGATTTTACATTTATTTTAATTAATAATTTTTTCATGTAAATTGTATTATTTATTTTATATATGATTTTTAATCGCGCAATTTCGCGTATATGAAAATTATTTTAGTTACGCACTTTGTGTATAATATATTAATTTTATCTGTATAATATTTTTATTTATTTTTAAGAACACTATTCATATTTAATGATACACTTCGTGTTTAATAATTTATTTTTAATAACACTATTCGTATTTGATAATACACTTCGCGTTTAATATCTTATTTTAAATGACACTATTCTTATTTGATAATACACTTCGCGTTTAATATTTTTATTTTCGATGACGCTATTCGTATTTGATAATACACTTCGCGTATAATATTTTTATTTTCAATGACGCTATTCGCTTTTAATAATGCACTTCGCGTTTAATTTCATGTATATTTATTTGATTTGTGCCTTTAATATATAATATTTTATTTAACGCACTTGGCGGTTAATTAACACACTTCTGAACACTGTATTTATTATAAGCCCTTTATATTTTTATGCACTTTATATATAAATAGGTAAAGAATTACAAATTTTCTTTGATTACCCTTCAATATATTCAATACGATTTCTCAATTAAAAAGTTTGTGCCGGAACCAAAATGTTACGGTCAAACTAATTCATACCGGAACCAAAATATTAAGTCCTGGCTTGCACCAGGACTAAATAAAAGTGAATATGTTATTTAATTATATTAATTAATTGTATAGAATATATATAAATTATGTTCTTTTAAAATATTAAATTCATTATAAAAGATACGTCGTGACGTCAGAGGCGGCGACTGGCCATTTTACTGGGTATGGAGTTAGTATGCGTCAAATGTGAATAAGAGTGTTTAGTGTACAAATAGATTTTCTTTTTTAATTTTTGTTAATATAATAACTTATTTATTCATTGATTTTAAATTCATCAATAGATTATTCTCAAAATGCTCATATTACGTATATTTTATTTTGTTATGAGCATATAATACCTATTTTGTATTATTTAATCTGAAGATATTACGTATTATACAATTTTTTGTTTTTCTATATACTAACAAACGGAACATTTGGTTGTGACAATTACATATTTAATTGCTCACCAGAGTCATTTGAAAAGAGATAAAGAAAAACAAGTTTGCAAAAAATTTTGCTGGTTGGCTATATCATCCATACCAATAATAAATTTACCATTATTTATATTAGTCACATACGATCCATAAAATCGAATACAATCTAATAATAATCTTTCTATAATTTGTGTTTGTTGTCCATTTAAATGTAATGTTACATCCGTTGTTGCCTTTGCTAAAGAATTAATATCATGGTTATTTTGTATCATTGATGATAATTTAGTTGTTAAAAATTTATCTCTTATCTAATCATAATTTACTCCTACCAAAAGACTACTTTTCTTTAATATTATGCTTACACATCGTTTCACAATGTTTGTAACATATGTATACAAATCAGTATTACATAAACACCACAATCCTGAAAAATTGGAAAAAAAATAAACGAAATTTTAATTTTACTAAATTATTGAAACTTTACCATAATTAACTACTTTTGTGCCCATCAGCAATTAGATCAAACAATATTTTCATGCAGGAGATAAGCTTAAAATATGGAAGATTATTATTTAAAATACGAAATGTATTATAAAGAAATGTATCATATTAGTATTCATTATTTGCATATATTTCGTATATCATGTTTTATTCAGAGCATATAATAAATATTTCACATTATTTGTTAGTGATATGAGAAAATTGTAGAGGGCGCCCCAAAAATCGCATGTATAGAAGCGGTTTCCAAAGATTCGGTTCAATTTGGTAGGGTGGGGGAAGCCTCTGGACCAATCACCGAACGTTATTTGGAAAGTGGTGGGATAGAAAAATTTCGCTATCCTTGTCTAAAATTTATACATATTACGTATATCGTATTTTATCCCAAGCGTATAATACATATATCGCATTATTTCTTGATGAAATCAGAAAATTGTAGAGGAAGCCTCAAAAATCGCATGTATAGAAGCGGTTTGGAAAGATTCGGTTCAATTTGGTAGGGTGGGGGAAGCCTCTAGCCAATCGCCGAACGTTATTTGGAAAGTGGTCGGATGGAAAAATTTAGCTATCCTTGTCTAAAATTTATACATATTACGTATATCGTATTTTATCCCGAGCGTATAATACATATATCGCATTATTTCTTGATGAAATAAGAAAATTGTAGAGGAAGCCTCAAAAATCGCATGTATAGAAGCGGTTTCAAAAAATTCAGTTCCATTTTGGGGTGAGGAAAGCCTCTAGACCAATCGCCGAACGTTATTTGGAAAGTGGTGGGATCAAAAAATTTCGCTATCCTTGTCTAAAATTTATACATATTACGTATATCGTGATTATCCCGAGCGTATAATACATATATCACATTGTTTCTTGATGATATAAGAAAATTGTAGAGGGAGCTTCAAAAATCGCATGTATAGAAGCGGTTTGGAAAGATTCGGTTCGATTTGGTAGGGTGGGGGAAGCCTCTAGCCAATCGCCGAACGTTATTTGGAAAGTGGTGGGATGGAAAAATTTAGCTATCCTTGTCTAAAATTTATACATATTACGTAAATCGTATTTTATCCCGAGCGTATAATACATATATCGCATTATTTCTTGATAAAATAGGAAAATTGTAGAGGGAGCCTCAAAAATCGCATGTATGGAAGCGGTTTCGAAAGATTCGGTTCAATTTGGTAGGGTAGGGAAAGCCTCTAGACCAATCACCGAACGTTATTTGGAAAGTGGTGGGATGGAAAAATTTCGCTATCCTTGTCTAAAATTTATACATATTACGTATATCGTATTTTATCCCGAGTGTATAATACATATATCACATTGTTTCTTAATGATATAAGAAAATTGTAGAGAGAGCTTCAAAAATCGCATGTATAAAAACGGTTTTGAAAGATTTGGTTCAATTTGGTAGGGTAGGGAGAGCCCTAGATCAATCACCGAACGTTATTTGGAAAGTAGTGGAATAGGAAAATTTTTCTGAATTGTTATTCCAAATATATACATAATACGTATATCGTATTTTATCCCGAGCATATAATACATATGTCACATTATTCCTTGATGATATAAGAAAATTGTAGAGGGAGCCTCAAAAATCGCATAAATAGAAGCGGTTTCGAAAGATTTTGTTCAATTTGGTAGGGCGGGGGAAGCCTCTAGACCAATCACCGAATGTTATTCAGAAAGTGGTAGGATAGAAAAATTTTTCTGAATTGTTATTCCAAATATATACATAATACGTATATCGTATTTTATCCCGAGCATATAATACATATATCACATTATTCTTTGATGATATAAGAAAATTGTAGAGGAAGCCTCAAAAATCGCATGTTTAGAAGCGGTTTCGAAAGATTCAGTTCCATTTTGCGGTGAGGGAAGCCTCTAGACCAATCACCGAACGTTATTTGGAAAGTGGTGGGATGGAAAAATTTAGCTATCTTTGTCTAAAATTTATACATATTACGTATATCGTATTTTATCCCGAGCGTATAATACATATATCGCATTATTTCTTGATAAAATAAGAAAATTGTAGAGGGAGCCTCAAAAATCGCATGTATGGAAGCGGTTTCGAAAGATTCGGTTCAATTTGGTAGGGTGGGGAAAGCCTCTAGACCAATCACCGAACGTTATTTGGAAAGTAGTGGGATAGAAAAATTTCGCTATCCTTGTCTTAAATTTATACATATTACGTATATCGTATTTTATCCCGAGCGTATAATACATATATTACATTGTTTTTTGATGATATAAGAAAATTGTAGAGGGAGCTTCAAAAATCGCATGTATAGAAGCCGTTTTGAAAGATTTGGTTCAATTTGGTAGGGCGGGGGAAGCCTCTAGACCAATCACCGAACGTTATTTGGAATATGGTGGGATGAAAAAATTTTGCTATCTTTGTCTAAAATTTATTACGTATATCGTATTTTATCCTGAGCGTATAATACATAAAATTTTTCAATTTTGTATCAGAAATTAAAAATTGAAATAACTGGTGAATGGATTCATTTAAATATTTAATTGAATAATCTTTTGTGGTACATATTACAAGCTAATGCATTTCTTTTTCTTTTGCAATAAAATGAAAAAATAGTCAATATGTATATGTACAGGTGTAATGTTCTGTTTTACACCCCCTTAACTTTTTTATAATATTATTTATAAAACAATAAAGGTTTTCATAGATTTTATTAATAGGATCTGTAAATTTTTATTAAAGAAAATATTTAAAAACATGTTTATAAGTTTATTGTAATAATAGCATATTCTGTAAATTAAACAAGAGAAAGTTCTGAAATTATTTAGAAAATAGACAAGTATATATTAAACAAACACACTTACACGCTCTGTCAATGATTAGCATTACAAATAATATAAATATAGCGACGTTAAAGAAGGAAAAAATATCGAAATTCATAAAAATTGTTTTCTTTTTAACCACTATAAGAATCAAGTTGAATCACTTCAATATTTATTTGATATTACTTTTCCATGATCTTCAAAATTAACTTAAAAAATCAGTATTTTAAAAATTAATATTAATTTAATGTATAATAAATCACTCAGAACATAGACAAGTATATAAAAACAAAACTGAAATATTTTTTCATAAATTATCAATCTCTTATTTGATACAATATAATATTTCAAAACTTACTTTCTGCGAAAGTATAAAATAAGACAAGTATGAGTTTGTTTTTCATCTCCTAAAAATGAATTTAAACTTTCATTAAGGGAATGATAATCAAAGAACCAAACAAGAGAAAGTTATGAAATCACTCAGAACATAGACGAGTGTATAAAAGCAAAACTAAAATATTTTTTTGCCATACCCTGCCCAAAAGTACCACTTCTACTCCCGGCTCAAAATCGCAGAAGTGGTACTTTTGGCCCGGGTATGGCAAAAAATCGTATATGCACCACGGAAGGTAAAATGGACAACCCATAGCACGAGTTTGCCACCCTCGGCTTCGCCTCGGGTGTCAATTCACTCGTGCTATGGCCTGTCCTTTATTTTACCTCCCTAGGTGCATAATATACTATTTCATAAATTATCAATCTCTTATTTGATACAATAAAATATTTAATTCAAATCTCCTAAAAATGAATTTAAACTTTCATCAAGAGAATGATAATCAAAGAATCAAACAAGAGAAAGTTATGAAATCACTCAGAACATAGACAAGTATATAAAAGCAAAACTGAAATATTTTTTCCTAAATTATTAATCTCTTATTTGATACAATCCGCGTAAAACAAAAATTATTATTTAATTAAATTATATAATTAAAATTAATAAATTATAGAAATAAATTATTAATCTATTGGATCATTGCATAATTATTGGAAATAATTATAGCAGCATTTTAAACCATAAAGAAGAGGGGCTGCCAAGTATGTTTATGGTTATTTTTTTACAAATAAAGCTGGCTTTATTTGAATTAAATATTTTATTGTATCAAATAAGAGATTAATAATTTATGAAAAAATATTTCAGTTTTGCTTTTATATACTTGTCTATGTTCTGAGTGATTTCATAACTTTCTCTTGTTTGATTCTTTGATTATCATTCTCTTGATGAAAGTTTAAATTCATTTTTAGGAGATTTGAATTAAATATTTTATTGTATCAAATAAGAGATTGATAATTTATGAAATAGTATATTATGCACCTAGGGAGGTAAAATAAAGGACAGGCCATAGCACGAGTGAATTGACACCCGAGGCGAAGCCGAGGGTGGCAAACTCGTGCTATGGGTTGTCCATTTTACCTTCCGTGGTGTATATACGATTTTTTTGCCATACCCGGGCCAAAAGTACCACTTCTGCGATTTTGAGCCGGGAGTAGAAGTGGTACTTTTGGGCAGGGTATGGCAAAAAAATATTTTAGTTTTGCTTTTATACACTCGTCTATGTTCTGAGTGATTTCATAACTTTCTCTTGTTTGGTTCTTTGATTATCATTCCCTTAATGAAAGTTTAAATTCATTTTTAGGAGATGAAAAACAAACTCATACTTGTCTTATTTTATACTTTCGCAGAAAGTAAGTTTTGAAATATTATATTGTATCAAATAAGAGATTGATAATTTATGAAAAATATTTCAGTTTTGTTTTTATATACTTGTCTATGTTCTGAGTGATTTATTATACATTAAATTAATATTAATTTTTAAAATACTGATTTTTTAAGTTAATTTTGAAGATCATGGAAAAGTAATATCAAATAAATATTGAAGTGATTCAACTTGATTCTTATAGTGGTTAAAAAGAAAACAATTTTTATGAATTTCGATATTTTTTCCTTCTTTATCGTCGCTATATTTATATTATTTGTAATGCTAATCATTGACAGAGCGTGTAAGTGTGTTTGTTTAATATATACTTGTCTATTTTCTAAATAATTTCAGAACTTTCTCTTGTTTAATTTACAGAATATGCTATTATTACAATAAACTTATAAACATGTTTTTAAATATTTTCTTTAATAAAAATTTACAGATCCTATTAATAAAATCTATGAAAACCTTTATTGTTTTATAAATAATATTATAAAAAAGTTAAGGGGGTAAAACAGAACATTACACCTGTACATATACATATTGACTATTTTTTCATTTTATTGCAAAAGAAAAGAAATGCATTAGCTTGTAATATGTACCACAAAAGATTATTCAATTAAATATTTAAATGAATCCATTCACCAGTTATTTCAATTTTTAATTTCTGATACAAAATTGAAAAATTTTAATATTTAATTTTGGAACCCAAAGTTCTCAATAACTAATGAATGGATTTATTGATAGATTTAACTAAATAATTTTCATGATATATGCTACAAGCTAATGATTTTCTTTTTCTAAAGTTAAACAATAATATGAAAAGATATTCAATAATCATGAGTATATGTGTAGTGTCCGCTTATCATTGCTTTGATGAAAGTTTAAATTCATTTTTAGGAGATGAAAAACAAACTCATACTTGTCTTATTTTATACTTTCGCAGAAAGTAAGTTTTGAAATGAAATGTACTTGTCAATCCACAAATTAATATATACTTGTCTATCTTCTGATTTTTTTATTATACATTAAATCAATATTCATTTTTAAAATATGGATTTTTTTAAGTTAATTTTGAAGATCATGGAAAAGTAATCACAAATAAATATTGAAGTGATTCAACTTGATTCTTATAGTAGTTAAGAAGAAAACAATTTTAATGATTTTTTTTCCTTCTTTAACGTCGCTATGTTTATATTATTTGTAATGCTAATCAGTGACAAATAGCGTAAATGTGTTTGTGAACAAAGCAGATGTAACGTACAGTGGTGCTTCTATCTATCGGCTGCCGAGAGCGGGATTTGAACTCAGAACCCCGAGACTACAAAACGCTCTACAGACTGAGCTACTCACCGGCTCTAATTTCGATTAGATATTTTTAAATTTTAATAAGTGAGTAAATCTTTGAAACTTTTAACTAAGGAAATTATTTTAAAAATTTTATTGCAGCTCTCCTAAAGACAACCCTTCTTACTTGTTTATACTTAAAACGAATCGAGGGAAAGTAATACTCCTTATTTTTAAGAAAAACATTATCGTTTAATTTACTGTACCAATATATTAAACGAGATATAGAATTTATTTTCGAGTAATTAATTTCATACGTTTTGTGTAGTTAATTTCATTAAAAAAAATTTATTTTAAAACAGCATTTATCAATTTTTTAATTTGAAATCGATAAATATTTAGGTGCAAATGATAGAAAAATACTAACACATAGTTTCCTTTTTTTGTTTGAATGCAATTTATTGTGTAATAAAAACAAAATATATAATGCATAAAGTACTTAATGAAATGATGAAAATAAATACATAAAGATAAATACATAAATTAAATTGTGATGTAAAATGAGTAATTGTCAGCACGCAAACTCTGTTGATTAGTAATTCTTATAAACAAACTGATATTTAAAGTTATTTTTCTTTTTTCCGTATAAAACATTAGTCTTCGAAAAATTTGATCTCAAAGTAACAATCTAATATCAAAATATTCCGAAAAGTGTTAAAAATCAATTTTTAGTCAAATATTGGAGTAAATAATTCTGCCTTATTTCCGAGTACTATATTAAACTTGTATAAAAAATTCGTGAAAAATATTGAAAAATATATTGATTAACATTACGATTCTGCTTGCAAAAAGAAAAATGTTTCAGTATGAAACGAAAAGAGACGCTACTTGTTGTTTTGCGATGAATGCTGCTGATTTTTTAAAAATTAAGATTAACAATTAATACGTTACAGTCCTTGAATTTTTTTGTTGTACATATTTGTAAATAAAGTTAATATTTTGTAGCATGAAAATATATAATACATGAAATTATAAATTCAAAAAAAATCTACAATCGCATAAAATTTTTCAACTGAATATTGATTTACATTGTGGATAATAAACAACTATAGCGTAATTAAATAAATCATTTTATTAGCTTTCAATAATTTATAAATAAAAAAAGTATTTTTACAATAGTTACTTATTGTAGTTAAAAATATTTACAATAATAACTTGAATACTTCCTGTAATCTCTGTTTTTATCTTCTGTTAAACGATATTCATGATAAGGTTTCCCATCTATTGTTGAAAGTTGTTCTAATCTTTTGTCATAATCATGCCATTTTGCTGTTTCTTGAAATTGTTCTAAATTTTCTGATACAAATGTAGGTATAGTATAAGAATAAGTTCTTGCATCACACGCACTTTTGCTATTAAAACCTTTGGTTACTCTTTTTATTGCAAACACCCTAATATCTTCTGGCAGATTTTTATTCATACTATCTTTACACGGATTTTCAGTTAAAAGAAAGTCAATTTATTACATTTTGAAATATAATTTAAATGATTGAATTCAAATACGAGTTAAAAAATTTTTTTTAATAAATTAATTTTTTTCTAAATAATTGTGTGTTATACTTACTCTGTAACCAATGAATAAAATAATAATCGAAAAATGTTGTAAAACGTCCTTTTTTAAATTCAAAATCCCTTCGTTTTAATATCTGATCCATGCCTGCTAGTAAAACACTGCGTACAAGTTCATCAAGAAGTGCTTCCTCTACATTATTTTTTAAAGTAAGCAATAAATAAATATAACCAACAAAAATAAATAATAAAAAATAATATAACCAAAAATATATGTCATCATCACATATATATATATAATCGAAGCGATCGAGTCGAGTTATCGAAAAAACCGGAAGTGAGATCTGAAGACAAAAAAAAAACTCAAAAAATCATCCAAAATATTTATATTATTCAATATCTTCAGAATGAAATAATCTTTTAAAACGAAACTTTTAAAATTATATACTAATTAAAAAATACTTTGGAATTTTACTTAAAAGTCCTGTATGAAGGATATACATTTTTTATAAGAACAAATCTAATATTTCGAATACTCATATCAATGTATAATGGAACGCGGTCGCTTGTCAGGCTTTTATACATTCAAACTCATACTTGTCTTCGGAGCGCTCCCGCGCTCCTTAATATATCGCATTATTTCTTGATAAAATAAGAAAATTGTAGAGGAAGCCTCAAAAATCGCATGTATGGAAGCGGTTTCGAAAGATTCGGTTCAATTTGGTAGGGTGAGGAAAGCCTTTAGACCAATCACCAAACGTTATTTGGAAAGTAGTAGGATAGAAAGATTTCGCTATCCTTGTCTAAAATTTATACATATTACGTATATCGTATTTTATCCCGAGCGTATAATACATATATCACATTGTTTCTTAATGATATAAGAAAATTGTAGAGGGAGCTTCAAAAATCGCATGTATAAAAACGGTTTTGAAAGATTTGGTTCAATTTGGTAGGGTGGGGAAAGCCTCTAGACCAATCACCGAACGTTATTTGGAAAGTAGTGGGATAGGAAAATTTTTCTGAATTGTTATTCCAAATATATACATAATACGTATATCGTATTTTATCCCGAGCATATAATACATATGTCACATTATTCCTTAATGATATAAAAAAATTGTAGAGGGAGCCTCAAAAATCGCATAAATAGAAGCGGTTTCGAAAGATTTGGTTCAATTTGGTAGGGCGGGGGAAGCCTCTAGACCAATCACCGCACGTTATTTGGAATGTGGTGGAATGGAAAAATTTCGCTATCCTTGTCTAAAATTTATACATAATACGTATATCGTATTTTATCCCGAGCTTATAATACATATATCACATTATTCCTTGATGATATAAGAAAATTGTAGAGGAAGCCTCAAAAATCGCATGTATAGAAGCGGTTTCGAAAGATTCAGTTCCATTTTGCGGTGAGGGAAGCCTCTAGAACAATTACCGAACGTTATTTGGAAAGTGGTGGGATCGAAAAATTTCGCTATCCTTGACTAAAATTTATACATATTACGTATATCGTATTTTATCCCGAGCGTATAATACATATATCGCATTATTTCTTAATGAAATGAGAAAATTGTAGAGGAAGCCTTAAAAATCGCATGTATAGAAGCGGTTGCGAAAGATTCGGTTCAATTTGGTAGGGTGGGGAGAGCCTCTAGACCAATCACCGAACGTTATTTGGAAAGTGGTGGGATGGAAAAATTTAGCTATCTTTGTCTAAAATTTATACATATTACGTATATCGTATTTTATCCCGAGCGTATAATACATATATCACATTGTTTCTTAATGATATAAGAAAATTGTAGAGGGAGCTTTAAAAATCGCATGTATAGAAGAGGTTTTTAAAGATTTAGTTCAATTTGGTAGGGTGGGGAAAGCCTCTAGACCAATCACCGAACGTTATTTAGAAAGTAGTGGGATAGGAAAATTTTTCTGAATTGTTATTCCAAATATATACATAATACGTATATCGTATTTTATCCCGAGCATATAATACATATGTCACATTATTCTTCGATGATATAAGAAAATTGTAGAGGGAGCCTCAAAAATCGCATAAATAGAAGCGGTATCGAAAGATTTGGTTCAATTTGGTAGGGCGGGGGAAGCCTCTAGACCAATCTCCGAACGTTATTTGGAAAGTGGTGGGATTGGAAAATTTAGCTATCTTTGTCTAAAATTTATACATATTACGTATATCGTATTTTATCCCGAGCGTATGATACATATATCGCATTATTTCTCGATAAAATATGAAAATTGTAGAGGGAGCCTCAAAAATCGCATGTATGGAAGAGGTTTTTAAAGATTTAGTTCAATTTGGTAGGGTGGGGAAAGCCTCTAGACCAATCACCGAACGTTATTTAGAAAGTAGTGGGATAGGAAAATTTATCTGAATTGTTATTCCAAATATATACATAATACGTATATCGTATTTTATCCCGAGCATATAATACATATGTCACATTATTCTTTGATGATATAAGAAAATTGTAGAGGGAGCCTCAAAAATCGCATAAATAGAAGCGGTATCGAAAGATTTGGTTCAATTTGGTAGGGCGGGGGAAGCCTCTAGACCAATCTCCGAACGTTATTTGGAAAGTGGTGGGATTGGAAAATTTAGCTATCTTTGTCTAAAATTTATACATAATACGTATATCGTATTTTATCCCGAGCTTATAATACATATATCACATTATTCCTTGAGGATATAAGAAAATTGTAGAGGAAGCCTCAAAAATAGCATGTATAGAAGCGGTGCCGAAAGATTTGGTTCAATTTGGTAAAGTGGGGGAAGCCTCTGGACCAATCACCGAACGTTATTTAGAAAGTGGTGGGATGGAAAAATTTTTCTGAATTGTTATTTCAAATATATACATAATACGTATATCGTATTTTATCCCGAGAAAATAATACATATATCACATTATTCTTTGATGATATAAGAAAATTGTAGAGGAAGCCTCAAAAGACGCATGCATAGAAGCGGTTTTGAAAGATTCGGTTCAATTTGGTAGGGTGGGGGAAACCTCTAGACCAATCTCCGAACGTTATTTGGAAAGTGGTGGGATTGGAAAATTTAGCTATCTTTGTCTAAAATTTATACATATTACGTATATCGTATTTTATCCCGAGCGTATGATACATATATCGCATTATTTCTCGATAAAATATGAAAATTGTAGAGGGAGCCTCAAAAATCGCATGTATGGAAGCGGTTTCGAAGGATTCGGTTCAATTTAGTAGGGTGGGGAAAGCCTCTAGATTAATCACCAAACGTTATTTGGTAAGTAGTGGAATAGAAAAATTTTGCTATCCTTGTCTAAAATTTATACATATTACGTATATCGTATTTTATCCCGAGCGTATAATACATATATCGCATTATTTCTTGATAAAATAAGAAAATTGTAGATGGAGCCTCAAAAATCGCATGTATGGAAGCGGTTTCGAGAGATTCGGTTCAATTTGGTAGGGTGGGGAAAGCCTCTAGACCAATCACCAAACGTTATTTGGAAAGTAGTGGGATAGAAAAATTTCGCTATCCTTGTCTAAAATTTATACATATTACGTATATTGTATTTTATCCCGAGCGTATAATACATATATCACATTGTTTCTTAATGATATAATAAAATTGTTGAGGGAGCTTTAAAAATCGCATGTATAGAAGAGGTTTTTAGAGATTTAGTTCAATTTGGTAGGGTGGGGAAAGCCTCTAGACCAATCACCGAACGTTATTTGGAAAGTAGTGGGATAGGAAAATTTTTCTGAATTGTTATTTCAAATATATACATAAAACGTATATCGTATTTTATTCCGAGGAAATAATACATATATCACATTATTCTTTAATGATATAAGAAAATTGTAGAGGAAGCCTCAAAATTCGCATGTATAGAAGCGGTTTTGAAAGATTCGGTTCAATTTGGTAGGGTGGGGGAAACCTCTAGACCAATCTCCGAACGTTATTTGGAAAGTGGTGGGATTGGAAAATTTAGCTATCTTTGTCTAAAATTTATACATATTACGTATATCGTATTTTATCCCGAGCGTATGATACATATATCGCATTATTTCTCGATAAAATATGAAAATTGTAGAGGGAGCCTCAAAAATCGCATGTATGGAAGCGGTTTCGAAGGATTCGGTTCAATTTAGTAGGGTGGGGAAAGCCTCTAGATTAATCACCAAACGTTATTTGGAAAGTAGTGGGATAGAAAAATTTTGCTATCCTTGTCTAAAATTTATACATATTACGTATATCGTATTTTATCCCGAGCGTATAATACATATATCACATTGTTTCTTAATGATATAAGAAAATTGTAGAGGGAGCTTTTAAAATCGCATGTATAAAAACGGTTTTTAAAGATTTGGTTCAATTTGGTAGCGTGGGGAAAGCTTCTAGACCAATCACCAAACGTTATTTGGAAAGTAGTGGGATAGAAAAATTTCGCTATCCTTGTCTAAAATTTATACATATTACGTATATTGTATTTTATCCCGAGCGTATAATACATATATCACATTGTTTCTCGATAAAATATGAAAATTGTAGAGGGAGCCTCAAAAATCGCATGTATGGAAGCGGTTTCGAAGGATTCGGTTCAATTTAGTAGGGTGGGAAAAGCCTCTAGATTAATCACCAAACGTTATTTGGAAAGTTGTGGGATAGGATAATTTTTCTGAATTGTTATTCCAAATATATAAATAATACGTATATCGTATTTTATCCCGAGCATATAATACATATGTCACAATTTCCTTGATGATATAAGAAAATTTGAGAGGGAGCCTCAAAAATCGCATAAAGAGAAGCGGTATCGAAAGATTTGGTTCAATTTAAGAGGCGGGGGAAGCCTCTAGACCTATCACCAAAGAGATAGAAAATTGTAGAGGAAGCCTCAAAAATAGCATGTATAGAAGCGGTTTCGGAAGACTTGGTTCAATTTGGTAAGGTGGGGGAAGCCTCTGGACCAATTACCGAACGTTATTCAGAAAGTGATGGGATAGAAAAATTTTTCTGAATTGTCATTCCAAATATATACATAATACGTATATCGTATTTTATCCCGAGCATATAATACATATATCACATTATTCTTTGATGATATAAGAAAATTGTAGAGGAAGTCTCAAAAATCGCATTTATGGAAGCGGTTTCGAGAGATACGGTTCAATTCGGTAGGGTGGGGAAAGCCTCTAGACCAAACACTGAACGTTATTTGGAAAGTGGTGGGATGGAAAAAGTTAGCTATCTTTGTCTAAAATTTATACATATTACGTATATCGTATTTTATTCCGAGCGTATAATACATATATCGCATTATTTCTTGATAAAATAAGAAAATTGTAGATGGAGCCTCAAAAATCGCATGTATGGAAACAGTTTCAAAAGATTCGGTTCAATTTGGTAGGGTAGGGAAAGCCTCTAGACCAATCACCAAACGTTATTTGGAAAGTAGTGGGATAGAAAAATTTCGCTATCCTTGTCTAAAATTTATACATATTACGTATATCGTATTTTATCCCGAGCGTATAATACATGTATCGCATTATTTCTTGATAAAATAAGGAAATTGTAGAGGGATCTCCAAAAATTGCATGTATAAAAACGGTTTTAAAAGATTTGGTTCCATTTGGTAGGGTGGGAAAGCCTCTAGACCAATCACCAAACGTTATTTGGAAAGTAGTGGGATAGGAAAATTTTTCTGAATTGTTATTTCAAATATATACATAATACGTATATCGTATTTTATCCCGAGCATATAATACATATGTAACATTATTCCTTGATGATATAAGAAAATTGTAGAGGGAGCCTCGAAAATCGCATAAATAGAAGCGGTATAGAAAGATTTGGTTCAATTTTGTAGGGCGGGGGAAGCCTCCAGACCAATCACCGAACGTTATTTGGAATGTGGTGGGATGGAAAAATTTCGCTATCTTTGTCTAAAATTTATAGATATTACGTATATCGTATTTTATTCCGAGCGTATAATACATATATCGTATTATTTCTTGATAAAATAAGAAAATTGTAGAGGGAGCCTTAAAAATCGCATGTATGGAAGCGGTTTCGAAAGATTCGGTTCAATTTGGTAGGGTGGGAAAAGCTTCTAGACCAATCACCAAACGTTATTTGGAAAGTAGTGGGATAGAAAAATTTCGCTATCCTTATCTACAATTTATACATATTACGTATATCGTATTTTATCCCGAGCGTATGATACATATATCACATTGTTTCTTAATGATATAAGAAAATTGTAGAGGGAGCTTTAAAAATCGCATGTATAAAAACGGTTTTTAAAGATTTGGTTCAATTCGGTAGGGTGGGGAAAGCCTTTAGACCAATCACCGAACGTTATCTGGAAAGTAGTGGGATAGGATAATTTTTCTGAATTGTTATTCCAAATATATAAATAATACGTATATCGTATTTTATCCCGAGCATATAATACATATGTCACATTATTCCTTGATGATATAAGAAAATTTCAAAGGGAGCTGCAAAAATCGCATGTATAGAAGCGGTTTCGAAAGATTCCGTTTAATTTGGTAGGGTGGGGGAAGCCTCTGGACCAATCACCGAATGTTATTTGGAAAGTGGTGGGATAGAAAAATTTATCTGAATTGTTATTCCAAATATATACATAATACGTATATCGTATTTTATCCCGAGCATATAATGCATATATCACATTATTTCTTGATGATATAAGAAAATTGTAGAGGGAACCTCAAAACTCGCATGTATAGAAGCGGTTTTAAAAGATTTGGTTCAATTTGGTAGGGTGGGAAATTCCTCTAGACCAATCACCGAACGTTATTCGGAAAGTGGTGGGATAGGAAAATTTTTATGAACTGTCATTCCAAATATATACATAATACGTATATCGTATTTTATCCCGAGCGTATAATAAATATATCGCATTGTTTCTTGATGATATAAGAAAATTGTAGATAGCGCTCCAGAAATCACATGTATAGAAGCGGTATCAAAAGATTCGGTTCAATTTGGTAGGGTTGGGAAAGCCTTTAGACCAATCACCGAACGTTATTTAGAAAGTAGTGGGATAGAAAAATTCTGCTATCCTTGTCTAAAATTCATACATATTACGTATATCGTATTTTATCTCGAGCGTATAATACATATATCGCATTATTTCTTGATGAAATGAGAAAATTGTAGAGGAAGCCTCAAAAATCGCATGTATAGAAGCGGTTTCGAAAGATTCGGTTCAATTTTGGGGTGGGGGAAGCCTCTAGACCAATCACCGAACGTTATTTGGAAAGTGGTGGGATGGAAAAATTTTGCTATCCTTGTCTAAAATTTATACATATTACGTATATCGTATTTTATCCCGAGCGTATAATACATGTATCACATTGTTTCTTGATGATATAAGAAAATTGTAGAGAGAGCTTCAAAAATCGCATGAATAGAAGCGGTTTTGAAAGATTCCGTTTAATTTGGTAGGGTGGGGGAAGCCTCTGGACCAATCACCGAATGTTATTTGGAAAGTGGTGGGATAGAAAAATTTATCTGAATCGTTATTCCAAATATATACATAATACGTATATCGTATTTTATCCCGAGCATATAATACATATATCACATTATTTCTTGATGATATAAGAAAATTGTAGAGGGAACCTCAAAACTCGCATGTATAGAAGCGGTTTTGAAAGATTTGGTTCAATTTGGTAGGGTGGGAAATGCCTCTAGACCAATCACCGAACGTTATTCGGAAAGTGGTAAGATAGGAAAATTTTTATGAACTGTCATTCCAAATATATACATAATACGTATATCGTATTTTATCCCGAGCGTATAATACATATATCACATTGTTTCTTGATGATATAAGAACATTGTAGAGAGAGCTTCAAAAATCGCATGTATAGAAGCGGTTTTGAAAGATTCCGTTTAATTTGGTAGGGTGGGGGAAGCCTCTGGACCAATCACCGAATGTTATTTGGAAAGTAGTGGGATAGAAAAATTTATCTGAATTGTTATTCCAAATATATACATAATACGTATATCGTATTTCATCCCGAGCATATAATACATATATCACATTATTTCTTGATGATATAAGAAAATTGTATAATTAGGTAGGGTGGGGGAAGCCTCTGGACCAATTACCGAATGTTATTTGGAAAGTGGTGGGATAGAAAAATTTATCTGAATTGTTATTCTAAATATATACATAATACGTATATCGTATTTTATCCCGAGCATATACTACATATCGACGTCTCGTACGAAAAAACGCACGACTCAGGCTTTTACGAAAATAAGCACAGTTCAAAGAGTTTTAACGAAAAGTAGCACCGTTCGTGTTTCCCTTACGAAAAAAAGCACGGTTCACAGGGTTTGACGAAGATTAGCACGAATGGTGAAAATTTAACGAAAAAAAGCACGGTTCGCTGAGTTTCAACGAAAACTAGCACAGTTCATGGAGCTCCGACGAAAAAAAGCACGGTTCGCTAAGTTTCAACGAAAAGTAGCACGACTCATGGAGCTCCAACGAAAAAAAGCACGACACGTTAGACTCGGACGAAAAGTAACACGATTCGCGAAACACTGACGAATACTAGCACAACTCGATATGCAATATTACAATTTGTACCTTATTAAAAACTTGATTATCTTAACTCTTAACAAATAGTTAATTAATAAAATATAATGAGAAGGGGTTTATTTTTATTTTTCTTATGAATTGTTTCAATATTTTCAATATGTTTTAATTAAATTATTTGCTCAGTGGTTTTCGATTCGTTTGATTAGAAAGTTGCCGCTTTCCGGCCGGAGTGCAAAAAATTCATTTTATACACATGTTAAAGCACAGCACTTTCGAAACTCAGTTGTTTCATTGTTTTTATATAAATACAATTGCTTACCGAAAATTCAATTACAAATAATTTCCTTAAAAGTTTAAAGCTATAATACGATTCATCACATAAAATAAAAAAAATTGTTGTGATATATTAAATAATATAATATTTTTTAAACCTTCGTTGTTTTAAAAATTCTTTTTAACAAATAATTTGGTATTTACTAAAAAATATGGATGGATTCATTCGTATCATAATTATCAATGCAAAAACATTTATTTCAGGAAGAGCTTTTGGACAAAAATTAAGAAACACGTGTAGTTTGAAAATAACAGAAAGCGGAAAAAATATTAAAAGTATTTTATTCCAAGTTCATTTATTAAAAAGCAAGGTTTGTAATCTGTGAATTTTATGAGCTATAACTTTGATTATTGTATCGAATACATATTAATATTTTTCACAGAATTTTTGTGAATTTTTTGTTGCTAATTTGAACGAAATTTATGTACTTTTCTCTCAGTACTCACTTCTGATGAGAATTTTATGTTTTTATATTTACCTCAACTCAACTCAAAACTGAATATTGAGAATTTTTTTAAATTAAAAACTAAATTTTGGTACTAATCAGACTTTATAATGACCTTTTTTAGAAACCTAACTGAGGTCATGTATTGCTTTTAAAAATAAAAAACAAGTTTGGCTTATATTTTTTATAAAAAATTTGTCTTGACTCAAATCAAGACTGCGTGAGTTTTTATATTAATGATATTTTATTAGATTTTTCGATAAGTTCGATTCGGAAGAAAAGATAAACATAAAAAAAAATTTTAAATACAGTCATTTGCTAGATTAGAAAAAGTGGAAGAAAGGAAAAACATATTTCAAGTTCATTCATTTGAAAAAGTATTCAAATCGATTTATTATTTTGATCATTAATTAAAAAATGTATCAAATTTGTTTGTAGTTCTTTTTTTTTTTTTTTTTTTTAAAAAAAGATTAATATATAAAGGATTTTGTCCTCTATATGATTAACCTTTTTTATATGGTGAAGTCGAGGGAGTCCAGCCCGGTACCCGTTTAACACATTACATCAGGCTAGACTGTCAGACCCACCATACCGAAAACTTTGACTACCGATGGATGGTCAGCCATGTGACCAACAATCAACCGATACTCAATGAGGTCGGATTTTGTAAGAGTCGCGATATGGGTAGCACATACACTAATTTTCTTTCGAAAAAAAGTCAGAGGTGCCTGGCCAGGATTCGAACCCGTGCCCACCGTGTTGAAGGCAAGAGCTCTATCCGTTACGCCACCGCGCTCCTCAAATTTGTTTGTAGTAGACCCAATAGAAATTTTTAAGGCATAATGGTTAATGTCGCAGACGTTGCTTACTTAAATAAAAATTTTTACTTATTTTTTTTGCTTTCTCATAAAAAAAGCAGAGAAATGATAAAAAAGATTTTTTAATATTTTTATATAAATTTGTATATATTTAGATCCAGAGAGTCGATAAAAGTGGTTTGCAAAAAGTTTGTGTGTGTGCGTATATTAGTGTGCTTGCGTGCGTTCGTGCGTGCGTGTGTGTGAATGTAGTTATTTAGTTAACAGATCTCAAAAACTACTAAATGGATTTGCTGCGAATGTCGCATAAAATTTTTTCTTAGATTTCTTAGCGTAGATTTAAGTTTAGAATCATTTTATTAAGTTAAGGTGGCTCAAGCGCTTGGTGCCGTATCAAGCGGGGCCCTGTCTGCGACATCAAAATGTTTTTATTGATAGAGCTATTATAACTAATTAAATAGTATTATTGATTATTTCTTATGATAAGAAAACAATTTTAAGTAATCAAAAGTAATAAAAAAGAAAAAAAAAAAAAATTTTTTGTTTTGTTTCTCATTACAAGTTTTACTTTGGTACGTCCCTGCTGTTTTGTTGATTACAAGCACTCTGAACGCACGTTAGCTTTACGTATGGCGTCTGTATCTGACGCGCATGCGCAGAAGCTGCCATAATGTGTAGCAAATTCTACTTGGCATTCTTTTAGATTTATTTTCTCTTGTATTTCTTCGTCAAGTCCTTTTTTTCTTCTTGAAAAATGATCTTTGTGAAACAAACTATAAGTGTATAATTTTTATTTTAACTTGTACTTTTTTATATTAACGTAAAACCTAATTTATGATTCAGTCCCATAAAAGCACATGTATTAATTACAATTATTAAAACATCTTTTTCTTTAAGAATAGTTCGTCAACCTCTATTTTTCAAAATAAATATCAAAATATTACGATATAAAGAATATTTTAATACAAATTTTGGATGGTTTCACAATTTTAGAAAA
Organism: Anastatus disparis; assembly: GCA_017163975.1. Lineage (NCBI taxonomy): Eukaryota > Metazoa > Arthropoda > Insecta > Hymenoptera > Eupelmidae > Anastatus > Anastatus disparis. The sequence goes on along the minus strand of JAFFSR010000122.1, from coordinate 519,288 downwards.
AATCGCTTGAGCCACCTTAAGGTGCATATTAAGACAAGAACATAATACTTTCAGTTTTGACTTTGAGTTTTATTTCTTTTTCAAGTCATAAATGCTGTACATTTAAAATTGAATCTTTATTGGATCCTATTGAAAATATCTTTCAAATTATTATGATTGCTATTTATTAAAGCTTAAAGAACAACTATACTTTAATTATAAAGTTAACAATTTTTTACGAATAGTGTGTATCGATAATCTTGCGCAATATATATTTTTATGTCCTCGTAGGCCGTATTCGTGTCAGTATGTAAAGAGCATGCTAAATTTGTATTGGCATCCCATATGTCTCAGACGCGCTCCACGACTTATTGCAAGAATTATATGTCTTCCTGAGACATATTGAGACTCAATATGTCTCAGGAGAAATCAATATGGCATCACCGATCCTACTATGTTTCGTTCAATATGTCAAAGAGCAATCATATTGAACGTAGGTTAGTGAAAAAAAAATGACTCGCGCTTCGACAGCAGCTATACTCATTACAAAATGTCAATCTAAGAAACAAAAGAAAAAATCAATAGAACTAAAATTTTATTTTAAAAGTATTGAAAAAAAGATTAATATTTTGAACTAATAAGTTATATTTTCTCATACGACCTACTTCGGACATAAAATCATCTATGTCCTTTGGCCGTTTATTCAGGTGGAATCTGAATCTCGAACAATGTTTGCCGCTTGAGCAGAAATCTACCTCGGGCGCGCTTCGCGCGCCCTCGGCAATTTCAGCTCAAGCGACAAACATTGTCCTCGATTCATATTCCACCTGAATACGGCCAAAGGACATATATAACTAATACGTCTATACTTCATCAACCTATGTCGTGACAGAGAATGTCATTGTATGTAAACGTAATACCGATTGTTAATCTATAAAATTTGCTTTCTTTTTCGAAATTATCATTCGTGGGACGCCTAGTATTTGTTTTTAATTGATTTTTAAGAGTACAGATAGTTTGAGCGAATAAGACACACATGTTATAAATAAGTATATGATACGCGAATCATATGAGTCATTTTACAGCACAACGTTAGCACCTTTGCTCAAGCGCTGAACTGGCTATGCTTTAAAATGCCTCATATGACTCTTGTATCATAATTAACTATTTGAAATAAATTAAAATTTATTTAAAAATTCATAAAATTAAATTAATTTTAAAAACGCATTCTGTAAGCCTAACCTTATTAGAAAGAATTAAAATATATTGAATCTCTAACTGTCGTGCTTTTTAATGTCATTTCTTATTATTTATTTTTATTTATTACGAATTAATTATAAAAAACAATAGAAATCATAGATTTTGATGATATAAATAATCATTGAAGCATATTTACTTAATTAAATCATGTATCAATTCAATGTAGTTTAATATAATTAAATATTCAATATATTGTAATTTTGCTTTCTCATAGAAAAAGCATTGTATTTATCAAAAAAATTTTTTGTATATTTTGATTAATTTGTGCATAAACTCAGAGAGTCTAAAAAATTGGTTTGCGGAAAGTGTGTTTGTATGAATGTATGTATGTATTTATTTGACATTTTGATTTAACAATTACTAATATTTGTTTATTCAATTATTGACAATATTGATTAAAATACATAATAAAATATACGAAACTTTAAAAATACAAATTTAAATTAATCACAGTTACTTTTAACTTTATGTTTTAAAGATTTCATCTATAAAAATAAATCTACCTCAATTGAACCCTTTTTTTGCAGTTAATAAAGTGGCCATGGGTAGGAATAAAGTAAAATATGCAACACGAGAATAAAGTATATTTTCTCCCTTGGAAGAAATATGCGATTTTACTTTCAAGTTGCATAATGTACTATATTCTTACATAAACAGTGGCTATTTTACTAACTTGAAAAAGAGGGTACAATCTAAAATAATTGAAATTAAAAATTTAGTATTAAAATGTTTACAATTTTATAATAAATCGATTTGTATTGAAATTTGATATTTTTCAAATTATTTTTATTAGTTTATTTAATGAATACTTTAATCCTAATAAAAATCAATAATTTATTAATAAAATATTAATCATTTATAAGTTTCTAATTTAGCAGGAGAAAAGTACGTTCCTCCCGCCAAATTTTAGAAGTCAGATATATCTTTCTTTTGGACCGCTTTTAAAGTTAATAAAATGACCATTATTGATGAGGCAGGAATAAATGTAATTTTTTGCTTGCATGAGGTTATTAACTAATTTAGAGCAGAATGGATTTTATGAACATTTGCATAAAATTTGCGTTACATTAATTAAGAATATATAATGTTATTTTTAATTTTATGATTTTACCGGATATTTGAAGAAATCAGTACAAAATTCAACTGTATTCATGAATTTTTTTAATTCACAATTACTTTGTATCATATTAGAAATAAAATAAAATTTTTAACATATTAAATTTTTTTTAACTCAATGAGCTCTACGGAAAAGCATAATGCCAAAGCAGTTGCCAACTTTTTTATCTAACAAGGAAATAGGCTTACACAAAGCGTATTTGAGTGATATTCAATTCCATAAAATTTTAATTAATATTAATAAATTTCAAAAACCACATTTTTAACAAGACTCTCATATAATCTAATTAAGCATTCTTATATGTTTATATTGTATAAATAAATTAACAAGAGTTATTTGAAAAATTTGATCTCCATAAAATCAATTTGAGTTTATGAATTGCTTAGAGGTTGTGGGTTCGTTTAACTTAGGAAAATCACTATAGTGGCTAAATCTATGACGAACGCTTTATATTATGAAACTATTTTTATATTACACAAATATTATGTGTAAATTGTAACTCAAAAAACTCTTGTTTCAGCTGAAACACTCTGATGTGTTAAAATGACGAAGAATTGTTTACAATATACATAGTGAAATAGTATCATAAATATCTGAAGACATACCTCATTTGCTTTGAAAATGCGACCATGAGTTACAGCCAATGTAGATTACGTTGAAATCTTCGTAATTCGTTAGCATGAAAAATTGTATTTTTACACAGGGCGCGTACAGTAGGTACTTTACTCCCTCTCAGCGAAAAGTAAGGTACCCACTGTACGCTGCCTGTAAAAAAAAATCGTATATTCTCCACGGGAGTAAATGAAAAATCCCTTAAATCGTATGTTTGTCACCCTCGCCTTCGGCTCGGGTGACATTTAACATACGGTTTAAGTCATTTTTCGTTTTTACTCCCTAAGTGAATAATATACTATTTAATGATACTCTATTTTTTCTATATAAAATATTTAAGTTACTAGATAAATTCATTAACTTATTGAATAATACTTACGATCAAAATAATAAAAACTATATCTTTTCGTCGATAACAGGTATATAGCAAACAAAACATCTTTCAAAATGAAAATAATACTAGTTTTCATATTCAATTTCATATAATACCACCTGTATGATAAATACTATATTTGTAATTTGAAAATTTCTTATCAATTATATAATTTTGAAAACTGAAACAAAGTAAAATTATGTTAGATAGTAAGATAAATTTTTGATTTTTGATTTTTTTATTTATAAGATCTAGTTACTTATCTTTGACTTACTGCGTTTTGTGGGGCAAATTGCTATGGGACTTCATCTTTTATTTATTAATAAAATCGATAAATTTGGTTATTGGTTGGCTTTTTTGGACTTGATTTTTCGAGGTTTTTAATTTAAATTAATCAATATACTTAAAAATTTGTTGAGTTACGTTTCGCGGGATTAATAGCTTCAAGGTCTAGATTTACATTCATAAAGTATTCAATAAATTTGTCAAGTTCAATTATTTCAAAAATGAATTTTTCATCTGTCCATTAAACTTAGAATATCCATATACTTTCAGTTTTCACAGAGAAACTTACTAGCCTAAAATCGCAAACTCTTATTGCTTTTCATATTGCTACCAAAATAATGATAAATATGTAAAACATAAATAATTTTTAATTTTTGAAAACTAAATAATCACACATACTAGGAGGGGTACCCTACTTTTAAAAAAATATAATAAAAAGAAGCATTTGTAAGAACTTAAATAGCTAATCTAAAACTTTTACAGAAAAATGCCTAAAATATAAAAGAAAGTACTGATTAAATACTTTAATGTAAGCCATATAAAATTATTCGGTAAGGGTTTTATAGTTGCTTAATCATTAAGATTTTTATAACCGCTTTTTTTTAAAAAACTGTTTATATCTTTGTCTCTAGGACCTATTAGCATAAAAAGAAAAAACACGGGCTCATTTTTGTTATCAAAGAATCATATCCTGCAGTTTTAGCCAAATCTATTTCCCAATGCTCTCCTTATTAGTAGCGTCAAAAAATCTCCTAATAAAATATTATAAAAGCTCGCGCAGTCCTGATTAGAGTCAAGACAAATTTTAATAAAAAATATAAGCCAAACTTACCAAAATATTAATTACAATGCAAAATATGAGTATTGTTTTTAATTTTTAAAAACAATACATCGCCTCAGTTAGCTTTCTAAAAAAAGGTCATTATAAAGTCTGATTTGTACCAAAATTTAGTTTTTAATTTGAAAAAAATTCTCAATATTCAGTTTTGAGTTGAGTTAAGGTAAATATAAAAACATAAAATTCTCATCAGAAGTGAGTAGTAAAAGTTAAGTACAGAAATTTCGTTCAAATTAGCAACAAAAAATTCACGAAAATTTAGTGAAAAATATTTATATATATTCGCAACAATAATCAAAGTTATAGCTTATTAAATTCACAGATTACAAAACTTCTTTTTATACCACTCTAACCTCAAAATCAGAACTTCAATATGATTATTCGGCTCTCGTGGTATAAAGTATTATTTGAAACTGGTGTGTAACGTAATTTTTACCTTCCACACCCGTTTCGAAAAGTAAAATGAACTTGGAATAAAATACTTTTAATATTTTTTCCGCTTTCTGTTATTTTACAACTAAACGTGTTTTTTAATTTTTGTCCAAAAGCTCTTTCTGAATAAAATGTTTTCGCATTGATAACTATGATACGAATGAATTCATCCATATTTTTTAATAAATACCGAATTATTTGTTAAAAAGTATTTTTTAAAACAACGAAGGTTTAAAAGATATAATATTATTTTATATCACAACAATTTTTTTTATTTTATGTGATAAAACGTATTACAGCTTTACCCTGTTGAAAAAAACCATATGGTTTAACCATGTGGTCATCATGTCCATGTGGTCATTTATGGAGAATTACTTTTGCCTCGCAAATTCAGAGGGCGAAAAGTTCTTTACTTTCGCCAAATTTAATTTCTCTAAAATTAAGGGGGCGAAAAGTACTTTACTCCCAAGAGTCAAATTTCTCTTAAATGAAGGGGGAGCTGTGTACTTTTCTCCCGCAAATTCAGAGAGCAAAAAGTTCTTCAATCCCGCCAAATTTAATTTCTTTAAAAATAAACGGGCGTAAAGTACTTTTATTCCGTAAATTAAATTTTTCTTAAATTTAGCGAGAAAAAAAAATTTTCTTCTCGTAAATAAGAGGGCGAAAAGTTCTTTATTCCCGCGTCATTTAATTTTTCTAAAAATAAGAGGGCGAAAAGTACTTTACTCCTGCAAGTCAAATTACTCTGAAATGGAGGTGGTGCTGTGTACTTTTCTCCCGCAAATTCAGAGGGCAAAACGTTCTTTACTCCCGCCACATTTGATTTTTCTAGAAATAAACGGGCGAAAAGTACGTTACTCCCGCAAGTCAAATTACTTTTAAATGAAGGGGAGCTGTGTACTTTCTACCCGCAAATTCAGAGGGCGAAAAGTTCTTCACTCCCGCCAAATTTTATTTCTTTAAAAATAAACCAGCGTAAAGTACTTTTATTCCGTAAATTAAATTTTTCTTAAATTTAGCGAGAAAAAAAAATTTTCTTCTCGTAAACAAGAGGGCAAAAAGTTCATTATTCCCGCCAAATTTTATTTCTTTAAAAATAAGAAGGCGAAAAGTACTTTACTCCCGCAAGTTAAATTACTCTGAAATGAAGGGGGAGCTGTGTACTTTTCTCCAGCAAATTCCGAGGGCAAAAAGTTCTTTACTCCCACCACATTTAATTTTTCTAAAAATAAGCGGGCGAAAAGTACGTTACTCCCGCAAGTCAAATTACTCTTAAATGAAGGGGGAGCTGTGTACTTTTCTCCCGCAAATTCAGAGGGCGAAAAGTTCTGTATTCCCGCCAAATTTAATTCCTTTAAAAATAAGCAGGCGTAAAGTACTTTACTCCCGCAAGTCGAATTACTCTGAAATGAAGGGGGAGCTGTGTACTTTTCTCCCGCAAATTCAGAGGGCAAAAAGTTATTTACTCCCGCCAAATTTAATTTCTTTAAAAATAAACGGGCGTAAAGTACTTTTATTCCGTAAATTAAATTTTTCTTAAATTTAGCGAGAAAAAAAAATTTTCTTCTCGTAAATAAAAGGGCGAAAAGTTCTTTATTCCCGCGTCATTTAATTTTTCTAAAAATAAGAGGGCGAAAAGTACTTTACTCCTGCAAGTCAAATTACTCTGAAATGGAGGGTAAGCTGTCGACTTTTCTCCCGCAAATTCAGAGGGCAAAAAGTTCTTTACTCCCGTCAAATTTAATTTCTCTAAAAATAAGCGGGCGTAAAGTACTTTTATTCCGTTAATTAAATTCTTCCTACATTAAGCGAGAAAAAAAAATTTTTTTCTAGTAAATAAGAGGGCGAAAAGTTCTTTATTCCCGCGTCATTTAATTTTTCTAAAAATAAGAGGGCGAAAAGTACTTTACTCCTGCAAGTCAAATTACTCTGAAATAGAGGGGGAGCTGTGTACTTTTCTCCCGCAAATTCAGAGGGCGAAAAGTTCTTCATTCCCGCCAAATTTAATTTCTTTAAAAATAAACGGGCGTAAAGTACTTTTATTCCGTAAATTAAATTTTTCTTAAATTTAGCGAGAAAAAAAAATTTTCTTCTCGTAAATAAGAGGGCGAAAAGTTCTTTATTCCCGCGTCATTTAATTTTTCTAAAAATAAGAGGGCGAAAAGTACTTTACTCCTGCAAGTCAAATTACTCTGAAATGGAGGGGGAGCTGTGTACTTTTCTCCCGCAAATTCAGAGGGCAAAACGTTCTTTACTCCCGCCACATTTAATTTTTCTAGAAATAAACGGGCAAAAAGTACGTTACTCCCGCAAGTCAAATTACTTTTAAATGAAGGGGAGCTGTGTACTTTCTTCCCGCAAATTCAGAGGGCGAAAAGTTCTTTACTCCCGCCAAATTTTATTTCTATAAAAATAAACGGGCGTAAAGTACTTTTATTCCGTAAATTAAATTTTTCTTAAATTTAGCGAGAAAAAAAAATTTTCTTCTCGTAAACAAGAGGGCAAAAAGTTCTTTATTCCCGCCAAATTTTATTTCTTCAAAAATAAGAAGGCGAAAAGTACTTTACTATCGCAAGTTAAATTACTCTGAAATGAAGGGAGAGCTGTGTACTTTTCTCCCGCAAATTCAGAGGGCAAAAAGTTCTTTACTCCCGCCACATTTAATTTTTCTAAAAATAAGCGGGCGAAAAGTACGTTACTCCCGCAAGTCAAATTACTTTTAAATAAAGTGGGAGCTGTGTACTTTTTTCCCGCAAATTCAGAGGGCGAAAAGTTCTTTACTCCGGCAAAATTCGATTTCCTTAAAAATAAACGGGCGTAAAGTACTTTTATTCCGCAAATGAAATTTTTCTTAAATTTAGCGAGAAGAAAAAATTTTTTTCTTGTAAATAAGAGGGCGAGAAGTTCTTTATTCCCGCCAAATTTTATTTCTTTAAAAATAAGAGGGCAAAAAGTTCTTTACTCCCGTTAAATTCAATTTCTATAAAAATAGGCGGGGCGTAAAGTACTTTTATTCCGTTAATTAAATTTTTCTTCTATTTAGCGAGAAAAAAAAATTTTTTTCTCGTAAATAAGAGGGCAAAACGTTCTTTACTCCCGCCCCATTTAATTTTTCTAAAAATAAACGGGCGAAAAGTACGTTACTCCCGTAAGTCAAATTTTTCTTAAATGAAGAGGGGCGTACTTTTCTCCCGCTTATTTTTAAAGAAATTAAATTTGGCGTGAGTAAAGTACTTTTCGCCCCCTTAATTTTAGAGAAATTAAAATTGGCGAAAGTAAAGACCTTTTCGCCCTCTGAATTTGCGGGAGATAAGTACACAGCTCCCCCTTTATTTCAGAGTAATTTGAATTGCGGGAGTAATTACTTTACGCCCGCTTATTTTAAGAGAAATGAAATTTGGCGGGAGTGAAGAACTTTTCGCCCTCTGAATTTGCAGGAGAAAAGTACACAGCTCCCCCTTCATTTCAGAGTAATTTGACTTCCGGGAGTAATTACTTTACGCCCGATTATTTTTAGAGAAATGAAATTTAGCGGGAGTGAAGAACTTTTCGCCCTCTGAATTTGCGGGAGAAAAGTACACAGCTCCCCCTTCATTTCAGAGTAATTTTACTTGCGGGAGTAACGTACTTTTTGCCCGTTTATTTTTAAAACATTAAATGTAGGGGGAGTAAAGAACTTTTTGCCCTCTGAATTTGCAGGAGAAAAGTACACAGCTTCCCCTTCATTCCAGAGTACTTTAACTTGCGTGAGTAAAGTACTTTTCGCCATCTTATTTTTACAGAAATTAAATTTGGCGGGAATACAGAACTTTTTGCCCTCTTATTTACGAGAAAAAAATTTTTTCTTTTTGCTAAATTTAAGAAAAATTTAATTTACGGAATAAAAGTACTTTACGCTCGCTTATTTTTAAAGAGATTAAATTTAGCGGGAGTAAAAACTTTTCGCTCTCTGAATTCACGAGAGAAAAGTACACAGCTTCCCCTTTACTTAAGAGTAATTTGACTTGCGGCAGTAACCTACTTTTCGCCCGTTTATTTTTAGAAAAATTAAATGTGGCGGGAGTAAAGAACTTTCTGCCCTCTGAATTTGCGGGAGAAAAGTACACAGCTCTTCCTTCATTTCAGAGTAATTTGACTTGCGGGAGTAAAGTACTTTTCGCCCTCTTATTTTTAGAGAAACCAAATTTGGCGGGAATAAAGAACTTTTCGCCCTCTTATTTACGAGAAAAAAATTTTTTCTTTTTGCTCAATTTAAGAAAAATTTAATTCACGGAATAAAAGTACTTTACGCCCGCTTATTTTTAAAGAAATTTGGCGGGAGTAAAGAACTTTTCGCCCTCTGAATTTACGAAAGAAAAATACTTTCCTCCCGCTTAATCTAGGAGAAATTCAATTTGCGGGGGAAAAGTACTTTTCGCCCTCTTATTGTTAGAGAAATTAAATTTGGCGGGAATAAAGAACTTTTCGCCCTCTTATTTACGAAAAAAAAATTTTTTTTTCCCGCTTAATTCAAGAAAAATTTAATTTACGTAATAAAAGTACTTTTCGCCCGCTTATTTTCGAAGAAATTAAATTTGGTGGGAGTAAAGAAATTTTCGCCCTCTGAATTTGCGACACGGAGAAAAGTACACAGCTCCCCCTTTATTTAAGACTAATTTGACTTGCGGGAGTAATTACTTTACGCCCGCTTATTTTTAGAGAAATGAAATTCAAAAAATGAAAAGTACACAGCTCCCCCTTCATTTCAGAGTAATTTGACTTGCGGGAGTAACGTACTTTTTGCCCGCTTATTTTTAAAAAATTAAATGTAGCGGGAGTAAAGAACTTTTTGCCCTCTGAATTTGCGGGTGAAAAGTACACAGCTCCCCCTTCATTCTAGAGTAATTTGACTTGCGGGAGTAAAGTACTTTTCGCCCTCTTATTTTTAGAGAAATTAGATTTGGCAGGAATAAAGAACTTTTCGCCCTCTGAATTTGCGGGAGAAAAGTACACAGCTTCCCCTTTATTTAAGAGTAATTTGACTTGCGGGAGTAAAGTACTTTTCGCCCCCTTAATTTTAGAGAAATTAAAATTGGCGAAAGTAAAGACCTTTTCGCCCTCTGAATTTGCGGGAGATAAGTACACAGCTCCCCCTTCATTTCAGAGTAATTTGAATTGCGAGAGTAATTACTTTACGCCCGTTTATTTTTAGAGAAATGAAATTTGGCGGGAGTGAAGAACTTTTCGCCCTCTGAATTTGCGGGAGAAAAGTACACAGCTCCCCCTTCATTTCAGAGTAATTTGACTTGCGGGAGTAACGTACTTTTTGCCCGCTTATTTTTAAAAATTAAATGTAGGGGGAGTAAAGAACTTTTTGCCCTCTGAATTTGCGGGAGAAAAGTACACAGCTCCCCCTTCATTTCAGAGTAATTTGACTTGCGGGAGTAACGTACTTTTTGCCCGCTTATTTTTAAAAAATTAAATGTAGGGGGAGTAAAGAACTTTTTGCCCTCTGAATTTGCAGGAGAAAAGTACACAGCTTCCCCTTCATTCCAGAGTACTTTAACTTGCGTGAGTAAAGTACTTTTCGCCATCTTATTTTTACAGAAATTAAATTTGGCGGGAATACAGAACTTTTCGCCCTCTTATTTACGAGAAAAAAATTTTTTCTTTTTGCTAAATTTAAGAAAAATTTAATTTACGGAATAAAAGTACTTTACGCTCGCTTATTTTTAAAGAAATTAAATTTAGCGGGAGTAAAAACTTTTCGCTCTCTGAATTTACGAGAGAAAAGTACACAGCTTCCCCTTTACTTAAGAGTAATTTGACTTGCGGCAGTAACCTACTTTTCGCCCGTTTATTTTTAGAAAAATTAAATGTGGCGGGAGTAAAGAACTTTTTGCCCTCTGAATTTGCGGGAGAAAAGTACACAGCTCCCTCTTCATTTCAGAGTAATTTGACTTGAGGGAGTAAAGTACTTTTCGCCCTCTTATTTTTAGAGAAATTAAATTTGGCGGGAGTAAAGAACTTTTCGCCCACTAAATTTGCGAGAGAAAAGTACACAGCTCTTCCTTTATTTCAGAGTAATTTGACTTGTGGGAGTAACGTACTTTTTGCCCGCTTATTTTTAAAAAATTAAATGTAGCGAGAGTAAAGATCTTTTTGCCCTCTGAATTTGCAGGAGAAAAGTACACAGCTCCGCCTTCATTCCAGAGTAATTTGACTTGCGGGAGTAAAGTACTTTTCGCCCTCTTATTTTTAGAGAAACCAAATTTTGCGGGAATAAAGAACTTTTCGCCCTCTTATTTACGAGAAAAAAATTTTTTCTTTTCGCTCAATTTAAGAAAAATTTAATTCACGGAATAAAAGTACTTTACGCCCGCTTATTTTTAAAGAAATTTGGCGGGAGTAAAGAACTTTTCGCCCTCTGAATTTACGAACGAAAAATACTTTCCTCCCGCTTAATCTAGGAGAAATTCAATTTGCGGGGGAAAAGTACTTTTCGCCCTCTTATTGTTAGATAAATTAAATTTGGCGGGAATAAAGAACTTTTCGCCCTTTTATTTACGATAAAAAAATTTTTTTTTCCCGCTCAATTCAAGAAAAATTTAATTTACGTAATAAAAGTACTTTTCGCCCGCTTATTTTCGAAGAAATTAAATTTGGTGGGAGTAAAGAAATTTTCGCCCTCTGAATTTGCGACACGGAGAAAAGTACACAGCTCCCCTTTATTTAAGACTAATTTGACTTGCAGGAGAGTAATTACTTTACGCCCGCTTATTTTTAGAGAAATGAAATTCAAAAAATGAAAAGTACACAGCTCCCCCTTCATTTCAGAGTAATTTGACTTGCGGGAGTAACGTACTTTTTGCCCGCTTATTTTTAAAAAATTAAATGTAGCGGGAGTAAAGAACTTTTTGCCCTCTGAATTTGCGGGTGAAAAGTACACAGCTCCCCCTTCATTCTAGAGTAATTTGCCTTGCGGGAGTAAAGTACTTTTCGCCCTCTTATTTTTAGAGAAATTAGATTTGGCAGGAATAAAGAACTTTTCGCCCTCTGAATTTGCGGGAGAAAAGTACACAGCTTCCCCTTTATTTAAGAGTAATTTGACTTGCGGGAGTAAAGTACTTTTCGCCCATTTATTTTTAGAGAAATTAAATTTGGCGGGAGTAAAGAACTTTTCGCCCTCTGAATTTACGAGAGAAAAATACATTCCTCTCGCTTAATCTAGGAGAAATTCAATTTGCGGGAGAAAAGTACTTTTCGCCCTTTTATTGTTAGAGAAATTAAATTTGGCGGGAATAAAGAACTTTTCGCCCTCTTATTTACGAGAAAAAAATTTTTTCTCCTTGCTAAATTTAAGAAAACTTTAATTTACGGAATAAAAGTACTTTACGCCCACTTATTTTTAAAGAAATTAAATTTGTCGGCAGTAAAGAACTTTTCGCCTTCTGAATTTGCGGGAGAAAAGTACACAGCTCTCCCTTCATTTAAGAGTTATTTGACTTTCGGGAGTAATTACTTTACGCCCGCTTATTGTTAGAGAAATGAAATTTGGCGAGAGTAAAGAACTTTTCGCCCTCTGAATTAGCGGGAGAAAAGTAAACAGCTCCCCCTTCATTTAAGAGAAATTTGACTTGCGGGAGTAAAGTACTTTTCGCCCTCTTATTTTTAGAGAAATTAGATTTGGCGGGAATAAAGAACTTTTCGCCCTCTGAATTCGCGGGAGAAAAGTACACAGCTTCCCCTTTATTTAAGAGTAATTTGACTTGCGGGAGTAAAGTACTTTTCGCCCACTTATTTTTAGAGAAATTAAATTTGGCGGGAGTAAAGAACTTTTCGCCCTCTGAATTTACGAGAGAAAAATACATTCCTCTTGCTTAATCTAGGAGAAATTCAATTTGCGGGAGAAAAGTACTTTTCGCCCTTTTATTGTTAGAGAAATTAAATTTGGCGGGAATAAAGAACTTTTCGCCCTCTTATTTACGAGAAAAAAATTTTTTCTTCTTGCTAAATTTAAGAAAACTTTAATTTACGGAATAAAAGTACTTTACGCCCACTTATTTTTAAAGAAATTAAATTTGGCGGGAGTAAAGAACTTTTCGCCTTCTGAATTTGCGGGAGAAAAGTACACAGCTCTTCCTTCATTTAAGAGTAATTTGACTTGCGGGAGTAATTACTTTACGCCCGCTTATTGTTAGAGAAATGAAATTTGGCGAGAGTAAAGAACTTTTCGCCCTCTGAATTAGCGGGAGAAAAGTAAACAGCTCCCCCTTCATTTAAGAGAAATTTGACTTGCGGGAGTAAAGTACTTTTCGCCCCCTTAATTTTAGAGAAATTAAATTGGGCGAAAGTAAAGAACTTTTCACCCTCTGAATTTGCGAGACAAAAGTAATTTTTCATAAATGACTACATGGTCATGATGACCACATGATAAAACCATATGGTTTTTTTCAACAGGGTAGACTTAAAGGAAATAATTTGGAATTGAATTTTCGGTAAGCAATTGTATTTATATAAAAACAATGAAACAATTGAGTTTCGAAATTGCTGTCGTTTAACATGTATGTAAAATGAATTTAATATAAGCGCAAAGTTCAATTACATGTTATCAAGATTAAGTCACAAACATTAAAACCGTCCATTTTCGCCGTAGCAAAACAGTGTGTAGTATGACATATTACCATGAATAATCAAACTAAAATTAATTTTATAAAATATAATATCATATACTTCATGATTTATGCTAAAAAGTGGTTTTGATTTCAATAACTAAGTTTAAATCTTACACCTACAGTAATTGAGTTTAAGATTTGTATGCCAGCTAAATTTGAAACTCTTGTTCTTTATTTGTGAAAAATGTGATGCCAAGATTCTTTGAACGGAGTAATAGAAAATGAATGTTCAACTCTTACAATCGCGCATTTATTCATTTAAATAAATAACTTTTTGTTAAAAAAATAATGGTAAAATTGTCATGGGAGTAATCAGACGAATCGAAAACCACTGAGCAAATAATTTCATTAAAACATATTGAAAATATTGAAACAATTCATAAGAAAAATAACTAATAAACACCTTTTCATTATATTTTATTAATTAACTATTTGTTAAGATATTAAAATAATCAAGTTTTTAATAAGGTACAAATTGTAATATTGCATATCAAGTTGTGCTAGTATTCGTTAGTGTTTCGCGAATCGTGTTACTTTTCGTCCGAGTCTAATGTGTCGTGCTTTTTTTCGTTGGAGCTCCATGAGTCGTGCTACTTTTCGTTGGAACTTAGCGAACCGTGCTTTTTTTCGTCGGAGCTCCATGAACTATGCTAGTTTTCGTTAAAACTCGTCGAACCGTGCTTCTTTTCGTCGGAGTTCAGTAAATAGTGCTAGTTTTCGTCTTAATTAAGTGAGTCGTGCTAGTTTTCGTCTAATGCAATGAGTGGTGTTAGTCTTCGTTTGATACTGCGAATGGTGCTAGTTTTCGTCAAACCCTGTGAACCGTGCTTTTTTTCGTACGGGGCGTCGATATATCACATTATTTCTTGATCATATGAAAAAATTGTAGAGGGAGCCTCAAAACTCGCATGTATAGAAGCAATTTTAAAAGATTTGGTTCAATTTGGTAGGGTGGGGGAAGCCTCTAGACCAATCACCGAACGTTATTCGGAAAGTGGTGGGATAGGAAAATTTTTATGAACTGTTATTTCAAATATATACATAATACGTATATCGTATTTTATCCCGAGCATATAATACCTATATCACATTATTCCTTGATGATATAAGAAAATTGTAGAGGGAGCTTTAAAAATCGCATGTATAGAAGCGGTTTTGAATGATTCGGTTCAATTTGGTAGGGTGGGGGAAGCCTCTGGACCAATCATTGAACGTTATTTGGAAAGTGGTGGGATAGAATAATTTATCTGAATTGTTGCTCCAAATATATACATAATACGTATATCGTATTTTATCCCGAGCATATAATACATATATCACATTATTCCTTGATGATATAAGAAAATTGTAGAGGGAGCCTCTAAAATCGCATGTATAGAAACGGTTTCGAAAGATTCGGTTCAATTTCGTAGGGTGGAGAAAGCCTCTAGACCAATCACCGAACGTTATTTGAAAAGTGGTGGGATAGAAAAATTTTTCTAAATTGTTATTCCAAATATATACATAATACGTATATCGTATTTTATCCCGAGCATATAATACATATATCCCATTATTCCTTGATGATATACGAAAATTGTAGAGGGAGCCTCATAAATCGCATGTATAGAAGCGGTTTCAAAAGATTCGGTTCAATTTGGTAGGGTGGGGAAAGCCTTTGGACCAATTACCGAACGTTATTTGGAAAGTGGTGGGATAGAAAAATTTCGCTATCCTTGCCTAAAATTTATACATATTACGTATATCGTATTTTATCCCAAGCGTATAATAGATATATCGCATTATTTCTTGATGAAATAAGAAAATTGTAGAGGGAGCCTCAAAAATCGCATGTATAGGAGCGGTTGCGAAAGATTCGGTTTAATTTGGTAGGGTTGGGAAAGCCTTTAGACCAATCACCGAACGTTATTTAAAAAGTGGTGGGATAGGAAAATTCTGCTATGCTTGTCTAAAATTCATACATATTACGTATATCGTATTTTATCTCGAGCGTATAATACATATATCGCATTATTTCTTGATGAAATACGAAAATTGTAGAGGAAGCCTCATAAATCGCATGTATAGAAGCGGTTTCGAAAGATTCGGTTCAATTTGGTAGGGTGGTAGAAGCCTCTAGACTAATCACCGAACGTTATTCGGAAAGTGGTGGGATAGGAAAATTTTTATGAACTGTTATTCCAAATATATACATAATACGTATATCGTATTTTATCCCGAGCATATAATACATATATCACATTATTCCTTGATGATATAAGAAAATTGTAGAGGGAGCTTTAAAAATCGCATGTATAGAAACGGTTTCAAAAGATTCGGTTTAATTTGGTAGGGTTGGGAAAGCCTCTAGACCAATCACCGAACGTTATTTAGAAAGTGGTGGGATAGAAAAATTTTTCTAAATTGTTATTCCAAATATATACATAATACGTATATCGTATTTTATCCCGAGCATATAATACATATATCCCATTATTCCTTGATGATATACGAAAATTGTAGAGAAAGCCTCATAAATCGCATGTATAGAAGCGGTTTCAAAAGATTCGGTTCAATTTGGTAGGGTGGGGAAAGCCTTTGGACTAATTACCGAACGTTATTTGGAAAGTGGTGGGATAGAAAAATTTCGCTATCCTTGCCTAAAATTTATACATATTACGTATATCGTATTTTATCCCAAGCGTATAATACATATATCGCATTATTTCTTGATGAAATAAGAAAATTGTAGAGGAGGCCTCAAAAATCGCATGTATAGGAGCGGTTGCGAAAGATTCGGTTCAATTTGGTAGGGTGGGGGAAGCCTCTAGACCAATCACCGAACGTTATTTGGAAAGTGGAGGGATAGGAAACCTTTTATGATCTGTTATTCCAAATATATACTTAATACGTATATCGTATTTTATCCCGAGCATATAATACATATATCACATCGTTCCTTGATGATATAAAAAAATTGTAGAGGGAGCCTCGAAAATCGCATGTATAGAAGCGGTTCCGAAAGATTTGGTTCAATTTGGTAGGTCGGGGGGAGCCTCTAGACCAATCACCGAACGTTATTTGGAAAGTGGTGGGATAGAAGAATTTTTCTAAATTGTTATTCCAAATATATACATAATACGTATATCGTATTTTATCCCGAGCATATTATACATATATTACATTATTCCTTGATGATATACGAAAATTGTAGAGGGAGACTTAAAAATCGCATGTATAGAAGCGGTTTCAAAAGATTCGGTTCAATTTGGTAGGGTGGGGGACCCCTTTGGACCAATCACCGAACGTTATTTGGAAAGTGGTGGGATAGAAAAATTTCGCTATCCTTGTCTAAAATTTATACATATTACGTATATCGTATCTTATCCCAAGCGTATAATACATATATCGCATTATTTCTTGATGAAATAAGAAAATCGTAGAGGAAGCTTCAAAAATCACATGTATAGAAGCGGTTTCAAAAGATTCGGTTCAATTTGGTAAGGTTGGAAAAGCTTTCAGACCAATCACCGAACGTTATTTAGAAAGTGGTGGGATAGAAAAATTCTGCTATCCTTGTCCAAAATTTATACATATTACGTATATCGTATTTTATCCCGAGCGTATAATACATATATCACATTGTTTCTTGATGATATAAGATAATTGTAGAGAGAGCTTCAAAAATCGCATGTATAGAAGCGGTTTTGAAAGATTCCGTTTAATTTGGTAGGGTGGGGGAAGCCTCTGGACCAATCACCGAATGTTATTTGGAAAGTAGTGGGATAGAAAAATTTATCTGAATTGTTATTCCAAATATATACATAATACGTATATCGTATTTTATCCCGAGCATATTATACATATATTACATTATTCCTTGATGATATACGAAAATTGTAGAGGGAGCCCTAAAAATCGCATGTATAGAAGCGGTTTCAAAAGATTCGGTTCAATTTGGTAGGGTGGGGGACCCCTTTGGACCAATCACCGAACGTTATTTGGAAAGTGGTGGGATAGAAAACCTTTTATGAACTGTTATTCCAAATATATACTTAATACGTATATCGTATTTTATCCCGAGCATATAATACATATATCACATCGTTCCTTGATGATATAAAAAAATTGTAGAGGGAGCCTCAAAAATCGCATGTATAGAAGCGGTTCCGAAAGATTTGGTTCAATTTGGTAGGTCGGAGGGAGCCTCTAGACCAATCACCGAACGTTATTTGGAAAGTGGTGGGATAGAAAAATTTTTCTAAATTGTTATTCCAAATATATACATAATACGTATATCGTATTTTATCCCGAGCATATTATACATATATTACATTATTCCTTGATGATATACGAAAATTGTAGAGGGAGCCTTAAAAATCGCATGTATAGAAGCGGTTTCAAAAGATTCGGTTCAATTTGGTAGGGTGAAGGACCCCTTTGGACCAATCACCGAACGTTATTTGGAAAGTGGTGGGATAGAAAAATTTCGCTATCCTTGTCTGAAATTTATACATATTACGTATATCGTATCTTATCCCAAGCGTATAATACATATATCGCATTATTTCTTGATGAAATAAGAAAATCGTAGAGGAAGCTTCAAAAATCACATGTATAGAAGCGGTTTCAAAAGATTCGGTTCAATTTGGTAAGGTTGGAAAAGCTTTTAGACCAATCACCGAACGTTATCTGGAAAGTGGTGGGATGGAAAAATTTAGCTATCCTTGTCTAAAATTTATACATATTACGTATATCGTATTTTATCTCAAGCGTATAATACATATATCACATTGTTTCTTGATGATATAAGAAAATTGTAGAGGAGCTTCAAAAATCATATGTATTGAAGCGGTTTCAAAAGATTCAGTTTAATTTGGTAGGGTTGGGAAAGCCTTTAGACCAATCACCGAACGTTATTTAGAAAGTGGTGGGATAGAAAAATTCCGCTATGCTTGTCTAAAATTCATACATATTACGTATATCGTATTTTATCTCAAGCGTATAATACATATATCGCATTATTTCTTGATGAAATAAGAAAATTGTAGAGGGAGCCTCAAAAATCGCATGTATGGAAGCGGTTTCGAGAGATTCGGTTCAATTTGGTAGGGTGGGGAAAGCCTCTAGACCAAACACTGAACGTTATTTGAAAAGTGGTGGGATGGAAAAAGTTAGCTATCCTTGTCTAAAATTTATACATATTACGTATATCGTATTTTATCCCGAGCGTATAATACATATATCACATTGTTTCTTGATGATATAAGAAAATTGCAAAGGGAGCTTCAAAAATCGCATGTATAGAAGCGGTTTTGAAAGATTCGGTTTAATTTGGTAGGGTGGGGGAAGCCTCTGGACCAATCACCGAATGTTATTTGGAAAGTGGTGGGTTAGAAAAAATTATCTGAATTGTTATTCTAAATATATACATAATACGTATATCGTATTTTATCCCGAGCATATAATACATATATTACATTATTTCTTGATGATATAAGAAAATTGTAAAGGGAGCCTCAAAACTCGCATGTATAGAAACGGTTTTGAAAGATTTGGTTCAATTTGGTAGGGTGGGGGAAGCCTCTAGACCAATCACCGAACGTTATTCGGAAAGTGGTGGGATAGGAAAATTTTTATGAACTGTTATTCCAAATATATACATAATACGTATATCGTATTTTATCCCGAGCATATAATACCTATATCACATTATTCCTTGATGATATAAGAAAATTGTAGAGGGAGCTTCAAAAATCGCATGTATAGAAGCGGTTTTGAAAGATTCGGTTCAATTTGGTAGGGTGGGGAAAGCCTCTGAACCAATCATTGAACGTTATTTTGAAAGTGGTGGGATAGAAAAATTTATCTGAATTGTTATTCCAAATATATACATAATACGTATATCGTATTTTATCCCGAGCATATAATACATATATCACATTATTTCTTGATGATATAAGAAAATTGTAGAGGGAGCCTCAAAACTCGCATGTATAGAAGCGGTTTTGAAAGATTCGGTTCAATTTGGTAGGGTGGGGGAAGCCTCTAGACCAATCACCGAACGTTATTTGGAAAGTGGAGGGATAGGAAACCTTTTATGAACTGTTATTCCAAATATATACTTAATACGTATATCGTATTTTATCCCGAGCATATAATACATATATCACATCGTTCCTTGATGATATAAAAAAATTGTAGAGGGAGCCTCAAAATCGCATGTATAGAACCGGTTCCGAGATTTGGTTCAATTTGGTGGTCGGGGAGCCTCTAGACCAATCACCGACGTTATTGGAAAGTGGTGGGATAGAAAAATTTTCTCAATTGTTATTCCAAATATATACATATACGTATCGTTTTTCCGGCTATTATCTATATTACTTATTCTGATGTTACGAAAATTGTAGAGGGAGCCTTAAAAATCGCATGTATAGAAGCGGTTTCAAAAGATTCGGTTCAATTTGGTAGGGTGGGGGACCCCTTTGGACCAATCACCGAACGTTATTTGGAAAGTGGTGGGATAGAAAAATTTCGCCATCCTTGTCTAAAATTTATACATATTACGTATATCGTATCTTATCCCAAGCGTATAATACATATATCGCATTATTTCTTGATGAAATAAGAAAATCGTAGAGGAAGCTTCAAAAATCACATGTATAGAAGCGGTTTCAAAAGATTCGGTTCAATTTGGTAAGGTTGGAAAAGCTTTTAGACCAATCACCGAACGTTATTTAGAAAGTGGTGGGATAGAAAAATTCTGCTATCCTTGTCCAAAATTTATACATATTACGTATATCGTATTTTATCTCGAGCGTATAATACATATATCGCATTATTTCTTGATGAAATAAGAAAATTGTAGAGGAAGCCTCAAAAATCGCATGTATAGAAGCGATTTCGAAAGATTCGGTTCAATTTTGGGGTCGGGGAAGCCTCTAGACCAATCACCGAACGTTATTTGGAAAGTGGTGGGATGGAAAAATTTCGCTATCCTTGTCTAAAATTTTTACATATTACGTATATCGTATTTTATCCCGAGCGTATAATACATATATCACATTGTTTCTTGATGATATAAGAAAATTGCAAAGGGAGCTTAAGAAATCGCATGTATAGAAGCGGTTTTGAAAGATTCGGTTCAATTTGGTAGGGTGGAGGAAGCCTCTAGACCAATTACCGTACGTTATTTGGAAAGTGGTGGGATAGAAAAATTTTTCTAAATTGTCATTCCAAATATATACATAATACGTATATCGTATTTTATCCCGAGCATATAATACATATATCACATTATTTCTTGATGATATAAGAAAATTGTAGAGGGAGCCTCAAAACTCGTATGTATAGGAGCGGTTTTGAAAGATTTGGTTCAATTTGGTAGGGTGGGGGAAGCCTCTAGACCAATCACCGAACGTTATTCGGAAAGTGGTGGGATAGGAAAATTTTTATGAACTGTTATTCCAAATATATACATAATACGTATATCGTATTTTATCCCGAGCATATAATACATATATCACATTATTCCTTGATGATATAAGAAAATTGTAGAGGGAGCTTAAAAAATCGCATGTATAGAAGCGGTTTTGAAAGATTCGGTTTAATTCGGTAGGGTGGGGGAAGCTTCTGGACCAATCATTGAACGTTATTTGGAAAGTGGTGGGATAGAAAAATTTATCTGAATTGTTGTTCCAAATATATACATAATACGTATATCGTATTTTATCCCGAGCATATAATACATATATCACATTATTCCTTGATGATATAAGAAAATTGTAGAGGGAGCCTCAAAAATCGCATGTATAGAAGCGGTTCCGAAAGATTTGGTTCAATTTGGTAGGTCGGGGGGAGCCTCTAGACCAATCACCGAACGTTATTTGGAAAGTGGTGGGATAGAAAAATTTTTCTAAATTGTTATTCCAAATATATACATAATACGTATATCGTATTTTATCCCGAGCATATTATACATATATTACATTATTCCTTGATGATATACAAAAATTGTAGAGGGAGCCTTAAAAATCGCATGTATAGAAGCGGTTTCAAAAGATTCGGTCCAATTTGGTAGGGTGGGGGACCCCTTTGGACCAATCACCGAACGTTATTCGGAAAGTGGTGGGATAGAAAAATTTCGCTATCCTTGTCTAAAATTTATACATATTACGTATATCGTATCTTATCCCAAGCGTATAATACATATATCGCATTATTTCTTGATGAAATAAGAAAATCGTAGAGGAAGCTTTAAAAATCACATGTATAGAAGCGGTTTCAAAAGATTCGGTTCAATTTGGTAAGGTTGGAAAAGCTTTTAGACCAATCACCGAACGTTATTTAGAAAGTGGTGGGATAGAAAAATTCTGCTATCCTTGTCCAAAATTTATACATATTACGTATATCGTATTTTATCTCGAGCGTATAATACATATATCGCATTATTTCTTGATGAAATAAGAAAATTGTAGAGGAAGCTTCAAAAATCGCATGTATAGAAGCGATTTCGAAAGATTCGGTTCAATTTTGGGGTCGGGGAAGCCTCTAGACCAATCACCGAACGTTATTTGGAAAGTGGTGGGATAGAAAAATTCTGCTATCCTTGTCCAAAATTTATACATATTACGTATATCGTATTTTATCCCGAGCGTATAATACATATATCACATTGTTTCTTGATGATATAAGAAAATTGCAAAGGGAGCTTAAGTAATCGCATGTATAGAAGCGGTTTTGGAAGATTCGGTTCAATTTGGTAGGGTGGAGGAAGCCTCTAGACCAATTACCGTACGTTATTTGGAAAGTGGTGGGATAGAAAAATTTTTCTAAATTGTCATTCCAAATATATACATAATACGTATATCGTATTTTATCCCGAGCATATAATACATATATCACATTATTTCTTGATGATATAAGAAAATTGTAGAGGGAGCCTCAAAACTCGTATGTATAGAAGCGGTTTTGAAAGATTTGGTTCAATTTGGTAGGGTGGGGGAAGCCTCTAGACCAATCACCGAACGTTATTCGGAAAGTGGTAAGATAGGAAAATTTTTATGAACTGTTATTCCAAATATATACATAATACGTATATCGTATTTTATCCCGAGCATATAATACATATATCACATTATTCCTTGATGATATAAAAAAATTGTAGAGGGAGCTTAAAAAATCGCATGTATAGAAGCGGTTTTGAAAGATTCGGTTTAATTCGGTAGGGTGGGGGAAGCTTCTGGACCAATCATTGAACGTTATTTGGAAAGTGGTGGGATAGAAAAATTTATCTGAATTGTTGTTCCAAATATATACATAATACGTATATCGTATTTTATCCCGAGCATATAATACATATATCACATTATTCCTTGATGATATAAGAAAATTGTAGCGGAAGCTTCAAAAATCACATGTATAGAAGCGGTTTCAAAAGATTCGGTTCAATTTGTAAGGTTGGAAAAGCTTTTAGACCAATCACCGAACGTTATTTAGAAAGTGGTGGGATAGAAAAATTCTGCTATCCTTGTCCAAAATTTATACATATTACGTATATCGTATTTTATCCCGAGCGTATAATACATATATCACATTGTTTCTTGATGGTATAAGAAAATTGTAGAGAGAGCTTCAAAAATCGCATGTATAGAAGCGGTTTTGAAAGATTTCGTTTAATTTGGTAGGGTGGGGGAAGCCTCTGGACCAATCACCGAATGTTATTTGGAAAGTAGTGGGATAGAAAAATTTATCTGAATTGTTATTCCAAATATATACATAATACGTATATCGTATTTTATCCCGAGCATATTATACATATATTACATTATTCCTTGATGATATACGAAAATTGTAGAGGGAGCCTTAAAAATCGCATGTATAGAAGCGGTTTCAAAAGATTCGGTTCAATTTGGTAGGGTGGGGGACCCCTTTGGACCAATCACCGAACGTTATTTGGAAAGTGGTGGGATAGAAAACCTTTTATGAACTGTTATTCCAAATATATACTTAATACCTATATCGTATATTATCCCGAGCATATAATACATATATCACATCGTTCCTTGATGATATAAAAAAATTGTAGAGGGAGCCTCAAAAATCGCATGTATAGAAGCGGTTCCGAAAGATTTGGTTCAATTTGGTAGGTCGGGGGGAGCCTCTAGACCAATCACCGAACGTTATTTGGAAAGTGGTGGGATAGAAAAATTTTTCTAAATTGTTATTCCAAATATATACATAATACGTATATCGTATTTTATCCCGAGCATATTATACATATATTACATTATTCCTTGATGATATACGAAAATTGTAGAGGGAGCCTTAAAAATCGCATGTATAGAAGCGGTTTCAAAAGATTCGGTTCAATTTGGTAGGGTGGGGGACCCCTTTGGACCAATCACCGAACGTTATTTGGAAAGTGGTGGGATAGAAAAATTTCGCTATCCTTGTCTAAAATTTATACATATTACGTATATCGTATCTTATCCCAAGCGTATAATACATATATCGCATTATTTCTTGATGAAATAAGAAAATCGTAGAGGAAGCTTCAAAAATCACATGTATAGAAGCGGTTTCAAAAGATTCGGTTCAATTTGGTAAGGTTGGAAAAGCTTTAAGACCAATCACCGAACGTTATCTGGAAAGTGGTGGGATGGAAAAATTTAGCTATCCTTGTCTAAAATTTATACATATTACGTATATCGTATTTTATCTCAAGCGTATAATACATATATCACATTGTTTCTTGATGATATAAGAAAATTGTAGAGGGAGCTTCAAAAATCATATGTATTGAAGCGGTTTCAAAAGATTCAGTTTAATTTGGTAGGGTTGGGAAAGCCTTTAGACCAATCACCGAACGTTATTTAGAAAGTGGTGGGATAGAAAAATTCCGCTATGCTTGTCTAAAATTCATACATATTACGTATATCGTATTTTATCTCAAGCGTATAATACATATATCGCATTATTTCTTGATGAAATAAGAAAATTGTAGAGGGAGCCTCAAAAATCGCATGTATGGAAGCGGTTTCGAGAGATTCGGTCCAATTTGGTAGGGTGGGGAAAGCCTCTAGACCAAACACTGAACGTTATTTGAAAAGTGGTGGGATGGAAAAAGTTAGCTATCCTTGTCTAAAATTTATACATATTACGTATATCGTATTTTATCCCGAGCGTATAATACATATATCACATTGTTTCTTGATGATATAAGAAAATTGCAAAGGGAGCTTCAAAAATCGCATGTATAGAAGCGGTTTTGAAAGATTCGGTTTAATTTGGTAGGGTGGGGGAAGCCTCTGGACCAATCACCGAATGTTATTTGGAAAGTGGTGGGATAGAAAAAATTATCTGAATTGTTATTCTAAATATATACATAATACGTATATCGTATTTTATCCCGAGCATATAATACATATATTACATTATTTCGTCAGGTGGGAGGAAGAAGGTTACGATTCGAAATTGGCCACAAAAAAGTAACGATTCGGATAAAGCCACAAAAAGGTTCAGATTCGAAATTGGCCACAAAAAAGTTACGATTCGGATAAAGCCACAAAAAGGTTCAGATTCGGGTTTAGCCACAAAAAGGTTACGATTCGGCTGCTTATTTTTTCCTCCGATGTTTTGGATGAGAACCGCTGTTGGAAATATAAGAATTTATCTAAGCACTCATAAATATTAGAATTATTTTTTTATATTTTCCATAAAAAAGCAATCAATTGTAAAATTCCTTCTATAATAATGTTATCTTCGCTTTTTTGATGAATTTAAAAGAATACTGTAATAATTGTTTTAAATTATTTACTGAATTAATTTAAAAATAATTGTTAAAGAAAACAAAAATTACTTTTAAAATATTTCATGAAAATATTATAAAAATGATTTAAACATACTTATTAAAAAGTGACATAAAATTATTAAAAATTAATTTAAAATTGATTGACACTGTGAGGCAATGCCAACAAAATGAACGATTCTTAACAGTATTTTTTATATAAATATAAATATATTTATTAAATTAATAATCATATATATATTTCAACGTAATAAATTTTTATAGAATTTATGGTATTTGGCAGGAATTAAATCTTTTTCCATGAAGATACGTGAATCTTTCGCTTTATCAGCATCGATAGCTAATAATCAATCGTAACATCTAGTTAATATGTTTTTATTGTCAAATTTAATGATTGTTTTTTTACTTAGAGACTCATAATTTAAATTGTATTTGTTGATGAATATTTTCACTATATAAAGCCTTCCAATACACACACACACACATATATATGGGGCGTTTCATATCAACTCACCTGGTCAAAAAATAAAAATCGCTAAAAATCTGGGAAAATGTTCTATTTGATACCCAAAATACCCAAAAAAATTTTTAGAGCTCTAGGTCAAAGAGGTCAAGAGCAAGAGGTCATGGAGTTTTGTGATTTTTTCAATTTTTTTGTAAAATCATCATTTTTAATATTTTTTTATTAAAAAACTAAAGGTTTTAGAAAAAAATGTATAAAGACATTTTTTGTTGGAAATTATGTGTAGAAACTATACAAATTTTTTCCAATCCCAAAGTTGCTATCTTCTGATTGGTCCATTATATATTTTGATGTGATTTTCAATAACTTTTCTTCGCCAAGGTTGATTTTACTCATTTGGCACTAAAAGTTTGTAATTTTTATAACCTTTCACTGAAATTTTCCCCTACATGGTAAAATAACTCTACAGGCAGTTATGGTACTTTTTATTTAAGGTATCAAGACTGAGTTTTAAGCCTGAAAAAAAATGAAATTGAAACGCAGTCATAATTTGTTTTTGTAATGATATTAATTAATAAAACTTCTTTTTACCTTAAATATATATTAAATACAAGACTTTGACCTAAAAATAATTTTAAAAACCCATCCGTTGGTTAAAATCCTTTGCTCTTGTCGATAACTTGATTTTTAAAATTTTTTTACTTACCGTAGAGTTTCTCAGCTAATTTTCAATTAATTGACCTGAAAATTTCCAGAGATCTTTAATTTATATATCTTCACAAAATAATAGTTCTGGAATTTTGATAAGATAAGTTAAAGTAAATGTTGAACTGAATTACTTGTATGAAATTCACAAAAATATTGATTTTTTCAACTTTTTCTAAACCAAACTTAGAAATTATTTTTTTTTCCTAAAACTAAAACTATTATTTTGTGAAGACATATAAATTAGAGATCTCTGGAAATTTTCAGGTCAATTAATTGAAAATTAGCTGAGAAACTCTACGGTAAGTAAAAAAATTTTAAAAATCAAGTTATCGACAAGAGCAAAGGATTTTAACCAACGGATGGGGTTTTTTAAAATTATTTTTAGGTCAAAGTCTTGTATTTAATATATATTTAAGGTAAAAAGAAGTTTTATTAATTAATATCATTACAAAAACAAATTATGACTACATTTCAATTTCATTTTTTTTCAGGCTTAAAACTCAGTCTTGATACCTTAAATAAAAAGTACCATAACTGCCTGTAGAGTTATTTTACCATGTAGGGGAAAATTTCAGTGAAAGGTTATAAAAATTACAAACTTTTAGTGCCAAATGAGTAAAATCAACCTATTTTTTTGGGTATCAAATAGAACATTTTCCCAGATTTTTAGCGATTTTTATTTTTTGACCAGGTGAGTTGATATGAAACGCCCCATATATATATATATATATAAACAATTTCACGTCAATTTAATTAATGTTTGCAAATTTTTATTAAATTATAAAATTTGTAAATTTTTTATTCTTACATTGATAACGTCAAAGTAAAGAGATTTTTAATTTATGAAATAAATCAATTAATTTTTATTTAATAAGATTATAAAAAGTAATAATATATTTCAATATATGATTTATACTCACTAAATTGAAAACTATAGGTTTATAAAATTGCCTCTTCATGAAAAAAATGAAAACAATTATAATATTTATGAGTACTTAAGATATAGGAGACAAACTCTTATGTTTTCAACAGCGGTTCTCATCCAAAACATCGAAGGAAAAAATAAGCAGCCGAATCGTAACCTTTTTGTGGCTAAACCCGAATCTGAACCTTTTTGTGGCTTTATCCGAATCGTAACTTTTTTGTGGCCAATTTCGAATCTGAACCTTTTTGTGGCTTTATCCGAATCGTTACTTTTTTGTGGCCAATTTTGAATCGTAACCTTCTTCCTCCCACCTGACGATTTCTTGATGATATAAGAAAATTGTAAAGGGAGCCTCAAAACTCGCATGTATAGAAACGGTTTTGAAAGATTTGGTTCAATTTGGTAGGGTGGGGGAAGCCTCTAGACCAATCACCGAACGTTATTCGGAAAGTGGTGGGATAGGAAAATTTTTATGAACTGTTATTCTAAATATATACATAATACGTATATCGTAATTTATCCCGAGCATATAATACCTATATCACATTATTCCTTGATGATATAAGAAAATTGTAGAGGGAGCTTCAAAAATCGCATGTATAGAAGCGGTTTTGAAAGATTCGGTTCAATTTGGTAGGGTGGGGAAAGCCTCTGGACCAATCATTGAACGTTATTTTGAAAGTGGTGGGATAGAAAAATTTATCTGAATTGTTATTCCAAATATATACATAATACGTATATCGTATTTTATCCCGAGCATATAATACATATATCACATTATTTCTTGATGATATAAGAAAATTGTAGAGGGAGCCTCAAAACTCGCATGTATAGAAGCGGTTTTGAAAGATTCGGTTCAATTTGGTAGGGTGGGGGAAGCCTCTAGACCAATCACCGAACGTTATTTGGAAAGTGGAGGGATAGGAAACCTTTTATGAACTGTTATTCCAAATATATACTTAATACGTATATCGTATTTTATCCCGAGCATATAATACATATATCACATCGTTCCTTGATGATATAAAAAAATTGTAGAGGGAGCCTCAAAAATCGCATGTATAGAACCGGTTCCGAAAGATTTGGTTCAATTTGGTAGGTCGGGGGGAGCCTCTAGACCAATCACCGAACGTTATTTGGAAAGTGGTGGGATAGAAAAATTTTTCTAAATTGTTATTCCAAATATATACATAATACGTATATCGTATTTTATCCCGAGCATATTATACATATATTACATTATTCCTTGATGATATACGAAAATTGTAGAGGGAGCCTTAAAAATCGCATGTATAGAAGCGGTTTCAAAAGATTCGGTTCAATTTGGTAGGGTGGGGGACCCCTTTGGACCAATCACCGAACGTTATTTGGAAAGTGGTGGGATAGAAAAATTTCGCTATCCTTGTCTAAAATTTATACATATTACGTATATCGTATCTTATCCCAAGCGTATAATACATATATCGCATTATTTCTTGATGAAATAAGAAAATCGTAGAGGAAGCTTCAAAAATCACATGTATAGAAGCGGTTTCAAAAGATTCGGTTCAATTTGGTAAGGTTGGAAAAGCTTTTAGACCAATCACCGAACGTTATTTAGAAAGTGGTGGGATAGAAAAATTCTGCTATCCTTGTCCAAAATTTATACATATTACGTATATCGTATTTTATCTCGAGCGTATAATACATATATCGCATTATTTCTTGATGAAATAAGAAAATTGTAGAGGAAGCCTCAAAAATCGCATGTATAGAAGCGATTTCGAAAGATTCGGTTCAATTTTGGGGTCGGGGAAGCCTCTAGACCAATCACCGAATGTTATTTGGAAAGTGGTGGGATGGAAAAATTTCGCTATCCTTGTCTAAAATTTTTACATATTACGTATATCGTATTTTATCCCGAGCGTATTAGTTATATACGTAACTTGGGAGTACGAAGGATAAATACAGGCGAGACTAAAGTGTTTGTCGCTTGAGTAGCAGACAGTCGAGGGCGCGCGAAGCGCGCCCGAGACTGACTGCTGCTCAAGCGACAAGCACTTTAGTCAAGCCTGGATTCAGAATCCTTCGTACTCCCAAGTTACGTAGATAAGTTTATGTCGTTGGTAGGCCGTATGAGGAACTATAAAAATGATTTTTTTAAATTAATGATATATGTTTTATTAAAAAAAAGTAAATAATGTCATTATTTACTTATTCATTTTACTTATTAACTGTTTAACTTTCAAATTTTGTTAAAACAAAACATTCTGTAAAGTTAAGATTTTATATGAATTTGTATGAGCATCGACATATCTAACGACATTCTTTTGTTTTCACTAACCTACGAATCGATGTCACTCGCGTCATATACGGCCATGCTGTGCGATATCTCGATCTGTTAATACTCCCTTAGGGAGTATAGAGCTGTCGATACTCCCTAAGGGAGTATTGACAGAGAGAATATCGTTGAGATATTAGCATGAACGTATGCAATGCCTATACAAATTCAGCGTGGTCTATAGGTATTCCACCGAATACGGCCTACGACGACATAAAATACATATATCACATTGTTTCTTGATGATATAAGAAAATTGCAAAGGGAGCTTAAGTAATCGCATGTATAGAAGCGGTTTTGAAAGATTCGGTTCAATTTGGTAGGGTGGAGGAAGCCTCTAGACCAATTACCGTACGTTATTTGGAAAGTGGTGGGATAGAAAAATTTTTCTAAA
The DNA here is from genome assembly GCA_017163975.1 of Anastatus disparis. Taxonomy (NCBI): domain Eukaryota; kingdom Metazoa; phylum Arthropoda; class Insecta; order Hymenoptera; family Eupelmidae; genus Anastatus; species Anastatus disparis. The sequence continues at coordinate 489,140 of JAFFSR010000122.1, read as the reverse complement.
TTGTCATTCCAAATATATACATAATACGTATATCGTATTTTATCCCGAGCATATAATACATATATCACATTATTTCTTGATGATATACGAAAATTGTAGAGGGAGACTCAAAAATCGCATATATAGAAGCGGTTTCAAAAGATTCGGTTCAATTTGGTAGGGTGGGGGAAGCCTTTGGACCAATCACCGAACGTTATTTGGAAAGTGGTGGGATAGAAAAATTTCGCTATCCTTGTCTAAAATTTATACATATTACGTATATCGTATCTTATTCCAAGCGTATAATACATATATCGCATTATTTCTTGATGAAATAAGAAAATCGTAGAGGAAGCTTCAAAAATCACATGTATAGAAGCGGTTTCAAAAGATTCGGTTCAATTTGGTAAGGTTGGAAAAGCTTTTAGACCAATCACCGAACGTTATTTAGAAAGTGGTGGGATAGAAAAATTCTGCTATCCTTGTCCAAAATTTATACATATTACGTATATCGTATTTTATCTCGAGCGTATAATACATATATCGCATTATTTCTTGATGAAATAAGAAAATTGTAGAGGAAGCCTCAAAAATCGCATGTATAGAAGCGATTTCGAAAGATTCGGTTCAATTTTGGGGTCGGGGAAGCCTCTAGACCAATCACCGAACGTTATTTGGAAAGTGGTGGAATGGAAAAATTTCGCTATCCTTGTCTAAAATTTTTACATATTACGTATATCGTATTTTATCCCGAGCGTATTAGTTATATACGTAACTCTGGGAGTACGAAGGATAAATACAGGCGAGACTAAAGTGTTTGTCGCTTGAGTAGCAGACAGTCGAGGGCGCGCGAAGCGCGCCCGAGACTGACTGCTGCTCAAGCGACAAGCACTTTAGTCAAGCCTGATTCAGAATCCTTCGTACTCCCAAGTTACGTAGATAAGTTTATGTCGTTGGTAGGCCGTATGAGGAACTATAAAAATGATTTTTTTAAATTAATGATATATGTTTTATTAAAAAAAAGTAAATAATGTCATTATTTACTTATTCATTTTACTTATTAACTGTTTAACTTTCAAATTTTGTTAAAACAAAACATTCTGTAAAGTTAAGATTTTATATGAATTTGTATGAGCATTGACATATCTAACGACATTCTTTTGTTTTCACTAACCTACGAATCGATGTCACTCGCGTCATATACGGCCATGCTGTGCGATATCTCGATCTGTTAATACTCCCTTAGGGAGTATAGAGCTGTCGATACTCCCTAAGGGAGTATTGACAGAGAGAATATCGTCGAGATATTAGCATGAACGTATGCAATGCCTATACAAATTTAGCGTGGTCTATAGGTATTCCACCGAATACGGCCTACGACGACATAAAATACATATATCACATTGTTTCTTGATGATATAAGAAAATTGCAAAGGGAGCTTAAGTAATCGCATGTATAGAAGCGGTTTTGAAAGATTCGGTTCAATTTGGTAGGGTGGAGGAAGCCTCTAGACCAATTACCGTACGTTATTTGGAAAGTGGTGGGATAGAAAAATTTTTCTAAATTGTCATTCCAAATATATACATAATACGTATATCGTATTTTATCCCGAGCATATAATACATATATCACATTATTTCTTGATGATATACGAAAATTGTAGAGGGAGACTCAAAAATCGCATATATAGAAGCGGTTTCAAAAGATTCGGTTCAATTTGGTAGGGTGGGGGAAGCCTTTGGACCAATCACCGAACGTTATTTGGAAAGTGGTGGGATAGAAAAATTTCGCTATCCTTGTCTAAAATTTATACATATTACGTATATCGTATCTTATTCCAAGCGTATAATACATATATCGCATTATTTCTTGATGAAATAAGAAAATCGTAGAGGAAGCTTCAAAAATCACATGTATAGAAGCGGTTTCAAAAGATTCGGTTCAATTTGGTAAGGTTGGAAAAGCTTTTAGACCAATCACCGAACGTTATTTAGAAAGTGGTGGGATAGAAAAATTCTGCTATCCTTGTCCAAAATTTATACATATTACGTATATCGTATTTTATCTCGAGCGTATAATACATATATCGCATTATTTCTTGATGAAATAAGAAAATTGTAGAGGAAGCCTCAAAAATCGCATGTATAGAAGCGATTTCGAAAGATTCGGTTCAATTTTGGGGTCGGGGAAGCCTCTAGACCAATCACCGAACGTTATTTGGAAAGTGGTGGAATGGAAAAATTTCGCTATCCTTGTCTAAAATTTTTACATATTACGTATATCGTATTTTATCCCGAGCGTATTAGTTATATACGTAACTTGGGAGTACGAAGGATAAATACAGGCGAGACTAAAGTGTTTGTCGCTTGAGTAGCAGACAGTCGAGGGCGCGCGAAGCGCGCCCGAGACTGACTGCTGCTCAAGCGACAAGCACTTTAGTCAAGCCTGGATTCAGAATCCTTCGTACTCCCAAGTTACGTAGATAAGTTTATGTCGTTGGTAGGCCGTATGAGGAACTATAAAAATGATTTTTTTAAATTAATGATATATGTTTTATTAAAAAAAGTAAATAATGTCATTATTTACTTATTCATTTTACTTATTAACTGTTTAACTTTCAAATTTTGTTAAAACAAAACATTCTGTAAAGTTAAGATTTTATATGAATTTGTATGAGCATTGACATATCTAACGACATTCTTTTGTTTTCACTAACCTACGAATCGATGTCACTCGCGTCATATACGGCCATGCTGTGCGATATCTCGATCTGTTAATACTCCCTTAGGGAGTATAGAGCTGTCGATACTCCCTAAGGGAGTATTGACAGAGAGAATATCGTCGAGATATTAGCATGAACGTATGCAATGCCTATACAAATTTAGCGTGGTCTATAGGTATTCCACCGAATACGGCCTACGACGACATAAAATACATATATTACATTGTTTCTTGATGATATAAGAAAATTGCAAAGGGAGCTTAAGTAATCGCATGTATAGAAGCGGTTTTGAAAGATTCGGTTCAATTTGGTAGGGTGGAGGAAGCCTCTAGACCAATTACCGTACGTTATTTGGAAAGTGGTGGGATAGAAAAATTTTTCTAAATTGTCATTCCAAATATATACATAATACGTATATCGTATTTTATCCCGAGCATATAATACATATATCACATTATTTCTTGATGATATAAGAAAATTGTAGAGGGAGCCTCAAAACTCGTATGTATAGAAGCGGTTTTGAAAGATTTGGTTCAATTTGGTAGGGTGGGGGAAGCCTCTAGTCCAATCACCGAACGTTATTCGGAAAGTGGTGGGATAGGAAAATTTTTATGAACTGTTATTCCAAATATATACATAATACGTATATCGTATTTTATCCCGAGCATATAATACATATATCACATTATTCCTTGATGATATAAAAAAATTGTAGAGGGAGCTTAAAAAATCGCATGTATAGAAGCGGTTTTGAAAGATTCAGTTTAATTCGGTAGGGTGGGGGAAGCTTCTGGACCAATCATTGAACGTTATTTGGAAAGTGGTGGGATAGAAAAATTTATCTGAATTGTTGTTCCAAATATATACATAATACGTACATCGTATTTTATCCCGAGCATATAATACATATATCACATTATTCCTTGATGATATAAGAAAATTGTAGAGGGAGCCTCTAAAATCGCATGTATAGAAGCGGTTTCGAAAGATTTGGTTCAATTTCGTAGGTCGGAGGAAGCCTCTAGACCAATTACCGTACGTTATTTGGATAGTGGTGGGATAGAAAAATTTTTCTAAATTGTCATTCCAAATATATACATAATACGTATATCGTATTTTATCCCGAGCATATAATACATATATCACATTATTTCTTGATGATATACGAAAATTGTAGAGGGAGACTCAAAAATCGCATATATAGAAGCGGTTTCAAAAGATTCGGTTCAATTTGGTAGGGGGGGGAAGCCTTTGGACCAATCACCGAACGTTATTTGGAAAGTGGTGGGATAGAAAAATTTCGCTATCCTTGTCTAAAATTTATACATATTACGTATATCGTATTTTATCCCGAGCATATAATACATACATCGCATTATTTCTTGATGATATAAGAAAATTGTAGAGGGAGCCTCAAAACTCGCATGTATAGAAGCGGTTTTGAAAGATTTGGTTCAATTTGGTAGGGTGGGGGAAGCCTCTAGACCAATCGCCGTACGTTATTCGGAAAGTGGTGGGATAGGAAAATTTTTATGAACTGTTATTCCAAATATATACATAATACGTATATCGTATTTTATCCCGAGCATATAATACATATATCACATTATTCCTTGATGATATAAGAAAATTGTAGAGGGAGCCTCAAAAATCGCATGTATAGAAGCGGTTTCAAAAGATTCGGTTAAATTTGGTAGGGTGGGGGAAGCCTCTAGACCAATCACCGAACGTTATTTGGAAGGTGGTGGGATTGAAAAGTTTTTCTGAATTGTTATTCCAAATATATGGCTGATTCCATTTCAAATCGAACAGTTAGTATACACTCAAGTCACCAATTACTGCGCTAATGGAGTATGTTATTCTACCCTAAAAATAAGGGTATACGTATTTTTTTATTTTGCTGAAATATCAAAATTGCATCAGATACGCACTTTTGAAAATTGCATACAAAAACTAAATGTTAAAACTGAAAATGTTGAGAATAACTTTAGAGAGCTATCGTTTTACCAATTTTCAATGAATTTTGATAAACCTTTTTTTATTTTATTTCGTTTTGAGCCCTCTTCAACTTCGTGCAAGAAATTAAAAAAAAAATTAAAAAATGACTTAGATATATGCATTTTACCAAAAAATGCACTTTTTATGTACATGCATTTTTCTCGAAAAGGCGATTTTTTTTTTGCTGAAATTTTTTTTGCTGATAGAGGACCAAAATACCTATCTAATAGTACTTGTTTGATCCCGGCTTTTTTGGCTTGGAGCGAGAAAAAAATGCACAAATTTTGTTGGTGAAAAATGCTTGTATATACGTTCGGAAGTCTTAAGCAGTCGACATTTAAATATTATCCTTCGTTTAGCATTATCCAGGAACAACGACGTGGACGTAGAAGGATTCTGTTGCCTTCGGGGTGCTTTTTTAGAGTGAGGTCCCCTTGCCTCTCACTGTTGGGATGCGTCAAAAAAATAATTATAGATAATTATTTTTTTTATTTTTGCGCTTATTATTTTTAGTTTTAAATGTAGTCTCACGACGCTTGGCTTTTTTTTCTTGTTTTTCACTTCATTTAGTGCATGTATAGCTGTCCTGCCAATAAATATATGTGATTTTAATTCCCCAAGTTTTTTTAACCACATATGACTTTTTTGAATTCCATTATATTTAGAAACCCCACTCCTTTTAATATTTTTCTTTTTTCTAAATCTTTCAATCTCATTTATTGGTAGTAAAATGATTTTTATTGCATTGGTGTAACTTTGAACCCAATTTATAAAATCGTCAGCATTTTGTATCGATTCTTCATGAACTCTTTTTAAGTTATGTGAAGTAGCATAATGCTTTAGAAGCCCACCTATTCCATCAACGGCTCCTTTCTCATGACCAGTCGCAGAAAATAACCATTTCATTTCATAAAACCAATGTTTGAATGATATGATAGTGACTTTAGTAACTAAATAATTCTTTTTCATAAGATCGATAATTTTATTTATTGCTAGCAGTGCATATGCAGTATCATGCTTTTTGTCGTCACTAACTATCGCAAAACTTTGTGTTATCTCTCCTTGGTAACAGACTGCAGTAAAAATAGAAATTTGGTTATTTACCCAATGATTTCCTTGAACCGCTTTATTATTTATTACAGACCAATTTTCTGCAAAGTCAACGTGGATGATTAACTTAGTAGGATCAGCTTTACCTTCTTCTTTTTCTTTTTTATAGCTTCACGTTGAATATTTTTTATGTATATATGAGTACTTGCTTTCAATGCGCAGATTGAAAGTTTTTCTTTAAAAACTGTTAAGCTTATTGTTTGTTTAATAAGATTACCATTATCCCACAAAGCAAACGTAATTTTATCTTCACAATTTTGTTTCAGTTTTAACAATTCTAATGTGATACCCGCACCACCGGGACAATCTTTGCATTCTTGCAAGAAACATGAATCAGATGGTTCAGAACACAACATTGTGTTAGTTATTTCTGAACGAATTGAATCTAATTCGGAATTCTTATCGCCTCTAAAACGAATCAAACTTGTAAGAAACAGTTCAAAATTTTCGCAATGTACAGAAAGACAAGCTTCCTTCACAGGGCTAGTTAAGACGAAACTTGGTCTTAGACTATAGAATTTCGATTTTCCTATTTGTAAGTTTGGATTTTCTTTTCTTAATTGACTATATGTTTCTTTTAAGCTTCGAGTAAGAAACCGTTTGACTTTTTTAGTATTTGTGTTATTAATTTTAACAGTTACGACATCAGATTTATTTGGACTTTGTCTACTACAATTAAAATCATCATTTAAAAAATATTTCATAACGATATTTTTTGTGCTTTCATCAATAGGATGACCAGTATATAAATCTGGCTCCGAATGAACTCCTTTATTTTTCACGAGATTTCTTGATTTATTTATCATATACTCGCTTATATTCGGGAATAATGAGCAAACTTTTATTTTGCTTAATTTTGAAGGTAGTAGAGTTAGAAGTTTTATTTTCTCCGAAATAGAAGAGCATTTTTCTAAAGCCAATTTAAAATTTTCTAAAAATCCATTCCAATAGTTTTCAATGGAATTTTCGTCCGATTCTATTGATTCAACTGAAATGCCATACGCATCTTCTAATTTACTTCCAACAGTAGCAGAAAAAGCTGAAATTAAGGATTTTTTCTTTTTAGATACGTAATTTCCTCTAAAATTTTCAGGTATTGCAGTTTTTCTTTTTAGGGGTGAGATGCATTCAGGTAAAACTGAATTAATACTCTCGTTTAATTCCTCTATTCGTTCGGTCGTCTTCGGAATAAAATCATCATCTCTTCCGCTAAAAAGTTCAGTGATTTCATTTTCAGATATAGACTCAAGATCACTTGAAATCATTTTTGATATGCGTTTATGGCAATTTTTACATACATTAGTAGATGGCAATATATTTAATACTGGATGAAGCTGTGCCAAATTAATGGCTAAATCTTCCAACGGTCTAAAACGTGAATTATTGCTCATATAAACTACCTTTTTATGCATTTGAAAAAAATCGGGACATGAAATTCTTTTAGAAGAGTAAATTTCGGACATTGTTATTTCGCAATTTTGTTGAATTTTTGACAAGCCCGAGAAGCACCTTTTAAAGCAGCCGTAAAAATAACTAGCTTCTATATAACAGTTCTAATATGCTGTTTTGGTTACGCGATGTATTTGTCCGCGAGTTAGCCTCCTATTGTTTGTACATCAAAACATACATAATATAGATATACACGAATAGAATTCTTTTTTTTCATGTTTAAATATTTATTTTTATATTACGAATTTACACATATATATATATATATATATATATATATATATATATATATATATATATATATATATATATATATAATATTGATGCTATATACATGCATACAAATGTAAACAAATGATGAGCCAAGCATACGACAGTGTTTGAATGCAGACTGCTTAAGACTACCAAACGTATATACAAGCATTTTTTACCAACAAAATTTGTGAATTTTTTTCTCGCTCCAAACCAAAAAAGCCGGGATCAAACAAGTACTATTAGATAGGTATTTTGGTCCTCTATCAGCAAAAAAAATTTCAGCAAAAAAAAAAATGTCCTTTTCGAGAAAAATGCATGTGCATAAAAAGTGCATTTTTTGGTAAAATGCATATATCTCAGTCATTTTTTAGTTTTTTTTTAAATTTCTTGCACGGAGTTGAAGAGGGCTTAAAATGAAATAAAATAAAAAAAGGTTTATCAAAATTCATTGGAAATTGGTAAAACGATAGCTCTCTAAAGTTATTCTCAACATTTTCAGTTTTAACATTTAGTTTTTGTATGCAATTTTCAAAAGTGCATATCTGATGCAATTTTGATATTTCAGCAAAATAAAAAAATACGTATACCCTTATTTTTAGGGTAGAATAACATACTCCATTAGCGCAGTAATTGGTGACTTGAGTGTATACTGACTGTTCGATTTGAAATGGAATCAGCCATATACATAATATGTAAATCGTATTTTATCCCGAGCATAGAATACATATGGGTAATTCTTTCATACTTTTAAAAATCATGTTACTGCGTCATTTCTCCTAAATATGAGATAGCACATCTTCTTAGCAAATGTTCACTGATTTATTGAGTTATTAGAAACTAATTTTGTTATATTTGTAATGATAATTAGACGTGTCATTTTATGGCGGATGGGGAAAAGAGGTTTTTTTTTTAAATTTAAATGTTACCAGGCCATGTAAAATGATAAATTACCGCTATAAAAAAAATGACTACTGCTTTTTTGATTTGAAATTCACACCAAAGCTTTATCTATACACATACTTTTGGAAAATCAAGAGCATGGGTGTGTGCCTGTTAACAAAAGTACTTTCTGAAAGGTTATTAAAATGTTACCAAAAATTTATATATTTTACTTTTTTCTGGAAAATACGATGCTGTAAAAAAGACTATTCAGCGGTGACATTTTAAACTACATCAAAAGGTAATATTTAGAATCACAAAGAGAAATTTTTTTATTAGGAACGTGTGCCTAGTGTAGATAAAGTTCTTTGTTCGTTTGAAATTATACTTAAAAAACGTGACTCACTTTTGAAAATAGGTTTTTATCCACTAATATGAAAACCTAAGCTTTGATTCATCTTTTCTCTGTTGTGAACTTTGTAATTTACTATTTTATAATACTCAATGTAATCTTTAAGTTGCTTTTGAAGTATTATTTCGAGTATTCTGGAAATCATTGAATTTTTCCTGGCTATTAAATTTTCCAAATTTACATCGATTACCTAGTTTCTATCAATGTTTTAATTCTAAAGAGTTTAAACTTTAAAAAGCTCAGTTTTAGTATGTATTTAATAGCTTACACCTAGAACGTTGAGTTGAATCATCACTGAAATTTCTAGATTTTAAATTTAAAATTTTTAGATTTAATGTTTTTTAAATAAACTAAAATATTTGGTTAAAAGGAATATAAGTATTTTTATTCGAAAACATAAACTACACAAATCTATGTCAAATTTCATACCCTAAGATTGACAATTTTAGCAAAAATAAATTGATATTCCACTCACTTATGATTTGTAATCAGGAATCCCAAAAGCCATTGGGTAACTAATATCACTCAATTTTAATACCCGAATCACCAAAAATGAATTTTCCAAAAAATTGCCATTTCTGGCATATTTTATTTATTACAAAAAATTTTGTAATTATTAATGTAAATTGCGTATTTAAATATTTTCTGTAACATATTAAACATGTAAAAATGAAAAAGCTCAATGGAAAATGATCTATTATAGCCCAAAATACTTAAAAACTGATCTGAGATAGGTAAAATATTATACCTGGGTGTGATAATAATGAATATATTTAAATGTCTTATATTAAAAAAAGCTATCTTCAAAAGTGAGTAATGCGATTTTTTTTTTTATTATCATTTTAATATATCAACATTTAAAAAAAATAAATTTGATACATGTGTCTTCAATTTTTTTAAATTTATTGAAAGTAAATTTTAACACTATGAAAAATTTACTCGAAAATCTGTCTTTTGATGTTTGTTAAAAAGACTACCCTTAAAAGTGAGTAACACGATTTTTTTCTTTCATTATAATACGTCAACATTCAGAGAAAATTAGTTTTATACGTGTGCCTGTATTTTTTTTTTTAATTTGTTGCAGGTGAAATTTTAACATTATGAAAGATTTACCCATATATCACATCATTTGTTAGTTATATAAAAAAATTATAGAGAGCTATATTAGTCATATGCAGTTGGAACATTAGTGGTTAAGAACTCTATGACTAAATTTGTAATTAAATATTATTGAAAAATAATATCAAGCAAGCGGTCGTCTCAAAATATCTGAGATTATCATGTAGAATACGAATTTCTCTTCAATATTAATCTCAAAATGCACATATTACGTATATATTCTTTTTGTTTCGGGCATATATCACAAATTTAGTATTATTTTATCAAGAGATATTACGTATAATAGAATTTATTGTTTTCCTTCAAATCAACTAACAGAATATTCGGTTACGACAATTATCTTATTAAATAGTTATAAGAGTCATTTTAAAGTGTTTTTTGAACCTACAAAAATTTTCTAGGTATGGAGTTTGCATGAGTCCAATGGGAATAAGTTCAATATGCTCTTCTAAATCTCTTTCGCGCTGTGTTATTGGAGTTTCTTTCAGATTGAGTGCTTGGAATGTTATTAAAAGTTCATCACGTTCATGGGATTTACCATCATTTTATTCTACTCTAAAGATTTAATACTGTAAAATGAAAAACTGTTCTTGTGGTTTTTAACCGACTTCAAAAAGGGCGAGGTTCTCAATTTAATTGAATTTTTTTTTATGTGTCTGTTTCTTCATAACTCTGTTATTTCTAAACTGATTCGAAAAAACTTTTTCTATCTGATAGAGGATGTCTGCAGAAAGGTCCCATACGTGTTCTATAATTATTGGGCCAATATTCGGTTTGTACGAGCAAATTATCAAATCAAGAAAAATCGGGTGTTTTGTTTTCTCATTCACCATCCTTATACTTCGCCTGCTATACTCTCTCTCTTTCTTTCTCTCTCTTTGTCTCTCTCTTGCAAAAGCGCTCTCTCTGCCTCTCCCTGCGAAAGCGTAAGTTGTGCCACGCACGATTTTTTGGCTCCTCTTAATTTTGGTTTTTAATATTGTTTTTGTACTCTTTAGAGAGTACTTTTTTGCAGGAAGCCGTCCTAGTGCGAGTTCTGTTAGCCTGGGCTGCTATTCTGCTGCATTTTTTGCTGCGATTAGGACTCTGGACGACTTTCTCAATGCTACTGAGTTTAACGGCTGACTATATGTTACCTTGCTGCTTTGTCGTCTGCTTGCTGCTGATCTTGCTGTTATATTCAGCTAATTAATTTTATCTGAGCTTAGTACAGAGTTGGGCAGTGCATATTAGTCCTACTGGTAGTGCATCGTGTTGAGTGGTGGCTGGAGTTCAGTGCAATTTGTGTGTATTTGCGGTGTACATTTCATTTTAGCTGGCTTCTATTGTTGGCGCCATTGTACTGTCTGTCTCTTTCTTACTCTTCATAAACTGTCGCTATCGCGCACAGCACACTGGGTTGTAATATATATTGCAATATACATTCTATTCTCCCTTATCAGGTACCGCTTTCGGGGCCTGGTGCAGTGTTGTGGTGCACTTCAGAGGTGCGTTAAGTTAAGTGGTGACTAAGGCATTTGTTGGTGTATGTGCATTTTTGTGTGCTTTTTGCCTTGGCTTGCTTCTTAAGACAGCAAAATAATATATCCATCTCTTTCTGTTGCCTTGCAAATTGTCGCCATTGCACACGGCACGCTACCTCGTGGCATACATCTTTCTCTTTCTTTCTTATTGATTGCTGCTGCTCTTACATTCTATCTCTCTTAACTCTATCTGTGAGCACAGCTGATAAGGGTGAGGCTTTCTGATAGTGGTAACTACTTTATGTCATGTCATCTATGCCCACAGTACTGATATCTCTTTCTGCTATCACATCATCATTATCATCGTCTCGACAGGTATAGTCTGCTATTAAGGTTGCTCTCCACTGACCACCATCTCTTTATATCTATATAACTTCGTAATATTTCTTAACATTAAGGTTGCTGTCCACTTCTTGGTATCTCTTTATATATTATCTGTGCATTATATATTATATATTATTAAGGTTGTTCTCCACTATCTTCTATTGCTTACTTATACTTTTGAACTTTTATACTCTCATAGTAATCCTGTACATAAGCTTTGCTCTCCACTACTCAGTACCACTACTCAGTATCACTTTATCCCTTATATCTTATCTGCGTTCTATATTAAGGTCGCTCTCCACTGCCTAAAATCTTTTTGTATATGAATTATCTTCATATTATGAGACTCTTCTACACTTTAATTGCACTTAACTGCGAGTGTGATCGGATAGAAAATTAAACTAGAAGAATCACATGGAATAATCTTCCTGCAGCATTGAGAAGCTCACCCTCACCGTCCCTGTTTAAATCTGCCTCATTTTTCCACTTCCTATCCTTAGAGCGTAGACCTCTGCCATCATGAAAATTTTTTATTTTTATTTTTATTTTTTATTTACATTGAATGTATTCAAATATTCATTTGTTTTGTAAAAAAAATTTTTTTATTTGTTTTAAATGAGATTTTTCTCTATTGTATTTTTATTTTTTTTCTGTTTGTATTATTAACTGCTTTGTACTAACTTTATTTTGTTGTACAACATAATGTACATTAATAAACATAATTATCTATCTATCTCTTTCTCTCTTTTTGTCTCTCTCTCTCTCTCTCTCTCTCTCTCTCTCTCTGTGAGTATATCAACGTGGTTTCTATATAGCTCTTATTGTTATGTGGCCTTGTACTCTGCTTCTGCTGCCTTCGGGCGTTTGGTTTCAGGAAACTGCAAGCGCACTTCGCAGAGCAATGATTGACCTATTAAACTGCATTTTTGGTCAGCTCTGCAGCTATAAAACATTTAAAATTATCTGGTGGTGCTGACATTTTGAGGTTAGGATTATTCATCAATTTTTGAGGTTAGTTTCAACAAGTCTTCAGCTAGTAACTGCCTCTAAAACCAGGTGCGTTGTAAACCATTACCAAAGGAGTGCTGTTCTCTACTACATCGACTGTTGCTATACTTTAACGCTACCGATTGTGAGTACTGTCTGTTTAGCATTTATACTTTGAGTTTTAACTGGGAGGTTACTCTCTGTGCACGACCTGTCTCTTTGCTGCGTTTATCGAGTATGGTAATTTGTTCTTTCTGCAAAGCAGCTATCCTACGCACTGACTCTTCGCGTCTTTGTATTAATTGTTCAGCAATATATCACTTGCGTTGCTGTGATAATTCTTGGTTTGGACCCAATAATACTCTCGCTTGTTGCGAAAAACGCAAAACCTCAAGAAATGTCTCTACGAGTGGTGCTTCGGGTGTGGTTTCCCCTAATAATTTACTTTTCGCCTCTCCAGAACCATTCAAAGATTCCTTGCCCAATCAGGGCTCTCAAAAAAGAGGTGTGGTCTCTCCGCTCCACCCACTTGAACCGTTACTAAAGCGACACTGTCGTTCGGAGTCAAGCTCCTCCCAATCTTCTATTGACAGTAGTACACCGGTGGGCGTTACGCCTAAACTTGTTGCTTCCTCTAGCCCTCACTTATTGGCTGCTGACCCTAGTGCTACTACATCAAGTCTTCCTACGATTTCTCAACCAAGGCCCGTCAACATGTCGAACAGCGAGTGGCTTGTTAATTTTAAGTCGGATAATGACTTAAAATTTGCGACTCAGATGGAGAAAACGGACAAGCTGTTACTCTTGACTTCTCAACTTGTTGGTGAAGTGGGTTCGTTACGCAATGATATACGTGATATTAAGCAATCTCTACTTGCTTTCTGATCGTCTTGATGAGCACATTGCTTCCTGTTCTGCATCAACTTCTTCACCTGCAGATCCGTTATTGTTTGACACGTACGAAATTTTGCTGTTGGGTATACCATCAGCTCTATCAAAAAGTGATAACGATATTATCAAAATTATTTTGAGAGCCATTGGGTTAGAGCAGGCTTGTTTAATGCTCATAGATTCTCGTGAATAGCTTCCCGCTGTTCCCATGGAAACGGAAGAGCCTGAATCTTCTCAGAAGGGTAATTTTCGAGCGATCGTTGGGCGCTTCACATCCGATGCGATCAGAGATACTATAGCATCAAACTCTGTTAAGCTGAGAGATTTCACAGTTCCTAAACTTTTTGGTGTAAAAGGTTCTTCTAAGATCTTTGCTCGTCCTATTTGGCCTAAACCGGTCTTTGAGTTAATAGTCAAGGCGAACGCAGTCTATAAGGAGTTAAACTATATGCGTCCTATTGTTCGTAATTTAAGAGTTTGCATGCGTCCCCATAAGGAGGCTGAGCTGATTCCAATTTTGGATGAGGCTCAACTGTCAAAACTTATACCAAATAAAAACAAAAAATAGGCATTGCTAGGCTCTTATGTGATTAAAAATCCTTCTTTTATTTCAAACTCATCAAATAGTCTTAATAACGTTATTTCTCAAAATTTACTTTGTAACGCAACAATTTCAAACTCTTCTGCTATCTCTGGGCCAAAAGACGGTGCAGAATTTTTTCAAAATATTCTCATTTCTCATGTTAACGTAAGTTGGCTCAAAACTCATTTTTCTCTCATAGAGCATCAAATTACTTCAAATCAACCGGATATTTTTGCTGTTATAGAGACTTTCTTAACCGAGTATGATGATTCTTCTAATATCTCTATTGATCATTACAACTTCTTTAGGTTAGATAAAGTGGGTAAAGTTGGCGGTGGAGTTGGTTTTTATGTACGTGATTTTCTCAAAGTCAGCATACTTTTTCAATCAAATGCCGTTTATGACAACACAGCTGAGTATATCATAGCAGAAATTTCTCTGGGTGCTGAAAAACTCATTTTTGCGGTTGTGTATTTAAGGCCAAAGGGTCTATTTCCTGATGATTTCTTCAACTCAATATCTGAGTTATTACCAACGTACAAAAACATTGTCATTACTGGAGATTTCAATATTAATCTGTTGGCTAAAAATTTTAATGCCGACTCTTTTCGCTCAAAGATTGACTCGCTTGCCCTTTACATAGTGCCTTCTGAACCTACACACCATACTCTTACAACTGAACGTATTTCTCATACTTGGATTGATCTCTTCACTTTAAATGATGAAAATTCTCTGGCTTCTTACAGTAAAACATCAACTCCTTTTATTGCAGGGCATGATTTGATTACCATCACTTTCAAAGCTTTCAAGCCTCAAGCTGCAACGAAAATAATCAATTCTCGTAATTTTACTAGCATAAACCTACAAACTTTAAACAGTACGATTTCATCTTTTCTTTCAAATTATTCACATGAGAGCTGTGTGGAATCATTAGGCACTGCCTCTTCTTCTGTTAATACGTTAGTTCATAAGTTGTCTTCTGTTCTTTTTTCGTCCTTCGATCATTGTGCACCAATTAAAGCACATAAATTAGACATTAAGAAAAAACCATGGGTCACTTCTGACATCAGATTTAAGATGAAGGAGCGTGATAGAGCATATCGTTATGCTGTTCGATCCGGCTCTGCTCAGGCAGTTTTAAGATATAGGAAGCTCAGAGGTGAAATCTCAAAT
This sequence comes from Anastatus disparis, assembly GCA_017163975.1. Taxonomy (NCBI): domain Eukaryota; kingdom Metazoa; phylum Arthropoda; class Insecta; order Hymenoptera; family Eupelmidae; genus Anastatus; species Anastatus disparis. The sequence continues at coordinate 473,735 of JAFFSR010000122.1, read as the reverse complement.
GCGCTTGATTCTGCAAAGAAAAATTTTATAGCTGATCGTCTGAATAGTGTGGGTAACTCTTCAAACCGCTAGAACATTCTACATAAAATTGGTCTGGCTACAAGGATACTGCCTTTACCGCTTCAGTATTTCTCCTCGGGTGTTCTTCTCTCTCATTACACATCAATTTCTCCTGGCGCTCCAGCTCTGTCCGAGGGTGAGTTGAAAGAAGTGCTTGCTGTACCACTACGTAGTGACTTGCCTATCTTTAATTTTACTCCAGTTGAATGTCCTCTTGTCGAGTCTTTTGTTCGCCTTGGTGCCTCTAAGACTTTTGGTCCTGATGGTATTATGGCCCAGATGCTTAAATTGACGAGTCAATCCACTGTTGATCTCATCACTTCCATCATAAATTGCTCGCTGGCATCTGCAGTATTCCCTTTTTGTTACCATTGGCAAAGACGAATAAGATGGATTCACCTTCACAAACTCGGCCCATTGCCAAACTTTCTGAAGTTTCCAAAATTCCAGAAAGAGTAGTACATTCCCAGTTTAGCTCCTTTATTGAATCAAACTCTTTGTTCGACAGTTTACAGACTGGTTTTCGTATATCTAATAGTACTCAGACTGCGCTCTTGAAGCTTCTTGAAGATGCACGCCTGGCTATTGATAAAAGAATGATTACTACTTCATTGCTCTTCGATTTTTCCAAGGCTTTCGACACTGTGTCACACATTCGCCTGCTGTTCAAATTTCGTCGTTTCGATTGCTCAAATACTGTTATATGATGGTTTGCGTCGTATCTCAGCAATAGAACTTATACTATTACAGATTTGGAGGGTCATGTTGGTGACTGGGTCACCTGTACAGCAGGTGTTCCTTAGGGCAGCGTTTTGGGTCCACTGCTTTTTTCTGTTTTTATCAATGATTTATCATCTGTCTTTACTAGATCGTCTCATATCCTGTTGGCTGATGACTTGCAGGTATATCACTCATTTTTGCCCGCAAATCTGAACGATGAGATTGACTTTCTAAACCATGAGGTTGCTGCTGTTGTAAAGTGGGCTGTTGATAACGGTCTTGCCTTAAACCCATCTAAAATGCAAGCGATGTACATTGGTAGCGAGCAATTCATCTCAAGAATTGATCTCTTTTCTTGCTTTAAAATTTTCGTAAATGATATGGTGGTACCATATGCTAGTTCAGTCAAAAACCTTGGTATCTGGATAACTAGCACTTTAAATTGGAATAAGCAGGTGGGTTCAGTGGTTGGACGTATTTATGGTACTCTTCAATCATTAAAGTTTCATAGACATGCTCTATCTAGACAGATCAGGAAAAACCTTGTTAAAGCTCTTATCTTTTCTATAATAGATTACTGTTGTGTAGTTTACGACGATTTACCACAGACATTAAACATTAAACTCCATCGTGCACTGAATGCCTGCGTTAAATTTGTCTGTGGAAATATAGGCAGACAAGAAAGAGTTACGCCGTTTCGGCTAGAGTTGGGCTGGTTGTCGGTGAGCAACAGGCGTTTATACTTCAAATCAACTCTGGCATACTCTATAGTTTCTTATCAAAAGCCAAGCTATCTAGCCACTAAATTCGTTCGAGTAAATATTGATACAGTTGTCAAAACTTCGATTAGATTACCAGCTAGACTTCTCATCTGCCCCGTTGTTCGTACTGCAGTTATGCTAAATTCTTTTGTTTACATGGCATCTAGCTTTATAAATGGAAATACCTCCATATTCACTAGTTTTGAATTAGGCCAAACGCAGCTTATAAAATCTAAGCTATTTAATAAATTCTTGCTTGATGAACGCACAGAGTGGATGGGCGAAACTGAGAGTCGTTGAGTGTATTTCTATATTATAGTGCACTCTACTACACATTTAGTTCTGTAGACCTCCATCTGCTTACTCATTGTGTAATATGTGGATCAGATGAGTGCAGTTATAAATTAAAGTGTTACAAACTTATACTTTTATATTCTTAATTTTTGCTTATATCACAGAGAGAAATCTCATATGAATCTATACAAATTTTGTCATTAGTTTTCACTAATTATATTTGCACCATATTTTATTTTGTTAATTACATTATGCATTACTTTTGGGTCATACGGGGTCGAACCCCACGATCTATAATAAATTATGCATCAATCAATCAATCTCTGTCTCTTTCTGCCTTTCTCTCTGTCTCTCTCTTATTTTCTCTCTCTCTCTCTCTCTCTCTCTCTCTCTCTCTCTTAATCAATTTTTTGTTAAATCTTAAATTTTACTTTAGTTTTTCTTAATTATTTTTCATTGTTTTTCAATTTAGAAATTTTGTTGTTCATTGTCTTAATTACATTAGTTTATTTTTAATGTTAATTCTTTGTATTGTACTTGTTGAATCATACGGGGTACTACCCCATTATTGATGCTAACAAAATTAATGGCTTTATAGTATTGGCTTCTTCTAAGTCTTCAGGGTGTGATGATATTTCTGTGGATATGCTTAAGATTGCTTCGCCCTCTATTCTTGAACCATTGCCGGAGCTTGTGAATGGCTCCCTCGCTTTTTCTTGTTTTTCAACAAATTGGAAAAGAGCTTTCATATTACCATTTGCAAAGTTTAAATCTGTTTCTTTACCAGATCAAACCTGACTGATTGCTAGACTTTGCGAGATTTCCAAGGTTCTTCAGAGGGTTGTTCACGAGCAGCTTTCACGGTTCCTTGAGACAAATAATCTATTGAACGAGCATTAGTCTGGCTTCAGACAGGGGCACAACACCCAGACAGCTCTTTTCAATATTTTAGAAGATGTTAGGCTGGCCATTGATAGGAGAAAGGTCACTACTCTTCTTCTCTTTGACTTCTCCAAGGCTTTTGATATGGTGCCTCATAGACTGCTTCTTCTTAAACTGCGTGGTTTCAACTGTTTTGACAGTGTAATAAAGTGGTTCGCCTCTTATCTTCGAGGTAGATTGCAGTCTATAAAGGAGCTGGATCGTGATGCTACGCGATTCTGGATGAGTATTAATTCTGATGTTCCACAGGGTAGTGCCTTGGGCCCATTGTTGTTTTCTATATTTATTAATGATCTGCCTGAAGTTTTGAAGTATTCAAAATACATGTTGTACGCGGATGATCTACAAATTTATCGTTCGTTTTTTGCTTGTGACATAGAGGAGGAAATTTCCGTTATCAATTGTGATGTTAGGGCCATTGTCGAGTGGGCATCAGTCAATGGTCTCAAACTCAATGCCCTTAAAACTCAAGTTATCATTTCCGGTGGTGAGCAGTTCATTTCTAGGCTTAATGCATCTCAAGTGTCACCCATCGTAGTGAGGGATAGATTTAGATTCCTTTCTCCAAAGAAGTTAAAGGCCTGGGCTTATGGTTGAATCAGACTCTCAACTGGGAGAGGCAAGTAAATGCTATTGTTGGTAGAGTGCATGGAGTGCTTCATTCGCTAAGATTTTATAGGCGCTCGCTTTCGAAGAAGCTCAGGAAGAGCCTTGTGGAATCGCTGATTTTTCCCCACTTTGACTATGCCTGTGTAGTTTATAACGATCTTTTCAATTATCAAAACTTAAAACTTCATAGGGCCCTCAATGCCTATGTGAGGTTCGTTCATGGTAACAGTTCTTCGCGAACGTGTGACTCCCTATAGGCTTGACCTCGGTTGGCTCTCGGTCCTATCAAGGAGAAAGTATTTCACAATTTCGTTGGCATATTCTGTCATTTCTGGTCATAGTATGACTTTCTTGGCGAATCGGTTCGTCAGAGTTGATACTAGCTCTGACATACGTTCTTCTATACGTAGGCCGCCTTGAGTTCTCCTCTGTCCACCCGTTTATACGAGTGCCTTGCAGAACTCATTTACACATTTCGCTACGAATTTCATTAATGACCTAGGTTCTGCGGCTATAACTCCAATATCCTTTGAGGTTGGTTCTATTAGGGCGGTTAAAAAGCACGCATTCAACTGGTTAATCGATGGAGAGCACGGGGATTGGCATAGGGAAGCAGCTGCTGTAGACTAAGCATTACTTGCTGTTGGATTACCAGCTGGCGTACGCAATTCAACCTAATTTTACTAAAATCAATTTTTCATTTAATCTTAAATTTCACATAAGCTTTTCTTAATTATTTTTCATTGTTTTTCAATTTAGAAATTTTTGTTGTTCATTGTTTTAATTACATTAGTTTATTGCTTTCTCATAGAGAAAGCATTGTATCGGTAAAAAAAATTTTTTCCTATTTTTTCATTAATTTGTACATATTTGAACTCAGTGAGTCGAAAAAAGTGGTTTCCAGAAAATGTCTGTATGTATGTGTGTGTGTGTGTGTGTGTGTGTGTGGATGTATGAATTCAGTTAGTAAGCTGTATCTCGAGAACTACTCGATGGATTTGCTTCTAATTTTGCATGGAATTTAGTTTTGTGATTAACTTGCTGGGAAGCTATTGATAATTTGGTTTTTCCACCGTAGTTTTCATTTTAAAGTTTTTTTAAAAAATAAAAAAAAAATTCGATTTTTCGTTTTTTTGTTTTTTTTTTGTTTACTACTCGATGAATTTGCTTCAAAATTTGCATGGAATTTATTTCTGATTGCCCGGATAAAATAAATTTTTAAAAACTGATTTTCTTAGCTCAGTTTTAATTTTAGAGCATTTTGAAATTTTTGAAAAAAATGTTTCTATTTATTAAGCCAATAAAATCTTAAAAACTACTCGATGGATTTACTTCAAATTTTCCATACAATTCAATTTTTTGATGAACTGGTGCGAAAGCTATTGGGAATTGGTTTTCTTAGCGCAGTTTTTTTTTTAGAATCATTTTAAGAATTTTTAAAAAATTTCGATTTTTCATTTTTTTTGTATTTTACGTAAACTACTCGAAGAATTTGTTCGAAAATTTGTATGGAACTTTATTTCGACTGCCAAAATTATTAAAAATTTTGTAAACTAATTTTCTTAGCGCACTTTTAATTTTAGAGCATTTTTAAAATTTTTAAAAAATTTTTATTTTTAATTTTTTTTTATTTTACGAAAACCATTCGATTGATTTGCTCCAAAATTTGTATGCAATTAATTCGCTACTATCTGAAGAAAACAAGCTTTGGAATACTAATTTTCTCAGCGCAGTTTTAATTTTAGAACACTTTGAAAATTTTCAAAAAAATTTTTATTTTTCATTTATTTTCTTTTTTGCGTTAACCATACTATAAATTTTCTCCAAAATTTTCATACAATTAATTCGCTATTGTCTGAAAAAAATTAGCTTTTGGAAACTAATTTTCTTAGAGTGGTTACAATTTTAGAGAATTTTAAAGATTGAAAAAAAAAATTTGATTCTTCTTTTCTTATTTTTTTTTATTCTTCGTAAAGTACTCGATAGATTTGTTCTAAAAATTACAGGGAAATTATTTGCGACTGCCAAAAGAAGGGAAATTTTCAAAAATTGATTTTCATAGCGTAGTTTTAATTTTAGAGCATTTTTAAAATTTTTAAAAAGAAATTTTGAAAAGAAAATGTTATTTATTTAACCAGTTAGATCTCGAAAATTACTCTATGGATTTGCTTCAAATTTTGTATACCATCTATGTTTTTGTATAACTAGGCGGGAAGCTATAGAAAATTTGTATTCATAGTGTATTTTTTTTATTATAGAGCCATTTTAAGAATTTGAAAAAATTTTCGATTTTTAATTTTTTTTTGTATTTTACGTAAGTTAATTGATGAGTTTGCTTTGAGATTTTCATGGGAATAATTTGCATCTGCCAAAAGAAGGATAACTTTTATAAACCGATCTTTTTAGCGTAGTTTTCTTTTTAGAAAATTTTAAAAATTTTCTTAAAAATTTTCATATTTCAGTATTTTTCCATTTTACGTAAAGTACTTGATAGAATTACTCTAAAATTTGTATACAAGTTATTTGCTACTGTCTTTATAAAACAAGTTTTAAATAAATAATTTTATTAGCGTAGCTTTTTGATCACTTCTTTTGTTTTCTGAGTTACTCTTGAAAATTTATAATAGTACTACTGAATTTAATTACCGTTACTAAAATTGACTACTTGGATTTACCAAGCTTAGTCGTGATAAAAAGATATCCACAAGATAACAAAAATAATAAATTCGAACCTATGTATAAGGCTAGCTAAAGTCAACAAAATTAAACACTTTAAAAGCTAACATTTAACCCAAACAAAATGTTGAAAAGGCAATCAACTAGCATATATATTCAAAATTTATAAAGTACAAAATGAATAAATATTAATGATGGACAATTTTTTTATATTAAAATCACATTTAAATAAATATAAAATAATAATGAAACTCAAAGAGCTCTATGAGAAAGCATTCCGCCAAAGCACTTGGCAGCGTTTTTTTTATGTTAATTCTTTGTATTGTACTTGTTGAATTATACGGGGTACTACCCCATGATTAATAAAATTTTTGTCAAATCAAATCAAATCTCTCTCTTCCTCTCTCACCTAATCTTGAATATGTATACATGCACACACAACGACACTGTGCTGTTGAGCCTTTTCTTTTTTCTCCTATACATTGCTTGGTATAGTGTACTTATGCATGCGTTATGAATTAATAATGAAAGTTAGGCGTGATTAGTCGGTCTACCTATATTTACGCTTTTAGTAACGGGATTCACTAAAAAATAGAAAATAAGAAATTATTAACAAAAAAAAAACCGACTTCAAAAACATTGAAAAAAAAAACATTAAACAATAAAAATTTTTTATCAAAAAACAAAACCGACTTAAAAAAAAAGCACTTGACAGTTACAAATAATTTATGATCTTTAATAATTATACGCATCAAACTTAATACATGTGTAGCAAATATATTATAGATTATCTAATTACTTGTAAACAGCACAAACAAATTATATTTTTTTATTCACAAAAAAATACAATTTGTTTGTGCTGTTTACAAGTAATTAGATAATTTATAATATATTTGCTATACATTTATTAAGTTAGATGCGTATAATTATTGAAGATCATAAATTATTTGTAACTGTTAAGTGCATTTTTTTAAAGTCGGTTTTGTTTTTTAATAAAAAATTTTTTCATACTGTTATATTTATTACGTTAAAGTATACTTTTAAACTCAAAGAAAGAAAAAGTAGAACTGACCAAATTAATTAAAACTGCCGATTTCAATGCTTTCACAAGTTGCGGAATTACAAAATAAAAATAAATTTATCAAGAAGACTCACGGATAAATTTATCACAGATAACTATTATCAACAGGTCAATAGCATTATCATTAGCATATGATATATAGCAAGTACTATTATTAAATATTATTGAGTATGTAGATATACTTATTTAATTTGAAATGTATTTCAATAACATATCATTATATGTGTTTTAAAATTTTAATGTGATAGTAGGTGGCAATCGCGCCAACCCCATCTTGCTTTTATCACTTTAAAAAAATATCCAAGAATTTGCATTTTTTTAAAATAATTTTTATTTGAAATACTAAATAATTTTAATTATTCAAAAGTTTTATGCAGGTGAATCTTTAATGATCTTTTAATAAATCATCTGTGAAGTCCTGACTTTACACCAGGACAGGATTAATAATTAAATGTTGTGTATTATAAGGGCTACGTATATATGTTTTATTAGAATATTAAATGAAGAATAAAGTTAGTAATTAATTTATAAACGTCTTGTCAAATGTTAGTCTAGTGGTAGAATGACTCTACCAATTTTAATCGATTTGGATCGCTGTCACGATTAAATATACTTGAATTTTAAAAGAAATATATAGAAATATAATTGTAATAATCTTACTATGATTCAGCTAAGAAGATACAGGCAGACAGTAAATAAGTACACTTGATTTAATAATTTAATTATAGAGATTTTATTTGATACTTTTATAATGAACTAAATATAGTGATAGTTTTATAATGAACTAAAAATGGAAGACAGTAATAAAGAGATATTTGAAACATTTTTAGATTAAGAATAAAAAATTTAGAAAACTGTGATGTAGGTGCTTTTTTACAAAATTAAATAAAAATTAAATTAAATTTATAAACACTTTATTTAAGTGTTTGATTTTGATTTTGATTTAATAAAATTTAAATCTAATCATTTGATTATTAAACTTCAATTTAGCTTTTTCAAAATGATATTTTCAACTCTATACTTTAAATAAAATCGTAAAATTAATAATTATTTATATGATTAAACTTCACGATGATAACAGGATAATTAGCTAATAGTAAAAAAAATATTGTTACCTATTTTTCATCTATTATAAATCTTAAACTTGTATCTTATCATACATCGTTATATACAAAACTTAAAATTAGCTATTACCAAGTTGATTACAAGCTTAAATTCAGCCAATTTTCAGCTATTTCAAAGCTCAAATTTAGCTTAATTTAGTTATTTCCTAGCAAATTACAAGCTTAAATCCAGCTAAATTTAACGCTGTAATGTAGGTCCAAAAATGAGGGGCACATTTCTGACGATGACAGCAATGACAGCGGCGATATACTTCCGATAGTATAGAGAGAATATAATATAAATAGATCTAAAATGCAGCTAAAATTTAGCTGAAATCAAATCAATATTTACCTAAAATTGCTCAAAATTACTATAAATTTTAGCTAACTTATAGCTAAATTTCAGCTGATTTCCATCTAAATTTTGAATAAATTTAGCTAATTGTAACATTAAAGTTAGCTGACTTTTGATTTAATGTAACTGACTTTTATATAATTTTATCAGACTTAAGCTAACATTTAGCTAACTTGTAGCTAATTTTTAGCGAACTTTTGACTAAATTTTAGTTAGATTCTAGCTAAATTCTAACTAACCAAGGACAAATCGCATTCTTATACACAGCGGCAGCGGCACACAGTGGGAAATATCACTTTTTTTTGTTCAAAAACCTAATATCCAAAGATTGAAACGTCCGAATTGATGAAATTTAGTACGCGTATAGTTCACGTGATATTTAATAGAGGAAAAATAATTAGAACACCCAAATTTATTTTCCGAAGTCAGAAAATATTTGGGAAAATGGCCGTTTTTCGAAATTTTACAATAAACTCCTCTACGCTCTTAGAAAAATAAGTAAATTTATTCAAGGAAACGCTTAAATGTATACTTGATAATGTCATAAACTTAGAACTGATGAAAAGTGACACCTAAAGATTTTGATTTTTACGGAAAATTTGATAAAATATGAAAAAAACGTGAGTTTTTGGCTTTTTTAGGCATCAAATATATTACATTTTCATAATCACCCACTCTTCGCTTAGAGGAGTACGAAAAACGGTTAACTAATGATAAATAAACTGTAATATAATTGAATAAGCCCTTTCTGATTTTTACTTTCCTTAAAAACTCGATAAAATTTGGAAAATCGTGCATTTGTGGCCATACAAGCTACCGAAGCTATTATAGCTGTATTATAGTTTAGAAAAATACAGTATACAGATATACAAAAATATAAAGTTTCAATATATTAAACATAAATCTACTTTTGAAAAGCAGGTGATGATTTTTATTTTTCTGAAAAACACGATAAAACGTAAAAAAACATTCATTTTTGATTTTTCAAGCCCTTTATAGTTGTACATGTTATATAGAAAAAATATTTACAGAATCTCAAAATAGTACTAGCAGAGATTTAATTGGATTAAAAATACACTTACTGGTTTTTATTTTTGCAAAAATATAGAAAAAATCCGAAAAAGATGCATTTTTACTTTTTTAACAGTCAGAGATTTTTCTTATTAAAATTCTTTAGACTCTAAGCATATACAGATGAATAAGGGTATGACTAAGAACAGCTTGACTGAAATCTAATCAAAAAGCATCCGGAAGATTATATTTTTTTGGAAAATAAATGGACTAAAATAAAGTTCGAGCACATTTCAAGGTGAAAATCCAAGCTTAATGATGGCAAGTTGACTAAGCTCTTACTTTTCAAACCCAAAAATCACAACTCTGCGACTCTAACGCTAAAGTTCCTAATGAACTTTTTAGAAGCTCAGAAGCGTCAAGTTAAAAAACTTAAAGGTCAGCCCATAGCTCCCTCTAAACCCATTACCCATGAGTCTGTCGTTTTAAGCTTATACATTCTAAGCTCTCTCCTCTTAACTCACCATCTTGGAGTCCATTATTTTAAACTGATAAACTTTGAAATGCCATACAAATGGCAAGCTCTTACATTTGTAGCTCCAAAACCCTAAGCCCACCACCCTAAAGTCCATTATTTTAAGCTGATAAACTTTGAAATTCATACATCGCAAGCTCTCACATTCCAAGCTCTCAAACCCTAAACGCACCACCCTTACTTACATTATTTTGAGCTAATAAATTCTAAAATTAAAACATGGCATGCTCTCACATTCTAACCTTCCAGATCCTAAGTCCACCAGCCTTGAGTCCATTATTTAAAGCTGATGAATTCTGAAACTCTTACATGGCAAGCTCTCATATTTTAAGCTCTTTTCCTTTAACCCATCGTTATTTTAAGCTGATGAACTCTGAAATTTATACATGACAAGCCTTTATGTTCCAAGCTCCCAAACCTTAAACCCACCACCCTCGAGTATATTATTTTAAGCTGATAAATTTTTAAATTTATGCATGGCATGCTTTCACATTCCAAGTTTCCAAATCCTAAGCCTACTAACCTCAAGTACTGTGCTTGCTGATAAATTCCAAAACTTGACAACCTCTTATATCCTAAGCTCCTTTCCCTTAACTTACTATCCTCGAGTCTGATCTTTTAAGATAATAAATTTCGGAACTTTTGCATGTTAAGCTCTTACTGGTAGTTAAGGTTGATTGTAATATAAAAACTTATTTTTCAAGCTATAAATGTTTTAATCTTGTAACTAAAATGCATGATTAAAATGCACATTATATTGATGATCATTTTATTATTCATTATCCAGTTCATAAAAAATATATATTATGTTAATTAATAATAAAAAAATAATTTTGTTTACTTCAAGAAAAATTTTTGAGAAATAATTTTTATAATCTTAATTTTATCGATTTCGATCTATATACTATAAATTTTACAATTTACAAATGTTATGATTCGATTAATTTCTTCCATTTGCTGAAAATAAACCTAGAAGAAAAGTCATCAATACTTAATAAACGGAAAAAAACTTTATAAAAAAAATAAATGATTGATAATATTAAGTAATGAATACTTGGATAAAACTTAATCTATACTACAAAATATTTTTTTTTTATTTAACTTAATAGACTCAACCACATATTTTATAAACGTAGCTATTCTTATCTTTTCAAGTTTTTAGTTACTTTATATAGTATAGTATATAAAAGTATTTATCATACAAATTGATTCTTCAAAAATAAATCTTATAACAACATTATTTGATATAAAAGCTATACGTGAAACTAACCTTTGATTTTCCATGCTGTTTAATATTTTTTCATATTACAGTTATGTGCTTAGGAGATGAAAATTCAATGCAAAGTTATATTTAACACACATTTCTAATATCAGAAATTATTTAAATTATGCTTGCAAATAGTAATCGACAGAAATCGGATTAAAAAATTTTCCTGCAGGTGATGACAACACTATAGGCTATAAACAATTACAAACTTGTTGACATATCAACAATTTTCAATAGATACATAACATATAGATTTTTATTTTAAAACACTGATTATATGAACACGAACATAGAACATTTTAAGTTTACAAAAAAAATTTTTGAAATTTTGGATAAATAAAGAAAAACAATTTATTAAAGATAAATATTTTTGTTAGGTTTAAATTAATTAAAAACCTAAATTTCAAAATAATTTTGATATCTGTTATAATTGAATTTTGGTGTTTGTATAGATAAAAAGACATAAATTCTAAGAACAATTATGAATTTAATCCTTTCGTACTTTAAGCACTTTTTAAGAGCAAACAAAATGTTCTTTCGTAAAAAAAATTTTTTTTTTTATAAGTTGCAACGTTCCTTCCTATTTTACTCTATTTTAACTGTAACTATTTATTTAATAATTAAGTTAACGTCGTCCAATGATTATAGAGTCGTTACAAGCTAGCGCGCCATGCCTAGCTTGTACAGACTCTTTGTGTTTTTATCGTTTGTTAAAGTTATATTGTTTAAGTCGTTTATAGCTAACGCGTCTTGCTTAGCTATAGCAGACTTTTTTGATAAATATTTGTTAATAATATTTAAGTTGATTATGTGTGAGCCCGTTATTATTAAGGACCAAATGCCTCAATATTCGGGGCTTTGCACCGGGTTAATAGGAGAAGAATGTGGGATCTTGCATTGGATCCTTATTGATAAATTAAATCCAATAAATTTACAATATAAAATACTACAATAATCTAGCGCTTAACAAAGAATCACTTGCTTGTAGCACGTGTTAGACTATTTGCCACTTATGCTACGAGTAAGCGTGTCTCGATGCTGAGAGAGCTAATCCAAGAGTGACGAGAGTCACAAACTGCTCGCACTGCTTACATCAGCTCTCTTAGGTCTCTCTCCCACTTTTCTTACTTAGTAGAAGAGAGGGAGAGCCACCGTATACTTTCAGTGGTACTTACACATGCAACGTACACGTACACATGCGTGTTCATACATACGCGCGCTTGCATGTTCAACCACTTTGGTCTTTTTGGGTGTTTGCGCGCGCATCCTCCAGTATCGTACGGTTTCAGGGCCGTACATACTCGGGTGCTTACAAAGTATTGTTCAAGCAAGTAAGCACATTAGTTTAGTTACATTATCGCTTTTTTCAAAGGATTTTTTTACATAAATATTTGTATGTTATATTTTACTATCGTACAAAAAGCAGTTAAAAACAACAAAGGATAATTTATTTATGATTTTGCTGCTTATTTAAAGATAAAAACTATATATGGCTTTCAGTAATGAGAATAGTTTTTTGCTATATATATATATATATATATATATATATATATATATATATATATATATATATATATATATATATATATATTCAAAATGAAAATGAGCGAAACTCATCTCTGATTATCAAAAACCATTTAAAAACTTTGAAAGTAAGAGCTTGCTATGTGAACTTCAGAGCGTATCGGCTTAAAATAATAATCTTGAGAGTTTCGGGCTCAGGGCGACAAAGTTTAAGTAAAATAACGGACTCGAGGATGGTGACTTAAGGGGAGGGAGCTTGGGATATAAGTGATAATTTTAAAAAACGCATAAGATCATATAATAACACCTAAGCATTTGCTAGTTTTGGTGTAGCATTTGATAAATTATTCAATAAAGGTCCTCAAGTTATAGGTATTTGTGAACAAATATACCATAATAAATATGCAAATGAAAATGAATCAAGAAAGTATGGACAATTATACATATTTGATGACGAAGAAGCAAATAAATGCTGCATAGAAAACGATCTGAATTGTTCTATTAAATCATTGAATACATTAGATTTTATAATTAGGAGAAATAATCATTATGCAGCAGCTTATGAAATGATGCACGAATTAGAAATTGAAGAAAATAATCGTTTTATTAAAAATGGAACTATACCCAGGGATGTTAAAATGTTTATAAGACAAAACGATAATTTTGATAAGCATCGATATAATGAAGCTAAATGTAATAAAGTAGCAGTAGTTTTTGTAGGAAATAAATTTCCTATTGAAAGAGACATATGTATTTTTTCTAAAGCAGAAAAACCAATTAGAATCCTGTATATAAGTAAACACGTAGATCTTATGATTATATATCCACTTATATTCATGGGTTCAAATAAAAAATTCAAGATTATATTTTATAAAGAAAAGACAAGATTCTTTAGGAACAGAACTTTATCAAGGCATAACGGATTTCTTAAAAAATCAGAAAAAAAATCAATTATAGTTTAAAAATGTGAAAAATGTTTTATATTACCATCGAATTTCGCAGGAAGTCTGCATTTCTTACATAAAAATTTTATTGATTCCATGACATTAGTACAAAAAATTTAAAAACCAGATTTTTTCATTACTATGACATGCAATCCAAAATGAAAAGAAATCACAAATAATATAGGACAACGTGAAGAAGTAATAGATAGACCAGATATTATTGTTGAAGTATTCTATCAAAAATTTAAAATATTAATAGAGCAAATTATTAAAAAACATATTTTGAGATAATGCATTGCACATTCATAGGTAGTAGGATTTCAAAAGAGAGGATTACCGCATGTACATATGCTAATATTTTTAAGTAAAGATGACGTAATTCACAAAAGTGATGGCGTTGATAAATTTATAGTAACTGAAATTCCAAATGAAAATGAGGATCCCAAATTATACGAAATAGTTGAGCAATTTATGATCCATGGCCCTTGTGGAGATCAGAATAAAAACTCATGTAATATGGATAAAGAATCAAAAAAGTGTACGAAAAATTTTCTAAATCGATTTAATGGAACTACAATAATGACAAATGGTTATCCTATTTATCGACGAAGAATTGATAAAAATAAGATATTATACACAAAAAACAAGGGGGCAGACCATGGTTTTGTTGTTCCTTACAACCTGTATTTATTACTAAGATTTAATTATCATATTAATACTAAAGTATGTTCAACAATAAGAGTTATAAAATACTTATTTAAATATTGCTTTGAAGGACATGATTGTGCATTTATAGAAATGAAAGCCAGTGAAATAAATACTGAAAATAATAATAATGATGAAACGGACGAAACGAATGATTTGGATATGTTTTATGATGAAATTAAACAATATATAAATATGCATATATTGAGAGCGTGAAAGGGAGAGAGAAAGACAGAAAGAGAGAAAGAATCGAAAATAAATAATTCGTTTTTTTTTTTTTTTTATTATAAAGGCGTACCCAGACCTTTAGTTGAGGTCTATACGGCCATAAATAAATAATTCGTTTTATTTAATATTTTAAATAAATGAAACGAGTAAAAAACAAAAAAATACGTGTAAGAACATAAATATTCAAGTATTTTATTTGTTATTTTATTTCTCAAGGGTCTAAAAGTGTCGTAAAAAAAATATTGTGCATTAAAAAAAATTGTGTATATATGAAAGAAATGAGAGAAAACAGAACATGCGTGTCCTGTAGCTGCTAATATAGGATATACTGTAAACATTCAAATGATGATTTATACAAAAAAGAAAATGTGTAATTATGATATATGTGTGTATTTCATGATTTTAATATTCATAAGTCTAACAATGTTAGATGTATAATAACAGAGGTTAGACATAATGAGTATATATAGATATACACGAAACATACAGCAGACAGTGAAACGACCGAAACTACTGCAGTATGTAGGTGCGCAGTGACTTCTAAGCATGTGAATTTAAAGAAAACCGCGAATGTCATTTGCCTGTTCCCTACCGCACGAGAGGCACTTTTAAGCGAAGTTCTGGTATGGGTATAAAGGAAAATCGATTACTATCATATTACCAAAACTGAATCAACAAAAAAGGTGAAGAATATGCGTTAAGCATAAATAATGATATTTTAACTAATATTAAGCTCCAATTAAGTGACTTTAATTTACCTACTTTATAATACTATAATGAAAATAACGAAATTGAATATAGTACAGTAAATAATGTTAATAATATTTGGTCAATTATTGATAGTCTAAAAAATGCTCAAACGGCTATTCTTAATTCAGTAATAAATTCATTAAATACAAACTGCACTGAAAAGTTTATATATATAGACGGTCCAGGTGAAAGTAGTAAAAGCTACTTATTAAATATAATAATAACTTATCTAAAAATTCATGGAATTATCTATTTAGTTGTATCATGGACAGGTACAGCAGCTAATTTATTACAAGACGGTGTGACAGTACATACAGCATTTAAATCACCGTTGAACATATCTGAAGACAATATATAATATTAGTGCAAACAGCGAAATAGGTAAAAAAATGAAAAACATATCAATTGTTATCTGGGATGAAATCATAATGACATCGAAATACGCTTTTGAAGCCGTCGACCGCATGTTGAAAGATGTATGTGATAATAATTACTTGTTTGGAGTGAAAACATTCATCGTATCAGGTCATTTTAGACAAACATTACCAATAGTATAACATGGAAATAAAATACAGATAGTAGAAAATTGTAATAAAGAAAGCTATTTATGGAAACATTTTTAATATATGTCTTTGAAAGAAAATAAACGTTTATCCGAATCAGATGATGAATTTAAAAATTAGTTACTAAATATAGGAAATGGTAATTTTCATTCAAAATATGAAAACCGATGTGTAATGCTTTAAGAGCACCGATGAAGAAAAATATTTAAAAAGATACGGCAGAGTGTTTGTAGCAAGTCCTAACTCGCAAAGTTCAGACCATTTATTTTTAGCCGTAGAAGCCATTAAAAGCTTGTTAGCTATAAAATCATTCTTTGATTTTGAGGGAGAGTTTGAGACTTCATTTCGTAGCTGTTAAAAACGAGCATAGTCATCTGCCAAACCAGTTCTCCGAGCCAACCGATAGTAGTTATCACGCTGTTTCATAAGTAAGCATAGATCATGAGAAACCCATGGTTTCCACCTGAATGAAATTTTAACAACTCTAGCTGGAGCGAATTTGTCGAAGACTTTAACAAAACTAGAGGTGAAATTAGTAACCTTGGCATCAATAAGGTGGCCATTCGATTCAGCCAGTTCAGAAAGAGATTGATGTAAAGTAATTAAACTTGAGTAAGAAGAGTATAATGGATTCGACAACACACGAGGAGAAAAAGTAGATAATGGACTCGTAGAAAAACATGTAGATAGACATTTAGAAAGTTTAAGCTTAAGAGCAGTAGTATT
This sequence comes from Anastatus disparis, assembly GCA_017163975.1. Taxonomy (NCBI): domain Eukaryota; kingdom Metazoa; phylum Arthropoda; class Insecta; order Hymenoptera; family Eupelmidae; genus Anastatus; species Anastatus disparis. The sequence continues at coordinate 456,881 of JAFFSR010000122.1, read as the reverse complement.
ACAATTACTAAAGTTTCTAGTTTACAAAGATTTAACAGACCTTTTAAGTCTAGAAAACTTGAATTTAATTTCAATTGAATAATGACCAGCAATAAATAGAGCATTGGACTTTTCATATGCTAGTAAAGCTGACCTATCGTTTATGGCAAATGAATCCAGCCAAGTATGAGAGTCATAATTTGAGATGAAAACGTAATAAGTGGCCTCAAAAGGCACCAGAAACAATGATAGAGAATCGAAACAAGACCTAAGAGCATCGGATGAGTATGAAGACTTATGTAAATTACTGTTGAAATCTCCAGTTATAATAATATTTTTGTAATACGTATGCACAGATAGGACATTAAAGAGGCTATTGAGTGAGGAAGCCTTAGGTCTTACATAAACTATACAGAATAGCAAAGAGTTTGCGCCAACACTTATATCTAATATGAGGAATTCCGGGTTATTATCAAAAGAGGGATCAGAATGGTGAAGAATTCTGGTTTCAAAGGTATCACGAACTCAAGCACCAACACCACCATCCGATTTGCCTTGTCTATCCAATCGGGAAAACTCATAGCCATCTACATTTATGATGGTAGTGGAATAAAGTTATGAAAGAAAGGTCTCTGTGACCCCAAAAATATCATAAACCTTTGACCTACACTGAAATTAAATTTCATTGAAATGAGTTTTCAGGTGGTTAACATTTGCGTGGGCAACACTTACATAATCAATTGGAGGATTTGAAGAAAAAACATTACTTAAGTGACTAGAGGACAATACAGCGGACGAAACAACCTGCGAGTATCTCAAAAATCATTTTTTATTTCGAGACAAGGAAGCTAAATCAGCTTCAGAAGCGATAAGGATAGGAACAGAGTCCTTCGTGCGTCTCATATATACCTTGAGATCAATGACAAAAAGCCACTCATAATTAAGATCCTTCTTAGCCGCTTTAGCCTTTTTACAACAATAGGTAGACCTCCTTAGGGCATAATGCCCGTAGAAAGATTTTGGAGTTGCTGCCACAGCCAAAAATACGCTGGAATTCAAACTCACGTAGTCTAGATGCCAATCCGATTACACGATCACGAACGCGACTAGATGAGCACTGAACCACCACTGAATTTCTATTGACCCACACAGCATGAAATATTGCAGTAAAACTTTCACTGAAATATTGTGCTGAAATATTGTCACAAGATTGCAGCAATCTTGTCTTAACATTGCTAAAAGGTTTCATAAAACATTTCAGTGTGATATTGCTGCAAACTTGCTACAGGTTACAGAAAATAATTCAAGCAATATTGCAAGGAACCTTTCATGAGAGGTTGCAGCGAGGTTTCTGCAAGTTTTTATAAAACATTTCATGAAATATTGCAAGAAAACTTCCACAAAAGGTTGCAGTGAGGTTTCTGCAAGATTTTATAAACAATTCATGAAATATTGCAAGAAAACTTTCATGACATGTTTCAGCGAGGTTTCTAGCAAGATTTAGAAAAAATTTCATAGAATATTGCAAGAAACCTTTCATGAAAGGTTGCAGCGAGGTTTCTGTAAGATTTTAGAAACATTTTACGAAATATTGCAAGATACCTTTTATGAAAGGTTTCAACGAGGTTTCCAGCAAAATTTGACGAATATTTTAAAAAATATTACGAGGTATCTTTTTTTAAAAGTTGCAGTAAGATTTCTGCAAGGTTTTTGACAAGATTTCTAAGATATCACAAAAAATATTGCTATGTACATTTCGCCAATGGTTATTACCATATTTTTGGCAATCTTTATAAAATATTCCAGAAAAGCGTTTCACAAAAAGTATTAGCAAAGTTTCATGAATAATTTCAAAATAAAATTGCAGCAAACCTTTCATAAACAGTTTCAGCAATAATTCCGCAAGTTGTTATAAAAGATTCTAAGAGCAGTCCAGATTCGCTGTTCTTGCCTTACATTTGGTTTTCTGTTATTTACTCAAGTATTTATTGCTGTAGTTGTATTGTAAACGGGAAGTTGAGCGCAATGAGTATGCTATTATTATGAATATTTATGCGTAGGGTAAAACAATCCATTGAATTGTTATTGAAAAAAGTAAAGAACGCATAAATATTAGAAACAAAACCTTTTATTTCAATATTCTCTACTTTTCTCAAAAAGGATGCTGAGGAATTTTTTTTTCTTGTGCACAAATATTGATGATAATACTATTGCGCTTAACTAGTAATTTATAGATACAACGATTGATACTTAAGCAAACAAGAAAAACTTTATCACACAAGGACAGAAAATCCTGCCTTCTATTAAATATTACTGCAGCAAGCTTTTGGCAAGATTTGAGAAATATTTTACAAAATATTGCAGGAAACTATACGGAAAGGTATGAGCGTTGTTCGCGGCAAAAATTGGGAAAAATTTCATGAAATATTACGAGAAACCTTTTATGAAAGATTGCTGCAAGGTTTCTTGAAATGTTGCTGCGAGGTTTTCATGAAAGGTTGCTGCGAGGTTTTTAGAAATATTTCAACCGGGTTCTAGCGCGGACATATAAATATTGCTGCAATATCTCATAAAAAGTTGCTACGAGGTTTTCTGCAAGGTTACGGCGAGATTTTCTGAAAAATTGCTGTGTGGTTGCTTGAAATGTTTTTGCTATTTTTCCCGCAAGATTCCTGTGAGGTTTCTTGAAATGTTTCTGTTACATTTCCTGAAAGATTGCTGCGAGGTTTCCTGCAAGGTTGCGGCGAGGTGTCATAAAAGATTGCTGCAATCTTTCATGAAATGTTGCTGCGAAGTTTCGAAACTTTCATGAAACCTTGCAGCAACCTTGCAGCAATCTTTCATGCTGTGTGGGGATATTAACCTCCTCATTACTCCGATCATCACCATAGTTTTAGGTGATTATTTACGCACACTAAGAAAGTTAAATCTATCAATATTGAGTCCCATGGGAGTGAGGATCTTCATAAATTTATCAAGATTCAGTGGATCAATTACCAAAGGCAGTCCAGAAACCAAGATCTCACAAGAATCCTTATAAGGACGAGATAATACAGACTCCGTGCGCAACAAACGAGTTTCAATACGTCAAGAATTTGCGACACGATTCTCCTTGGCTTCCTTTAGAGCCAATTCGAGATTATCGATTCTAGAAGCAATTTCTTCAATACCTGATATTATCTCTTCCAGCGTGACAGAAAGGCCTTCCTTAAACTCCAAGAACTAAGGTGGTAGAGTTTTATCAGACATAGCAGCAGAATTACTATCGGTACTCATCACAACACCAGCTGCCAGCTCAATATGCTTTTGAGAAAGAGACGCACTATCAAGCACAGCGCCTACAGAAAGCAGAAAAGCGTCGGTCAGGCGTATACGCCCCACCCGGCAATGTAGAATGATCAGAGTGTGAGGAGCTACCTCCTAAGCTAGGGCAACGCCTACGAGCTAGTGGCTCCAAAGATGTGTTGGGCGAAGCCACGCCCCTTTTTCCCACTGGAGGCGGCGATGCGATACTCCCGAGCTCGAATTCACGCTCTGTTTCAACAGCAAAATTATCAATCCACGTGTCACGCGGCTTATATGCACGCGCAAAGTGGCCACAGCAAACGATTCTACGATCACCTATGAACCGCGTAGAATCGCAATGAGTGAAATCGTACAGGTTACTACAATGTACACATTGAAGTGAAAGCGCAGAACGTATGATCTCACACTTACATACCACACACACAATCATCACACTCACACATATCGTGGCAGCAATAAAAGAGTACTAACCTAAAAACCAGAGGTTAAGATGTAAGCAGTAAGAACTGTAGCAGTCGAAAAAACGTGGCGTATAATCAAAGACAGATTACTGTAGTTGGCTAAGTGGAAACCTTCCTTAACGGCTGGTATTGGATAAGGTGGATAGTAGTACCTGGAATAGCCAATGGTGCGTGAAAGTCAAACAAAATCCTCAGCTATGCCGCCAAACCAATATAACCTCCTCCAAAAAATCACCACAAAATGTAAAAAATCTAATGCAAGGCACGGACAGCAGATAAAACTTTTTTATTTACCAAATGCCTTGCAATTTTAGCGTATAAGTTACCTGTAACAAAACACCCGTAGGCAGGATTAAGCAGCAACGATATTAAAAACAAGCAGAGCGTTACAAACAGGCAGCCAACTATACTCACTTGAAGGGAGAGAGAGAGAGGAGATGGAGACAGAGAGACGGAGACGGAGAGACGAAGATGAAGAGGGAGTGACGGTGACGGAGAGACGGACATAAGGGACGGAGACAGACAGACGAAGTCGGAGAAATGGAGACGGAGACGAAGACAGGGAAATGGAGACGGAGAGACTGACACATACAGACGGAGCCGGAGGGACAAAGATGAAAAGACGGAGACGGAGAGACGAAGTTGAAGATGAAGACGAAGAGACGTAGACAGAGGGACAAAGAGACAAATACGGAGAGCCAGAGACAAGAAAACAAAGACGAAAAAAAGGAGTCGTAGGAACGGAGACAGAGAGACATAAACGGAGAGACATAGATAGAAGGACGGAGATGGAGAGACAGAGATGGAGAGGAAGAGACAGAGAGGCAGAGACAGAGGAACATAGACATAGGAACGGAGATGGAGAAACGGAGTCGGAGAGACGGAGAGAAAGAAACAGAGACAGAGAGACGGAGTGACAGAGATGGAGAGACCGAGAAAAAAAGATGCAGATGGAGAGGCAAATGTTCTGTATGTGTAAGTGCATATGTGTATATGTGTATGTGTATGTGTGTATGAGTTTATGTATGTACATATGTGTATATGTGTATGTGTATGTGTGCATGAGTTTATGTCTATGAGTGTATGTGTTTATGTGGCATGTATATGTGAAAACGTACATGGAAATATATATATATATATATATATATATATGACAATTATGCAAACGATATTCCCGGGAGAAAAAAAGGCTTAATTCTTCACATTAATATAATGTTAATAATATAATATAAGATTATATATAAGTAATATAATAAAGTAATAATCGAGACGGAGAGACAGAGACGAAGAGACGGACATTAGTAGATGGAGACAGAGAGATGGAGGGACAGAGAGACTGAGACAGACAGATGGAGACGGAGAAACGAAGACGGAGAAACGGAGAGACGGAGGCGGAGAGATTGATTGATTGATTGATACGTTTATTTAAGGCCGTGGGGTGTAACCCCGTATGGTCGATAAGTGATTACAAATTAAATACAAATAAAAACAGCAGTAAAGCAAATATCAATATGTTAAACATAAGATCGCATTATGACTTGCATTAAAAATACAAAAAGTTTAAACATTCATGTAAGCAGCTTAAAATGATTCTATATAAAGCAATTCAAATTAAAGTATAAATGCGATATTCCTCATAAATAGTCAATAAAGAAAGAAAATTTTTCGCATAAAGAAAAATTGAAATATTTGGATTTTAAATTTAAATTTGAATTTAAATATTATTTGCTTTGCATATAGCTATTCACACCAGTGCAGAATGCATCCATTCAAGGTCTGCATTCAATGACTGTAGTAGAGCGTAATTTAGATATAACAAGAAACACTTAACAAGTATTTAATCAACCATAGAGACGGAGACGGAGATGAATGGACTGAGACAGAGAGACGGAGATTGATTGATTGATTCATAATTTATTAAAGATCGTGGGGTTCGACCCCGTATGACCCAAAAGTAATACATAATGTAATTAACAATATAAAATTTGGTGCAAATAAAATAATTAAGAATTAATGAAAAAAATTTGTATAAATTCATAAGAGATTTCTCTCTGTGGTATAAGCAAAAGTTAAGATAAAAAAGTAAAAGATTGTAGCATTTTATTTTAAAACTGTACTCATCTGATCCACATATTATACATTGAGTAAACAGATGGAGATCTACAAAACTCAATGTGTAGTAGAGTGCACTATAAGGTAGAGATACACTCATCGACCCTCAGTTTCGCCCATCCACTCTGTGCGTTCATCAAGCAAGAATTTGTTAAATAGCTTAGATTTTATAAGCTGCGTTTGGCCTAATTCAAAACTAGAGAATATGGAGGTATTTCCATTTACAAAGCTAGATGCCGTGTAGATAAAAGAATTTAGCATAGCTGCAGTACGAACAACGGGGCAGATGAGAAGTCTAGCTGGTAGTCTAGTCGAAGTTCTGACAACTTTATCAATATTCACACGAACAAATTTAATGGCTAGATAGCTTGGCTTTTGATAAGAAACTATAGAGTATGCCAGAGTTGATTTGAAGTATAAACGTCTGTTGCTCACCGACAACCAGCCCAACTGCAAGCGAAACAGCGTAACTCTTTCTTGCCTGCCTTTATTTCCACAGACAAATCTAACGCAGGCATTCAGAGCACGAAGGAGTTTAATGTTTAATGTCTGTATTAAATCGTCGTAAACCACACAACAGTAATCAATAATGGGAAAAATAAGAGCTTCGACAAGGTTTTTCTTTACCTGTCTAGATAGAGCATGCCTATGAAACTTTAATGATTGAAGAGTACCATAAATACGTCTAACCACCGACCCCACCTGCTTATTCCAATTTAAAGTGCCAGTTACCAAGATACCCAGATTTTTGACTGAACTAGTATATGGCACTACCGTATCATTTACGAAAATTTTTGGGCAAAAAAAGAGATCAATTCTTGAAATGAATTGCTCGCTACCAATGAAGAGACGGAGGGACGAAGAGACTGAGACAGATAGGTGGAGACGGAGAGACGGAGACGGAGAGACGGAGATGGAGAGACGGAGATGGAGAGACGGAGAGACGGAGATGGAGAGATGGAGAGACGGAGATGGAGAGACGGAGAGACGGAGATGGAGAGATGGAGAGACGGAGATGGAGACAGAGAGACAGAGACGGAGAGACGGAGATGGAGGAACGGAGGAACGAACAGACTGAGGGACACGTGAATTCGGAGAAACGGAGACGGAGGGACGGAGATAGGTAGACGGAAACGGAGAAACAGAGACAGAGACGAGAAGACGGATATTGTGTACGTGTGTATGTGTCTATGAGTAAGTGTATGTGCATGGATATGTGTATATGTATGTATGTGTACATGTGTATGTGTGTATGTATATGTATGTATTTGTATATGTTTACGTGTATCTTAAAGATGCACGAGTGTATGTGTATGTATTCATGTGACAATAATGCAAAAGATTTTCACGTAAGAAAAGAAAAAGTCTTTATTCTTCACTTTAATATAATAGTAGTAATTTTTTGTAACCATAAAATTTTTATTGATTTTAAGATCAACACAAATATTTTGGTAAAAATAACATACAGAGTGTGTCAATTTTTACAAACATGTGTGTACTTCGTTTTTCAGATTATCTTATAACTTATAATATTCTTAGTTCTTTGTTTATTTAAGTTCTTTTAAGCCTTTTGAGAAACTTGAATAACCAAAGAACTAACACTCTTACAAAAAAATATATGGAAGAGAAAATGAAGTACATATTAAATGCTTAAATTAAAGCTCATAAAGGTTTTTCTTTACTATATTTCCAAGAAAACGTCTGTATCCTTATCTAGAAGTCTATTTAATTTAAAGAAAGAACCCGGCTTCTCTTTTTTTTATCTGAAAATCATATCCTGCAGTTTCAGTCAAATACGTTTCCCGGAGATAAGGTGCTCTTCTAGTTAATGAAAAAAACGCTGCCAAGGGCTTTGGCGCAATGCTTTCTCATAACATTCATTAAGTTCAAGTGATTTTATTTTATTTTTTAAATATGATTTCAATTTATTTATAAAGATATTTGAAATTAAAATTTAACTAGTGCCATAAACAAAATTTTTTTTTCTAATTTTTGAAATATTCTGAAATTAAAACCACGATAGTAAAACTAATTTCCAATAGCTACCGCAATAGTTAATCAAAAAAATAAATTATATGTTAAATTTGAAGCAAATCCATTGAGCAGTATTCGAGATCTAATTTGCTTAATGAATACAAAGCGTGATACTTAAAGCATTACCGTTTATTGGTAAACATCTTGTAACTCTGTTCAACTCCTCTTTTGCTCGGGGGGGAGGGGGTCTTTCCTGGCCTTCGGAAGCAGGCACGTATTGTGCCATTGGAGAAGTGCTCTGCACTCGAATCGTCTAAGAATTTCAGGCCTATTGCTATTCTATGTTTCCTTCCAAAGGTACTTGAGAAGATCGACTATGAACAATTGCAGGAGTACATTACTGCAAATCAATTACTTGACCCAAAACAGACTGCCTTCAGAAAGCACAACTTAAAACAGACAGTTATTCTTAAATTAACTGATGACAAAAGATCCTGTCCAGACAAAAAACTTGTCACGTTACTTTTGCTTTTTGACTTTAGTAAGGCGTTCTACACGATCTCTCCTGACAAGTTGCTTGCTAGGCTTAGATTGATGGGGCTTTTCAGGTCCGCTCTCTTGTGGATTAACTCCTATATAACAAGAAAAAACAAATGGTTTTCACGCATTTAAATAAGGAATCGAGTTGGCTGACGACCAGCCTAGGAATTCCACAGGGTTCGGTATTGGGGCCTCTGTAGTTTTGTCTTTATATTAATGACGTACGTGACGCTCTCAAATCTGGTTGCGTCGAGCACCCACTCTACGCAGACAACTTGCAAATTCACACGCAGGTGCCGCGCGAGAATGTGGTGGAGGGTATTCTAATCCTACAGAGGGTGGCCAAAGCGGTGTCAGAGTGGGCTGCTGGTGTCTCTCTCACTTTGAATTTTAATAAAACTGAGACAATCGTCTTGGGCAATAGTCGTTTTGTAAACTCTTTTCATGCTGGAAGGTCACGGACGATTGATCTTGAGGGAGGCATTAGTATACCCTCCTCTGACTTCGTAATAAGTCTTGGTGTTGTGCTTGACTTTGAACTTTTTTGGGAACCGTACATTGATATGATTACAAAAAAATTTAATAAAACCGCTCCGCGGTTTTTCCGTCAGTACACCACGGAGATTCTGCGTAAACAGCTCGCAACCGCCCTGCTGTTCCCACATCTTGATTATTGTTCAGTAGTTTTGCTCGATGCTTCTCAGAGTTAAGAAGACGAATACAGAGGTTACAAAATTCATGTGTGAGATATGTAATGGGTTTGAGAATGGGTGATCATGTCTCTCTTTATAGGACAGCGTTGGGTTGGCTGCGCACTGATTCAAGTAGACAGTATTTTTTGGCTGTACCATGTACAAAATCGTGCGTATAAATACTCTAGAGCATCTAGTGAATCTCTTCACTAGATGTGTACCCAGGGTTGCTACTAGGGGAGAGGTAAAGGATCTGGCAGTGCCCTTTATGCGCACTGAGACTGGAAGGAATTCCTTCCAAGTTCAAAGTGTGCATTTTCGGGATTTCCTACCTGCTGAAATAAAGTATCTTTCATCTCTCAGTAGGTTTAAGAGGGCAGTGAAGAAGTACTTGCTTGACCTTGAATAATATATACTCTCTTTATGTTAATTTATTATATGTAGTTGCTTTTATAGCTTTAACGTGTGCTTGTATTTATAGTATGGTTGATGAGCGCATGGTTGAGAGTGAATGTGTTACTTTTTATTTTTTGATTTGACTCATTTGATTTTCATTATAATTTTTATTGTTTTGACTGATAGATATCAATTCTACAGATTTCGATAATTTATATTTTTATTTTTATTGATGTTTATGTGTGTATTTTATTATTGTCATGATCTGTGATATCACTCTGAAAAGTGATTTACTTATGTAGTATTATTAGTTTTAGGAAATTGATTGTGATATCATGAGTGCAATATTTACACGTAACGTTCGGTATTATCTTATTTTGTATTCTATTATGTATTCTATATTATTCATTGTATTACACACTTTTTTGTATACTATTACAAAATAAATATATATCTAGCTATCTACAAAAATTTTTTTCATAAATTTTGAAAATGCTCCAAAATTAAAATGACACTAAGAAAATCAGTTTTAATAAGTTTTGTTTATTTTAGCAATCATAAATAATTTCCATGTAAATTTTTGAGCATATTCATCGAGTAATTTAAAATTAATCCTACGCTAAGAAAATAAGTTTCCAGAAATTTCTTTTAATTCAACTATCACAAATAATTTCCATGCAAATTTTTAAATTCATCGAGTAGTTTGCTACTCAAAAAATGGAAAATCGAATTTTTCTTCTTAATGAATCGGAAATCAAAACTACGCTAAGAAATCCAATTCTCAATATCTTCCCCCAACTTAGACAAAAAAATTAATTCTATGCAAAATTTGAAGCATATAAATCATATAGTTTTCGAGATACAATTGGCTAATTGAATACACACACACCCATACATACAGACATTTTCTGGAAACCACTTTTTTTGACTCCCTGAATCAAAATATGTGCCAATTAGTGAAGAAATGGGAAAATAATTTAATTAATACAATGCTTCTTCTATGAGAAAGTCATTGATGTAAGCACAGTAAAATTTACCTTATACGCATCGTATTTTAATCGTATATAAAAATAATATGAATATATAATTGTTACAAGTTATAAGATAATCTGAACAACAAAGTACACACATGATTGTAATATGAACAAACTCTGTGTGTTAGTTTTACAAAAATTTTTGTGTTGACTTTTAAGTCAGTAAGAATTTTAGAGCTGCAAAAAATTTTATGTTAATTTTACAAACATATATGTAGGATTTTATCACAAAAATTTTTGCAGAAAAAAACTTTGATGCATTGCACAAAATTTTTCACAATGTATAAATGAAAAATTTTATTCGTTAAAAAAGAGCAAAGATTCACTCAAATATATATCAAAATGCCCAAATGCAAGCATAAAAGTCTAAGACTTCGATAACGGTATGGATGAATTCGCTTCTGTGAGTATAAAAAAAACGCTATCAAGTGCTTTGGCGTAATGCTTACTCATAGAGCTCATTGAGTTTAAGTAATTTCATTTTATTTTTCAAAGTATAGTTCTAATCTAAAAAATGATTTATCAGTAATATTTTCTAATATCTTTTATATATTTAATATTTGATTTGCTCGTTGATACCTTGCATCTGCTAAAATAAAAAATGGCAATATTTAATATTATATTAAAATTTCTAATGTAATTTTATCAGTTTTAGAAAACAATTTTTTCAGTACGATAATGCTTTTATTTTTCATGATTAAATTCCTTTCAAGCGTATAGAATAAACAAGATTATCATTTTGCACAATTTCAATGCAATAATACATTTTTTGCCATCCCAACCCTAAAATCGCAACTTCGTTGCTTTTTTTTGGCTCTCATAGCGAAAAATACATTAAGCAACTAGTATGGAAAGGCTTTTTTACGAAACTCGTTACGACCCTCACCTTCGGCTCAGGCCGTTAACTTCTCGTTTCGTAAGTAAAGCCTTTCCATACCCGTTACGTAATGTACTATTATTTATCAAATATAAACAAATATCATTTCAATTATAATTTATTGTATTACAAAAATAAAATATATTTAAAAAGTTTGCTTTTTTTATAGTTTTTATAATGTTACAAATTTTTGTTATTTATTTGAAAACCATTTAAATAATCAAAACCATTATAATTTTTTAAAAATTTATGAATTTAGAAACATGGTACTCTATTACCCGATAATCTATTTAATGATTGATAGATAGATAGATAGATATTATTTTATTTTGTATGAGAGTACAAAAACGTGTAATACAATTTGTAAATATAAATGTAAATATTGCACAATTATTATGACAGTCAGTCACTAAATCTAATAATACTGAATAAGTAATTCACAAACAAAAATAAATAAAAGTGATATCACAAAGTAATCATAAAATACACGCAATATAAATAAAAATAATCATATAAATAAAAATCAGTCATACAATATCTATCAGTCACAATATTAAAATTTAAAAGAATTAAATTTAATACATAATAAAATAAAATAACAAGCGTACGCAATAGCATGAAACGCAGTCAAAAATAAAATCGAATAAAAACTCTCACTCACCAACCATTCAGCCGACACTCATACAATAAATACACTCACACCTTAAGCCTATATACAGGACGTTACAAAAATAAATTAAATAATTTAACATAAATTATTAGTAAAAAATATTAATCTAGGTCAAGCAAGTACCCTCTCACCGCTGCTTTGAACCTGCTGAGAGATGGAAGATGTTTAATCTCAGCAGGCAGGGAGTTCCAAAAATGCGCACCTTAAACTTGGAAGGAATTCCTGCCAACCTCAGTACGCATAAAGGGCACCGCTAGATCCCTGATTTCTCCCCTAGTAGCCACCCTGGGTACACATCTAGTGAAGAGACCCATTAGATGCTCCGGAATATTCATGCGCACGATCTTGTACATAAGTACAGTCAAAAAATACTATCTCCTCGAATCAGTACGCAGCCAACCCAACGCGGCTCTATAAGGAGAAATATGAGCTCCCGTTCTTATACCTAATATATATCTCATAATATTGATCATAACTATTTTTATTCAAAGAGATGTTTGAATAAAAAACATGAAAACTAGTGCAATGAACTTAAATACATTATCAATTTTTAAAATACTCTAAAATTAAAACTACGATAAGAAAACCAATCTCAATAGCTACCGCACTAGTCAATAAAAAAAATAAATTGTATGTAAAAGATGAAGCAAATCCATTGAGTAGTTTTCGGGATCTAATTGGATTAATAAATACAAACATTTTCTTCAAAAATTTCAAAATATTCTTAAAATTAAAATCACATTAAGAAAATCAGTTTTCAGAATTTTTTTTTATTTTGGATATCACAAAATATTTTTTATACAAATTTTTTAGCACATTTATAGAGTAGTTTACGTAAAATACCAAAAAAATGAATGATTAAAATTTTTTTTTAATTTTCAAAATGCTCTAAAATTAAAATTACACTAAAAAATTACTTTCCAAAATTTTTTTTTATTTCCGCAATCGCAAATTTCCATGCAAATTTTTTAGTAAATTCATCGAATTGCTTACGTTAAATACAAAAAAAATTAGAAATCGAAATTAAAAAAAAAATTTTCAGTTGCTCCAAAATTAAAACTATGCTAAAAAAACCAATTTACAAAAGCTTCTCCCCAAGTAAGACAAGAAAATAAATTCTATACACAATTTGAAGCAAACACATCACGTAGTTTTTGAGATACGATTGGCTAAGTGGATACACACACAGACATACAGACATTTTCTGGAAACTACTTTTTTCGACTCCCTGAATCCAAACATGCGCAAATTAGTGAAAAAATGGGAAAATAATTTTTCTATCAATACAATGCTTTCTCTTTAAGAAAGAAATTAAGATTTATTACAAGTTATAATGATTCAAGATGGAATCACAGCAATCAAATTTTTTCGTAATGCATTACAATGACTTCAAAAAATGATATATATTCATTTTTTACATACGTAAACACTAAATACAGATTATATCAATGAAATAAATTAAATTCTCTTAATATATAATACGTTCAAAATCTGTTAACGCTAATTTTTTTTTTTTTTTTGCAATCTATAAACTAAATCGTTTTATTAACAACTACATTTGTAGTACACTCCTATGTGCTGCTGTTCATCGCTATATCAGGACCCTTATTTCAGGGAGGTAAACTATATAGCGCTATCTTTGTTTAATATATTTATGTTATGATTCTCTGTCATTGTGATAAAACTTAGAGTAGATTGCTGGAGCGCCCCCCAGGGTACACCAGATTCGTATAAATAGATCCCACAACTCCGCTGTCAAGGGTTTCCTTTAATGTGGCTTGATTTGTTAAAAGAAATGACTATTATATTAATAATAATATTTTACTATTATAAGTAATCACAGAGGTAATATATTATGTTGTAGGTATACTAATTATTGATAAAAGGAAAAATGTAAGAATTGTATTTATACATGATGTAAATAACTTTTGTAGATATTATTTATTTAATATAATTATGCATTTTTAAATATAACAAAATTTTAATTTCGGTTCTTGTCGAGACTTGATCGTAGCCGGACGTGTTTTTATTTTGCTCCGATCGGTCACTCGTAGTGTGTTGCGAGTTTAACGATCGTGGAATATTTATTGATCTATTGAAATTCACGAGTGCTAAATACTGATAGAATGAAAGGTGTTTAATAGCATAAAGGAATCCAGTGCAGACCATGGCCCGTCACAGGAAGTTAAAACGTTTATATACAAAATTTCTACTTTGCCAAATTATGCATCTGACTGTAGAGAGACTGACTCTAATGGATTATTTAATAGCAATTGGTAACAGAGTTGGGCCAAAAAATGTAATTTCAGCAACTAGAATTTCAAAGAACAGAATATGCATATTTTTTGCGTCAAAGAAATAGTAAACAATTTATCTGAAAATTTTAAAACGATTTTAAAGTTAAAAGAGTCTTGCCTATCACGCCCATTAAAGCTGCGATGACAAATCAGGAATACAGTCATGTTACAAGTTTCCGTAGACAGTGTATCATTATACCAGAATATCGACAAGGATAATACTAATTCTAAGGAAGTTGCATTTATTAGCATAGAACAAATAATAGATAACAATATAGTTAAAGACAATAAAAGAATTACATCTCAAATAAGTTCTTCAGATGCAATAAATGCATCTTAAATAACTCAGATATTGTTAATAACAGTACAAGTACAGATATTCCAAATTCTAATAAAAAAGAACAAAATAAACGAAGCAAAATACAGGACTCACAAAGTGAAAGTGTAGAATGCACAAACAAATATATTAATTTAAAATTAGATGAGTTGCACAAAAAATTGATTTATTTAAAGGATTATCTAAATCTAGATGATTCCATTTTGAATTGCAACCAATTAAAAAATATTCTTGAAACAACCAACAATATCGAAGATGCTACTGACATTATTCTTCAATACATTGCTAATACTCAAGATTTTCACATATTTATTAAAAATGAAATTCATCCTAATTTCAGAGATAGCAGTATAAAAAGAAAATGTACAAGACTGTTGAATAAAATCTCTCTACTAAATGGCAAAACGCTATTACGAACTCCAACAGAATAATCAGTAGATTCAGACAAGGAATAATAATTATATTATTATAAAATCAAAATTAACTCATAATGGAAAATATTATTCAATAGAATATCAACAGTTTTAAAAACAACTACGAAATGTTACAACAGTTCATAATCTCGTACAAATCTAACTTATATGTTTACAAGAAACCAATCTTAAGATACTCATATATCTAATGTTAAAAGTTTCAATTGTTATTACAAAAATTGAATAAGCTGTTCTGCTGCCAATGGGAGGTGTAGGCATTCTAATAAAAAACCACTTGTACAGTGAAGAAATTAAATTAAATACTTAACTAGAAGCTATAGCCACCAAGACATGTGTCGGTAACAAGATCATTAATATCTGTAACATTTACTTAAACAACAGAGATATTCTTGATTATAACGAACTGGAAGAATTAATCGAACAGTTACCTCTTCCTTTCATCATTGTAGAGAACGTCAACAGTCATAATTTCCAATGGGGAATGAATAAAACCGACAAAAAAGGTAAAATAATAGAAGAACTTATATTTAATAACAACCTGATCTCACTAAATAATTAAAAGCTTACTTACTTTAATCAACACACAGGAAAAACAAGTACTATAGATCTAACACTATGTATAAATAACCTTACACATCTAATTAAAATTATATTATTAGAAGAATTATACTTAAGTGATCAAGTTCCGATTTTAATTAATATCACTACTAGAAATCCGATTGACAACTCGCCACTACAAAGATGTAAGTTAAAGAAAGCCGTTTCGGAAAAATACAGTTATATAGAAACAATAACATCAAATCTTTAGCCGAATATATCAAGGACCAAGCAAATAAATCTATTAACATTATTTATATTATATCAACCTTCACTGAAGGCATATTAGATGCAGCTACACAAAGCATACCTAAATCAAATAATTAAAAGAAAAATAAAAACGCTCCATGGTAAAACACTTATTAGAAAAAGCAATCAAAGATGCTAAAAAAGCACTAAACAAATAAAGAAAACAAAAAAATTGAAAACCTAATCGACCAAAAAGTACAGAGCTATATCTAAAAGAATAATTAAAACAAGTAAATGTAACTCCTGGTTTGAATTCTTACAATCTGTTAACTTCAGTACATCGAAAAGGGATAGTTGGAATAAAATCAAAAGTATAGAATGAAGAAACAAACAAGCCAAAGTTTTAAACTTAAAGGACAACAATATAATTATTAATGATCCTCAACAAATAGCAGATACGCTGACCACGCAATTTACTGAAAATTCAAATAAAAACAATCTAAATCCAAAATTCTTACAAAAACGTAATTAAACTACCAATCACAATGGAAAAATTAAAACGCACAATCAACAATAGCAAAAATACCAGTCCAGGTCCCGATTCAACATCTACATTTTTATTAAAAAATTAGATGATGAATCTTTGCAATGTCCATTAGAAATCTTTGATTTAATCTGAACAAAAAACATATTTCCTAGCATCTGAAACCACAAAAAATCCACCTTACCCAGAACGATTAATGTTTTGAGCAACTGAATTTACGGAAGAAAGTATTGATTTTCGACGAAATGTTAGGTTATACAATAAAGCTTAAGCATTCGCAAGTTTTGATGCCAATTTTGATACATTGTCGGGTAAAGGACCACTATTTATTAAAATATGTAGACAAATTTACCATAATGTATATGCGTTACATCCTAATAAAGATGAAGCACGTAAATATGGACAATTATATATTTTAGATAATGAAATGGCAACGATTGAACGACATAAGTTTAATACAAACTTAACATTATTAAAACATTTAGATAACTTAATAAGAGATACCAACCCTCATGCTAAAACCTATAAAATGATGCATGGAGCAGGAGAAGAAGAACTACAACGATGTGCAAAAATCAATTGTCTTCTGAAAACTTTTACTATGCCTATTGTCCGCAATAATAATTTCGATAAAAATAGATATAATCTACCTACCTGTAATGAAGTAGCAATAGTATACGTTGGAGAAGACGATATGCCTCCTATTGAACGTGATATTGTCATTTACCCTAAGTCTGATGAACCAATTAGTATACTAACAATTAGCAAACACACAGATCCTATGACATATTTGATTATTTATCCTAATGGTGGTTTCGGATGGATGTCAAATATGAAAAATAATTTTGGAAAATCTAATATTAAAAATTTGCAGTATTATAATTATAGATACAGTGTTAGAAATGAATTCAATCTATTTCTTAATTTAGGAAAATTATCTCAACAGTTCATTGTTGATGCGTTTGTAAAAGTTGAAACCTCCAGATTATAATTCATACGAAAAAACCAAAACGTATTGAGAAGTGATTGTTACCAAGGTGTTATGGACTATTTACATAACAAAAAGAATTAGATTATTCAAAAATTGGAAAAATGGTAATGTTACCATCAAACTTCACAGGAAGTCCACGATTTTTAAAACAAAATTACATTGATTCAATAAAACTTGTAAATTATCATGGTAAACCTGACCTTTTTGTAACTATGACCTGTAACCCACTTCGGAAAGAAATAACTGAAAACTTAGAAATTTATGAAAATGCAATAGATAGACCAGATATTATAACAAAAGTATTTTATCAAAAAGTAGAAGAATTCAAAAATTTAGTAATAAAAAAGGGAATATTAGAAAAATGTATTGCATATAAATATATAATTGAATTTCAAAAACGAGGATTACCACATATGCATATGTTGTTATTCTTAAATAAAAATGATAAATTTGTCATTCCCGAAAAAGTTAATAAAATACTAACAAGGAGAGTGCATTGCATTTGGGTCTTGGATTTTCTTCTAGCTTTGGGATCTTTTTTCTTACATAAAATCATGAAAAAAGCCGCGACCATTCGGTCCAACGCTCGATTTTTCCGGAGTTTTGAGCAGTTTTGTCTGTTTTGTTGAAAAAATTGCATCTTCTTTATAATTTTACAGTTTTTGAACTACTTATTCTAGAAGGTTTTTACTGATTGCATATTAAAGTTGAGATTAAAATATTTCGATTAAAAAAAAAACGTGTCAAAAAATCTCAAGTCGTTAAAAAGTTATGGGTGAATAAAAATAGCGCAAATATTTAGCTCAAAAAATGCATAGAAAATAAATGCAACATTTTAGTCAGAAATTCATTTCAATTTTCATCCCTTCATAAGTTTTTAACAACTTGAGCTTTTTGGACGCGTTTTTTTTTTAATCGAAAGGTTTTGATCTCAACTTTTATATGCAATCAGTGAAAACTTTCTAGAATTAGTAGTTCCAAAACTGTAAAATTATAAAGCAGATGCAATTTTTTTAACAAAACAGACAAAACTGCTCATAACTCGGAAAAAATCGAGCGTTGGACCGAATGGACGCGGCTTTTTTCATAATTATATGTAAGAAAAAAGATCCCAAAGCTAGAAGAAAATCCAAGACCCAAATGCAATGCACTCTCCTTGTAAGTGCAGAAATCCCAAATAGAGATATTTATCCAAAATTATATAGTATTGTTAAACAGTTTATGATACACGGTCCCTGTAGTATGCAAAATATAAATTGTCCGTGTATGGATAAAAATACGAAGCAATGTACGAAAAATTTTCCAAAAAAATTTAATAATACAACAACATTTAAATCAAATGGGTATCCACTATACAAACGCAAAAATAATGGCGTCGGAATTATTTTTAAAAATAAATTTACAGAAAGAATTGCAGATAATGGATTCGTTGTTCCTTATAATCCTTACTTATTATTGAAATTTAATGCACACATAAACGTAGAAGTTTATTCCATTGTACAATGCATTGAATATATATTCAAATACTGTTATAAAGGTCATGATTGTGCATACATTAAAATACATCAAGTAAATGTTAATTTTAGATCAGAAAATAAAGACACTTTTGAAAATGACAATAGTGAAAATGTTGAATATGAATATGACGAAATCAAACAATACATTAATACACGATATTAATGTCCACCTGAAGCAATGCACAGATTATTAGAATATCCTTCACATGTTATTCCACATACTATAAATCGACTGAGCATTCATGAAGAGAATCAACAAGACGTATTTTTTAAAAAAGGAAAAGAAGAAATGATCATGCAAAAAAATGTTGGAACAACATTAACAGCATATTTTGAATTGAATAGAGATTTCGAAGCACGAAATCACTTATATTCAGAAATACCAAATTTTTATACATTTGATGAAAAACTGAAAAAGTGGAATAAAAGAAAAAAAAAGAAAACCAATACTCAGTAGAATGTACTTAGTAAGTCCGAAAGATAGAGAACGTTATTTTATTAGGTTATTATTATTACACGTTGAAGGAGCCACGTCTTTTGAAGCTTTGCGTACTGTTGATGATGTGATGTACGATTCGTTTTATGAGACAGCTAAGGCAAAACAATTAATAAATAAAGATAAAGAATGGGATAGATGCTTGGAAGAAGCATCTTCAACATAATTCCCTCATGCTCTTTGTGAATTATTTGCTTTTATTTGCGTTTTTCATAATCCTATAAGTGCACGAGATTTATATGAAAAATATGAAGATAAATTTTACCACCCTAAATACGAAAAAAATGTAGGTAAAAATCTTGCATTGAATGTCATTAAAAATAATTTACAAGTCAATGGATTTTCATTACACGATTTTAATTTACCTAACATAAGCACATTTATAGAAGAAGATAATAATCAAACAATTTTAAATCATAATAATTATATTCTTGATGAATTAGAAATGAAAATAAATTCTTTAAATAATAAACAAAGGCAAATATTCGACTCTACACTAAACAGTTTAAACAACCAAAGTAAAGAAAACTATATTTTTATAGATGGACCGGGTGGAAGTGGAAAAAGTTATTTACTTAACGTTTTAATGGCTTATTTTAAATATCATACCATACATTATTTATGTGTAGCTTTGACAGGTATAGCAGCAAATTCATTAGTCGATGGAAAAACCGTGCATACAACATTTAAACTACCGTTAAATATAACAGATTGTACAACTTGTAATGTTAAGCCTAATTCTGCAGAAGGCAAACAATCGAAGGAAACACAAATAATTATTTGGGATGAAATATCCATGACTTCAAAATTTGCTTTTAAAGCGGTTGATCGTCTTTTTCAAGATTTATGCAATGTAAACCAACCCTTCGGTGGTAAAACTGTAATTATATCAGGAGATTTCAGGCAAACATTACCAATTGTACGACATAATAACCATATGAACATTATTGAAAATTCAGTTAAATTTAGTTTATTATGGCAAAATTTTAAGTAAATGAAGTTAAATGAAAATCTGCGAGTTTTGGATAATGATAATAATTTCAAACGATGGTTATTAGACATCGGAGAAGGAAAACGCCGCGATGTTTTTGAAGATGATAATGAAGTAATTGCTATACCAGATAATTTTATAATTAAAGAAAATCTTGTATAAGAAATATTTGGGAAAACAATAAAAATAGACAATACGAATATAACGGAAAAAGTTATTTTGGCTCCTAAAAATAATGATGTTACTGAAATCAGTAATAATGTTTTGAATTTAATGGAAGGAAACCATGTTGAATATTTGAGTATTGATGCTGCTGAAGATGATAACAAAGTAAATTTAGATATTATGTTATCTACAGAATTTTTAAATAAGTTAACTCCTAATGGACTTCCACCACATATATTACATTCAAAAGTAGAGGCTATCATTATACTTTTAAGAAATTTAAATGTCAATAAGGGACTTCGTAATGGAACAAGGTTGATAGTAGAAAAAATGCTTAAATATTCCATTCAAGTGGAATTAGCAACTGGTCAAAACAAAGGTAAATTAGTTTTCATTCCAAGAATAAATTTATCTCCATCTATGGAAGAAATTCCATTCAATATGCAACGAAAACAGTTTCCTATTAGATTAGGATTTGCAATGACTATTAATAAATCACAAGGACAATCTTATGATAAGTTGGTGTTTATTTGCCGTCACCAGTTTTCAGTCATGGGCAATTATATGCTGCTCTTTCGAGGACGAAATTTAAAAACAATTTAAAATTATTTTTAGGTGACTACGCTATTGTCAACGAAGAAAATAAAAATGATCAGAACACAACATATACAAAAAACATTGTTTATAAAAAGATATTATGAAGAATATGTCAATATGTATTTTATATTTATGTTTTAGATTGTGTTAATAGTTTAACTCGAAATATAATAAAATATATGATATTTGATAAAAATAAATATCAACTGACGCTTTTGAAATAGTTTATTATGATGTTGAATTAGCTGTTTAAAGGACGCGCTGTTAAATCGACTGCATAAGGAAACGTGCTGTTGAATCGACTGCATACCAGGATACGCTATTAAATCGACTACATTAGGGAATGCGCTGTTGAATCGGCTGCAAATAGGGATGTGCTGTAGAATCGGCTGCATATGGGGATGCGCTGTTGAATCGGCTGCATATTGGGATGCGCTGTTGGATTGGCTACATATTGGGATGCGCTGTTGAATTGGCTGCATATTGGGATGCGCTGTTGAATCAGCTGCATATTGGGATGCGCTGTTGAATCAGCTGCATATTGGGATGCGCTGTTGAATCAGCTGCATATTGGGATGCGCTGTTGAATCGGCTGCATATTGGGATGCGCTGCTGAATCGGCTGCATATTAGAATGCGCTGTTGAATCGGCTGCATATTGGGATGCGCTGTTGAATTGGCTGCATATTGGGATGCGCTGTTGAATCAGCTGCATATTGGGATGCGCTGTTGAATCGGCTGCATATTGGGATGCGCTGTTGAATCGGCTGCATATTAGAATACGCTGTTAAATCGGCTGCATATAAGGATGCGCTGTTTAAACGGCTGCATATTGGGATGCGCTGTTTAATCGGCTGCATATGAGGATATGCTGTTCAGTCAGCTGCATATGGAGATGCGCTGTTAGATTTGCAATGTCTAGTGTAAGAAAAAGACGTTAAAACATTGCATTTGGTATAGTAAGAAATATTATAGCGTCTGGAGCGGAGCCTGTATAAAACATTATAAAAATACGCTCCACTGAAGAATCCAATGTAAAAGAATACAGGCTTAGATGAAACGCAACGTTAGAAAACATATTAACCAAAAAAATGTAGGAATCAAAAAAATATAAAGCCCGAGAAAATATAAGGCCCAAGAAAATATAAGGCGCAAAAAATACAGAGTACGAAAAAATTTTTCGGCCCAAAAAAATATAAGGCCCAAGAAAGTATTAGGCTCAATAAAATATTAGGCCCAAAAAAAATTAAGGCCCAAAAAAATATAAGGCCCAAAAAATATAGAGACCGAAAAAATATCAGTCCCAAAAAATATAGAGACCGAAAAAATATTAGTTCCAAAAAAAATTAAGGCCCAAAAAAATATGAGGCCCAAAAAATATAGAGACCGAAAAAATATTGGGCCAAAAAAAAATTAAGGCCCAAAAAATATAGAGACCGAAAAAAAATTCGGCCCAAAAAAATATTGAGTCCTAAAAATTATAAGGCCCAATACCGTCTGTGACCTTATATCGTCTGTTAATTTAAGCAAAGCTGTCTGCGTAGAGTGATTTTTTCTGTAACCAGTCTGCAAGGGATGAAGTATCTTATTTGTAGTGATATATTCCTGCAATTGGTCGTGGGCGATCTTCTCCAGTACCTTCGAAAAAAAACACAAAATCGCAACTGGCCTAAAATTTTTAGGCGACTTAATTGCAGAACACTTTTTTAATTGCATAATACGTGCCTGCTTCCAAAGGCCAGGGAAGATTCCCCGCGCAAAAGAAGAGTTGAACAGAGTCACAAGATGTTCACCAATAAATGGTAAGGCTTTAAGTATCACGCTTTGGGGAATGCCATCCTCGCCACGAGCCTGCGATGAAAAATGGGAAATCGCAAGAATAACATTATTGATATTAATTGGTTTAAAAGCAAAACCATCTTCACTACATTCAGTAAGAACCCTCTAGCAAAGCTCATCATCATCATGCGGCGAGACCGACACCCCAGCAAAGTGCGCGTTAAGCTCATCAGGAGTGAATCTATTTAAGTCCCTTGTGGTCCGGTTAAGAGTTCCAGGTCTCTCAGCTCCTTCCAGGCATTACCATTTGCAAGTGCTTCGAACAGTCTATTAACTCAGTCAGGTATTGCGTTTCGTTCGTCCGTTTATATCTTCTGTGAGTAGCATTTCGCTTGCGCCGCAGCTGCGACAATTCTTTATTTAACCATGGTGGGCTATTCTTCGTATGCTTGAGTATTTTCACTGGTGCTAAACTAATTATGACAGAAGTAAAATTGTCACAAATGCAGCCAAGTGCAGACTCTGGGTCGACAGTACCAGCTGTTGATGGTGGTCAATCATAGCTGGCTAGTTTCTCTAGTAATTCATTTTGACAAATGCTTTTATAGTTTCTGTATCTAATCGACTTGTGATCTATACTGTACGTATTATAAGCAATAGAAACATCAATTAAGTTGTGCCAACTATGAAAATTCGCAGGTAAGTTACGTGCGTCAAGTACATTGTCATTGTCATCCACAAGAATCAGGTCAATCCATGTGTGAAAAGATGGAGTTATATTGGTGGCACCATGCTGGACCAACTGAAGCAAAAGCTCCGCTGTTAGTTTACTAAGAAACCTCGCATCACTGCTTTTTCGCAGAAGATCGGCATTCAGATCCCCCATTATAATTTCATGTGAAAAATCATAAGATAAATCTCTCAAAGAATTGAACAAATCAGAATTTTTTGTAAATGAAATGGCAGGAGGGCGATAAATGACAGAAATCAGCACAGGTTCAGAGTCGCCATCCTTAATCGAACAAAAAATATATTCTGGCGCTTCAGGTTTACCGCTGCTAGTTATGGTTGTAGTACTAGAAAGAGCTAGTACTTCACATTTTAAATTATTTTTAACGTAGGGCAACCCCTCCTCCATGAAGGTTTCTGTCCTGCTTGAACAACTTATAATCCTTAATCCGAATGTCGTCATCCGAGACAGTCGGTCCCAGCCAGGTTTCAGCAACTCCAAACAGATCATAAGAGGGACTATCGCATAAGAGCTCGCGCACCTGTCCAATGTGAGCTCTTGATGAGGTCACATTCAAAAAGGAAATTATATATTTGAAAAAAGTATATGTTTTTTACAATATGATTTTAATGTAAATATTCTTACCAACTGTATCGAAGACTGACTTAAGATCTAAGGAAATTAAATATTTGAAAAAAGTACATGTTTTTCACAATTCTTTTTAAAAACTTGAAAAAACAACAAAATGAATTGATTAAAACAAACATTTAGCTATATATTGATTTTTCTATTCTACCGCCTATTCTACAGTTTTTTCTCTCCATATAACCATAGGGGGAAAAAAATCCGTGGAATGGAAAGAAGATGCTTGCGTATTAGGTCGCGTAGACATAAACTTAACCTCTTTAAAATTGTAGCTCAAACAGAGCGATTTTCTACAATTTTTTTTTAAATGAATAAAGGAGATTTGTATTTATAATTTAATTATTTTTGTTCATTTACTTGGTGTCGCGACTCACTTTTCCATTCTACAGTGGAATAGAGGATAGAATTCTATTCTTTGCATGAAACTTGCCGAATAGCGCTGATTAGTTGTTACTATTACGCATCCTCTATTCGGCAGTCTCTTTTCTACTCATCTGACTGCACCCTTACATATTTCTTTTCTTTAGGGTAAATCGTATGAATGATGACATATATTGTATTTTATGTTTAATTACAACAGTAAGCATCCATCTTTCTCAAATTTCATACTTTACTTAAATTATATTACATATAAATTTTATACATTTTAAGATTTATTTATTCAATTTTATAATTTTAAAATTGTAAATCACTATTGTAATTAGGAAACAAATTAAAGATTTAACAATTTTAATATATCTTTTAGTAAAGTTTTTGAGAATTACTTGTCAATGTAAATACTAAACCTAGTAATATAATTTTTGCAAAAAAATGATTCAATATTAAAAGATGATTTAAGAAGTTCAAGCTAAGTTTATTAATTTCTTTTATAGAATTGTAGGAGTATTTGAAGACTGCACAAAAATTAAAATAATGATATTGTGTTTAAATACCAAAAAAAGTAGAATTAAATAAGTTTCTTGTATCCAATTCTGTTAAAACATTGTCAGTTCACGAAAAATGAATTGCATAAAATTGATGGTAACAATGTAAATTCGAAAGTTGATTTCTATAAAAATACTTTTTTTTGACTAAGTTTTTCATATTTCTTTTTTATTTGTAAAAGTTAAGATGATTGAACAAAATGTCTCCTGGAATATAACCTGTACTAATTTGTATTGGTCAAGTTTTAACAGAAATACGAATTTAAAATATATAATTTATAGTTAATTTCATCGATAAAAATACTTCAAAAACGTAATTGGATAGGAGGTTTTCTGTTTTTATAAAAATATATGTCAACAGGCAATATGACATGATATGAAAGTTTTATAATTATTTACTAATAATTGAATAATAGTGTTTTTTTAAGAATTAAAAATCAAGTACAAAGTATTGATATTGTTAGATGAGATCAAAGAAAATATATATTTCAAAAGAATGATAAATATTTTAAAAAGATGTAAAGTAGAATTATCAAGAGATTGGAATCAAATTACAGATGTAACATGCATAAAAATATATTTCAAATTTTTAAGAAATATAATTATTTGAAAATAAAATTCATCTAGTTTCCTTAGATCTTAAGACAGCCTTTGATGCATTGGATAAGAATAGTTACATTTAAATCACATTAAAAAAATAAAAGCAACTAAAATATTAAACAATGTAAACTAATTAACTGCTTATATTTAAAAAAAAAATGAAAATATATAAGATGTGATGTAGTTTTTAATGTAATAAAGTTTTACTGTACGCTTCAGCGACAATAATAAATGAATTTGTAAGCTTTTTTAGCGACAATAAACAATAAATTTGTACGCTTCTTTCAGCGATAATAAGATATAAATTTGTAAGTTCCTTTTAGCGGTAATGAAAAATAAATTAGTAAGCTTTCCTTAGCAACAACAAATAATATATTTGTATGCTTATATGAAGTTTTTTTAGCGACAACAAACAATAAATCTGTATGCTTCTTATAAGCTTTTTTAGCGACAACAAATAATAAATCTGTACGCTTTTATAAGCTTTTTTTCAGCGATAACAAATAATAGATCTGTACGCTTCAGCGACAATAAGAAATGAATTTATAAGCTTTTAAAGCTTTTAATGCAGCCATATATTTCTATGCTGGTCTCAAGCCCAGAAATCTTTGAAAAAGATAATTATGTAAATATCTTATTTCTAGTTAAAAAAAACATGTTTTATTTAAATACAAGCGTTAATAAAGTACCTATGGATATTAAGCTAAATTCATTTTGTAATTTATAATTTACTTTTGTAATTAGTAAAATTTTTCAATAATAAAAATAAAAATACAATATACAGAAATAAAAATATTATATATTTATCTGAATAAAGGAAATGCAGAGAGGAAGCTTTGTATTATCAATTAGTTATGTTTGCAATTATATTAATGAAATATCAATAATAATAATTTTTTTTTCATTATTAAAATTTAATATTAGAATATAAATGGAATGCAGTGAAAAAACTTTATATTATTAATTAGTCACAGTTACAATCATAATAATAAAATATTACCAATTATAATAATATTCAATTACTTATAATTTTTATTATAATAATAGAATATTATTAATAATAAGGATATTTTTTTATTACTAATTACTAAAACATAATATCATAGTGAGGGGAAGGGCATAATGAGGGGGGGGGCTATAAAGAGTGAGGGAGGGCATATTGAGAGGGGGCTGAGGGGGGGCTGCGGGGGGGCTATAAGAATTAAGGGAGGGGCGAGGGGAGCCTCAGTCACGTTAATTTGGAAATGGCTATTTATAAGAGGAATTACAACGCAATTTGAGGGGGGCTGAGGAGAGGGGTCAGTTGAATCTTGTCTTAAGACTATATATAGATATATATCCCACACAGCATGAAAGATTGCTGCAAGGTTGCTGCAAGGTTTCATGAAAGTTTCGAAACTTCGCAGCAACCTTTCATGAAAGATTGCAGCAAAATTTATATGTCCGCGCTAGAACCCGGTTGAAATATTTTTAAAAACCTCGCAGCAATCTTTCAGAAAACCTCGCAGCAACCTTTCATGAAAACCTCACAGCAATAGTTCAGGAAATGTAACAGAAACATTTCAAGAAACCTTGCAGTAATCTTTTAGAACACCTCGCCGCAACCTTGCAGGAAACCTCGCAGCAATCTTTCAGGAAATGTAACAGAAACATTTCAAGAAACCTTAAAGGAATCTTGCAAGAAAAATAGCAAAAACATGCAGAAACCTTGGAGCAACCTTTTATGAGATATTGCAGCAACATTTATATGTCCGCGCTAGAACTCAGTTAAAATATTTCTAAAAACCTCGCAGCAACCTTTCATGAAAACCTCGCAGCAACATTTCAAGAAACCTTGCAGCAATCTTTCATGAAAGGTTTCTCGTAATATTTCATGAAATTTTTCCCAATTTTTGCCGCGAACAACGCTCATACCTTTCCGTATGGTTTCCAGCAATATTTTGTAAAATATTTCTTAAATCTTGACAAAAGCTTGCTGCAGTAATATTTAATAGTAGGCAGGATTTTCTATCCTTGTGTGATCAAGTTTTTCTTATTTGCTTAAGTATCAATCGTTGTATCTATAAATTAATAGTTGAGCGCAATAGTATTATTATCAATATTTGTGCACAAGAAGAAAAAATTCCTCAGCATTGTTTTTGAGAAAAGTAGAGAATATTGAAATAAAAGGTTTTGTTTCTAATATTTATGCGTTCTTTACTTTTTTCAATAACAATTCGATGGATTTTTTTACCCTACGCATAAATATTTATAATAATAGCATATTTATTGCGCTCAACTTCCCGTTTACAATACAATTACAGCAATAAATACTTGAGTAAATAACAGGAAACCAAATATAAGACAAGAACAGCGAATCTGGACTGCTCTTAGAATCTTTTATAAAAACTTGCGGAATTATTGCTGAAACTGTTTATGAAAGGTTTGCTGCAATTTAATTTTGAAATTATTTATGAAACTTTGCTGATACTTTTTGTGAAACGCTTTTCTGGAATATTTTATAAAGATTGCCAAAAATATGGTAATAACCATTGGCGAAATGTACATAGCAATATTTTTTGTGATATCTTAGTAATCTTGTCAAAAACCTTGCAGAAATCTTACTGCAACTTTTAACAAAAGATACCTCGTAATATTTCATAAAATATATTCATCAAATTTTGCTGGAAACCTCGTTGAAACCTTTCATAAAAGGTATCTTGCAATATTTTATAAAATGTTTCTAAAATCTTGCACGAACCTCGCTGCAACCTTTCGTGAAAGTTTTCTTGCAATATTTCATAAAATATTTCTAAAATTTTGCAGAAAACTTGCTGCAACCTTCCATGAAAGGTTCCTTGCAATATTCCATGAAATGTTTTCTAAATTTTGCTGAAAACCTCGCTGAAACATGTCGTGAAAGTTGTCGTCCAATATTTCATGAAATGTTTCTAAAATCTTACAGAAACCTCGCTGCAACCTTTCGTGAAAGGTTCTTGCAATATTTTATGAAATGTTTCTAAAATCTTGCAGAAAGCTCGCTGCAATCTGTCATAGAAAGTTCGATGCAATATTTCATCAAAATGTTGTCTAAATCTTGCTGAAAATCCTGCTGAAACATGTAATAAAAATTTTCTTGCAATATTTCATGAAATGTTTCTAAAATCTTGCAGAAACCTCGCTGCAACCTTTCGTGAAAGTTTTCTTGCAATATTTCATGGAATGTTTCTAAAATCTTGCAGAAACCTCGCTGCAACCTTTCATGAAAGGTTTCTTGTAATATTTCATGAAATATTTCTAAAATCTTGCAGAAACCTCGCTGCAACCTTTCATGAAAGGTTCCTTGCAATATTCCATGAAATAATTTCTAAATCGTGCTGAAAACCTCGCTGCAACCTTTCGTGAAAGTTTTCTTGCAATATTTCATGAAATATTTCTAAAATCTTACAGAAACCTCGCTGCAATCTTTCATGAAAGGTTTCTTGCGAAATTTCATGAAATATTTCTAAAATCTTGCAGAAACCTTGCTGCAACCTTTCATGAAAGGTTCCTTGCAATATTTTATAAAATGTTTTCTAAATTTTGCTGGAAACCTCTATGCAACCTTTCATAAAAGGTTTCTTGCAATATTTCATGAAATATTTCTAAAATCTTTCAGAAACCTCGCTGCAACCTTTCATGAAAGGTTTCTTGCAATATTCTATGAAATGTTTTCTAAATCTTGCTGGAAACCTCGCTCAAACATGTCATGAAAGTTTTCTTGCAATATTTCATGAATTGTTTCTAAAATCTTTCAGAAACCTCGCTGCAACCTTTCATGAAAGGTTTCTTGAAATATTTCATGAAATGTTTTATAATACCTTGCAGAAACCTCGCTGCAACCTTTCATGAAAGGTTCCTTGCAATATTGCTTGAATTATTTTCTGTAACCTTGTAGCAAGTTTGCAGCAATATCACACTGAAATGTTTCATGAAACCTCTTAGCAATGTTAAGACAAGATTTCTGCAATCTTGTGACAATATTTCAGCACAATATTTCAGTGAAAGTTTCACTGCAATATTATATATATATATATATAATATATATATATATATATATAATATTTATTTATTAATATTATAATATTTATTAATATTCATTAATAAATATTATAATAATATTAAATAATATTATAATATTTTTTATTTATTTATTTATTAATATTTATTTTTAATATTTATTTATTATTTATATATATATATATATATATATATATATATATATATATATATATATATATATATATATATTTCTCTCGGGTGGTATGATTGAGCAGACCACGGTGGGAGATCAATTATTTTCTAGTGTGCTTTGAATACACGTGGTTAGAGGAGTCTTGCCTCGCTTATTCTGATAGCTGCAATGAGTAAGAAGCACCCCTAATTCTAACTTAAGATATACTTGACCATACGATGGTAATGGATAGGCAACATCTTTAATATTATTAATAATTTATACTTAATGCTACGGTGACAATGCGTGGGAAGCATCCTTAAGAGGACGCTGGATCTCTCTATCCTTCTCTAATTAAAAAATGTAAATTTTTGGGAAAACAAAATCCTAAATTAAGCTAGAGATTACGTTATTTAAGTATGTCAAACTTTACTCAAAAAAAAGCAATAAAATTAATTTGCTCTGACAAAATATTGTTTTTCACTATGGAAGTTGCGGACAACCCTTAATTTCTATCAATAATAACTAGTTTTCCCAAAAATTTACATTTTTCAATTAGAAAAGGATAGAGAGATACAGCGTCCCCTTAATATTATTACATTATTAAAATTAATGCTACGACGGTAATAGTTAGGAAGCACCCTAAATAATAACATAAAATTGCATCAATTAAAAGAAAGATACATAAGCTAATCTAATTATTACTATGTACAAGATAACATATGACGCATTCGGTACGGAAGTACGGATGTACAGCGGTAAAAAGGCGAACGTGTATGCTCAAGGTCGTAGAGATTCACGCCAGTGTGCTCACTAGATGTAGCTTCAATATATTCTGCATATGCACTGTAGAGTGGAAAAGTGTGCGCATTCAATCCACTTCATTGTGCAAGAGAAAGCGGGTCTGCCTAAATTGAGGTGCGCCTCAAGCCAAGATAGCCTACTACTATTTGTCTCCTTCTCTCTTAGCTTTATGTGCTCGCTTAGGTAGGAGAGAGGGAAAACCATAGTCTACACTGCTTGCTCTGGCTTGATTCTCGGCTCCTTAGATCGCCTGAGCCTCATTTTTCTCGTTGCGTAAGACGACGCGTGTAGCGGCCGAGCTCGAAACTACAACTTAGTCGTAGCTCAGCTGTTGTTGTCACTCGTACTTATTACCTTTGGCTTTGACACTTGTACCCTGTAGTTCCTGAAGGGCGATTCAACCTGTGATACATATCTACGTATCACGACGTTAGTTGTGAGCAAGAGAATAAAAAGTATGCGCGTGCATTACGTACGCGTGATACATACATATGTATCACAGGTCGAATCGCCCTTCTGGATTCTATTGACCTTTCGTCCTTGATTTATCAGCTTCCGATGGCCGTTGAGTGGGTGTCTGTTGCGTGCTGTAGATAAGTGCGGGTGGTAGAACAAATAGACGGTCTTCGGTTAGTTTAATGGTTTTCTTTTCTCTTCTTTTGGCGATGTAGATGGATGTCTTTTTTACTAGGTGGTCAAGTTGGAAAAATGTAATTAAATAATTTTTGTAGTGAATTTTTATATCACGGTTGGGTGGACGGGTTTCAAATGTGATTCCGTCTAATTTTCAACGTATTTTCCAGCAGCGTGAGCCTACGTTTACACTTGACCTAAGCTTGACTTATTACTTATTCTAATCTTACCTAATATATGAGTAGTATGTACAACGTGTGGGACTGGATACAGAAACAAAGGGTATCAATCGGTGCATTGACTAGAATGGTATCGAAATTCTTTGGGTCGAAAATGGGTCACTTGATATGCAGTTAGAGTATGTGAAAAGTTGTACCAAAGTCCGGTGAAAACTTTTCCAAGATATTTGAGAAAATATATTTTGGGTCTTGGATGGTACAAAAATTATTAAGTGGTAGTTTGGAGCCCCCAAAAAAATAAACTAAGGAAAACAAAATGGTGGACGAAGACATCGGTGGATATTATTTTTGGAATAGTATATTCCCACACAGCATGAAATATTGCAGTGAAACTTTCACTGAAATATTGTGCTGAAATATTGTCACGAGATTGCAGCAATCTTGTCTTAACATTGCTAAGAGGTTTCATGAAACATTTCAGTGTGATATTGCTGCAAACTTGCTACAAGGTTACAGAAAATAATTCAAGCAATATTGCAGGAAAACTTTCATGAAAGTTTTTAGCGAGGTTTCTGCAAGGTTTTATAAAACAATTCATGAAATATTGCAAGAAACCTTTCATGAAAGGTTGCAGCGAGGTTTCTGCAAGATTTTAGAAATATTTCATGAAATATTGCAAGAAATCTTTCATAGAAGGTTGCAGCGAGGTTTCTGTAAGATTTTAGAAACAATTCATGAAATATTGCAAGAAAACTTTCATGACATGTTTCAGCGAGGTTTCCAGCAAGATTTAGAAAACATTTCATGGAATATTGCAAGAAACCTTTCATGAAAGGTTGCAGCGCGGTTTCTGTAAAACTTTCGAAACCTTTCATGAAAGATTGCAGCGAGGTTCCTGCAAGATTTTAGAAACATTTTATGAAATATTGCAAGAAACCTTTCATGAAAGGTTTCAGTGAGGTTCCTAGCAAGATTTGGGGAACATTTTACGAAATATCGCAAGAGACCTTTGATGAAAGGTTGCAGCAAGGTTCGTAGAAGATTTTAGAAACATTTTACGAAATATTGCAAGATACCTTTTATGAAAGGTTTCTACGAGGTTTCCAGCAAAATTTGATGAATATTTTATGAAATATTACGAGGTATCTTTTGTGAAAAGTTGCAGTAAGATTCTGCAAGGTTTTTGACAAGATCTCTAAGATATCACAAAAAATATTGCTATGTACATTTCGCCAATGGTTATTACCATATTTTTGGCAATCTTTATAAATATTCCAGAAAAGCGTTTCACAAAAAGTATCAGCAACGTTTCATGAATAATTTCAAAATGAAATTGCAGCAAACCTTTCATAAACAGTTTCAGCAATAATTTTTTTTTTATTTATTTAAGCTTACCTAAGAACACTTTTATAAAAACTTAATTATTGCTGAAAAACAACTGTATGAGCCTCTTAAGTTTTTATAAAAGATTCTAAGAGCAGTCCAGATTCGCTGTTCTTGCCTTATATTTGGTTTCCTGTTATTTACTCAAGTATTTATTGCTGTAGTTGTATTGTAAACGGGAAGTTGAGCGCAATAAGTATACAACACTGAGAGAAGGTTGGGGCAACTGCTGCACTTATCAGTACAGCCGATGTCCCAAACGCACACACTGATTTGTACTTTGATTTTATTTTGCTGCTGTCTCATATTAGTACAGCATTCGCCTCAGCTTAGCGCCACTGGTGTGCTGTTAGCGCGGTAAAGCTGTTGTTCTAAAGTTTTGTGCTACAGATATTCATATCAAGAGAACAGCAGATACATAGATATTTAAAGCAAAAGATATGAATAAATTTTTTTATAAATATAAGTGTTTTTATCATTTGCGTTCATTATTTTTGTGTAAGTATAATTTATATATATATATATATATATTGCAACGATTATTCATAATCGTGCAGACAGGATATTCAAATCTCCCGCGAGGCACGATAGTAACAGGCTCAACCGCCAGGTGCCGTCAGTTTTTGCTGCTCCCGCAAGAGAAACAGCGAGCTCGAGGAGATATAAGGGCTAAGGCTCAGCGAAGAGTCGAGGCATTGGGTACTGTGCTCTCCCTCTCTCTTAGCCGAGTGCGCTCGCTGGCCTAGAGAGAGAAAGCAGTATACAGTACTGGCTTTCTTATATGGGGCTCCCACGTCTTATAAGAAAAGCCACTCTCTCGCTCGCTCTAATGTATCAAACCATTAGAAGCAAGTCGAGCCGCAATTAATCTTTGCCGAGTGCGCTCGCTGGCTTAGATAAAATGCGACCGAGAGAACAGCCATTGCACTTCCGCACCGCCGTACCGCCGTACCGCTGTACCGCCGTACCGACCGCGCTGTATATAATAGATTAGTTTAACGTAACATAAGATTGTATTAGTTTATACCGCCGAACTGCCGTACCGGCCGTTTTTGTAAATAGTAACTTTATTAAGGACGTTCTCTTGGAAATTGATTTTCTTAAAATATCAATTTAAATTATTGGATTAAGTAGATTTTTGTAAGCTCTTTCCATTGCGCTCATTTTATATATAGTATGCCATATTAATTTTTAAATAATCAGCTTCCAAAGTTGCGATGTTTAACACAGGAATACTATAGTCTGCCTCTTTCTGACTCACGTTTTGCTTAACGACTCTTTAAGTTTTCTTACAATTTTTTTAAAAAACCTTTTTTTATAATCTACACGTAATAACGATTCAATCGGGATAAAGAAAATTTATGCAAACGATACTAAATTTTGAGTTATCGATATTTGAGAGATAGAAAATGCACGAATTCTATTTAATAAACATGAATTTCGCTTGTGCGTGTAGAAACGTGCTCAACTTATTGCAGCGCCGTCATAGTTTAACTTTATATAAAAGAACTACTTCTAAGTTGAGTACAACTGCTCGCAAGAGAACGTCCTTAATTCATTATTAATTAACATTTGATATTAAGGTTGATTTACACCGAACCGTTATATACCGCCGAGCCGCCGCGCCGACCTGTATATAAGACACTTTGTCTAAGCTAAGTTCATAGTGGCTTCAAGATGTTTTTCCACCATTATGACCGTAACATTAAGTTAGCTTTAAGAGTGCTTCCCACCTATTGCCGCCGCCGGAAAAAGGCAAGCTAAGATTACTCTACCCATGTGCATCTGTCGCGCATTAGAGAATCGTAGGCCTTCAGCCATATTCCGTGTCACCGCATTAAGGGTGTAGTCCACCCACCATTATATAGAATTGTTTATTAATATTACAATTATTATAGCTTTGTTTGTTTATTAGAATCGTCCAGGCCGTTAACCGCCGTCAGTCTAATCTGACTTATTATTAAAGAAAAGTTTATTTCTATTACTTTTGATTTCATTTATTTTCGTCGCCAACAAGAGGCGCATAAAAGCCGTCAAGTGGCTTATATTAAATTCAATCTTTATTTCTTTGTATCTCGCGTACACATATTAGGTTAGTCATTTTGGTTTATATAATTTAGGTTAGTTTATTACTTTTATCATTACTGTTATACGTCGTTGTAAGATATGAGTTTAGAGTACAATAAAGCTCTGGTACTCCCTAGCATAAACAAACGTGTCAACCCGTTTACTATCCTTTATCTCTCCACCGTCCGTCCTAACCGACCTCCTGCCTTGAACCCTGGTCACTCACTGAAGCGTCTGGCAACAGGAGGTAAAGACGTAATATTTCCCACCCATGGGAAATAAAAACGTTACAATATATATATATATATATATATATATATATATATATATATATATATATATATATATATATATATAAATCTTTTGATTAGAAGTTTTAATGTAGTTAATGAAGGATATAAAATAACCTATAATAGTTACATAAACGTTATATACAAGCACATATTTGTATGTATGTATGTGTGTATATATGTATATATGTATGTATGTATGTATTAATGTAGATACAGACTTTTTTTTTACTTTTCTTTTTTTCAGAACTTTGTTTAATTTTCTGTATTATTGAGTTTAAATAAATATAAAAACGATATCTTATGCGACATAATTAAACTCATGTCTATTATCACAATATATCGCATAAGATATAGTTTTCGTACTTATTCAAACTCAATAATAACCTCAAATTTATAATCATTCAAAGTTCATTACT
Source organism: Anastatus disparis (assembly GCA_017163975.1). NCBI lineage: Eukaryota > Metazoa > Arthropoda > Insecta > Hymenoptera > Eupelmidae > Anastatus > Anastatus disparis. The sequence goes on along the minus strand of JAFFSR010000122.1, from coordinate 421,042 downwards.
GAATAGTCGCTGTCTTTATTACGAGGCATCTGTAGAACATCGAATTAAGACCAATGCTGCTTTGTGTTTTGGGACGGCTGTTGTCTCGAATTCAGCGCCACTGCCGTTTTGAATAAACGATGCGGCAACTGCTCTTGAAGAAAACAGCAGTTGAAGAAAATTTATTTATCTTTATTTAACTTTATAAGCTATGTACAAACTATATTTGATCGTTATTTAACTTTACCAATAATAACGCAAATACAATACGATGAACCAAAATACATTTTAACTTCAATTTGCACATATTGTAATTATGAACATGATTAAATTATAAATGGAGGAATGTCATATACAATTAATATAATAAATAAAAAAATATATCAATATTGTCCAAAGTATATAGTGAAACACTGTTAAAAATAATAAAATAAATATTATTGAACAAAAGACTTTTTATAATTGTAGTATTATTATTTTTTCTTCAATTATTAAAAAATATAATTTTGTGAGATATTTCTTTCTTTTGTTCCGACTGTCGTTTTTAAGGGATTATGACCCAAAGAAGTCCCCACTTCTTTTAAAAGAATAATTTTCTTCGTATAATTTTTTCAGCGAAATCGCGCAAGTGGAACCTACCCTTAACAGGGGATGAAATATTTAAAAATTTATAAATATTTTATTGTGTTTACAATTTCATTGAAGAATTGATATGTTTCATTATTTCGTTTAAAAGTTCATTACACTCCTGTGTTACAGAATTGTGTTTATCCGGGTGGTATTTTAATAATAAGCGTCTTCTGCTTTTTGTATCTTCAATAGGTTTGTCTTGAAAACCATTTAATAGAAATAATCTATTATTTTTATAATATTTATTCAGATCACCAATGACGGAATTCAAAATTTCCTTTCTATCTGTTGAAACCAAAGAATAATTATTTGTAGCTTTTACGTATACATCAATTGCTTCTTCTATTTTATTTGATTCTAATAAGATTTTAATGTAGGATACGTAAAACCACTTTTTGCAAACATAATTGGAATCAAATAGTTCTTGATAAATTACGGCATCAGTTTTATCATTACATTTTATTAAATAATGTAAATATTCTAATTTCGCTTGGAGGATTGCATTTTTAAAGTAATCTTCATTGTAATTGGTCTGTATATAACTGATCAATTCAGCCAATTCGTCTTTTCTATGTTGCAGTTTTGTATAATATATACCCCACCCTACCCTTCCCTCACCCGCCCACCCTTCTCTCAGTGTATTATTATAAATATTTATGCGTAGGGTAAAAAAATCCATTGAATTGTTATTGACAAAAGTAAAGAACGCATAAATATTAGAAACAAAACCTTTTATTTCAATATTCTCTACTTTTCTCAAAAACGATGCTGAGGAATTTTTTCTTCTTGTGCACAAATATTTATAATAATACTATTGCGCTCAACTAGTAATTTATAGATACAACGATTGATACTTAAGCAAATAAGAAAAACTTTATCACACAAGGACAGAAAATCCTGCCTACTATTAAATATTACTGCAGCAAGCTTTTGGCAAGATTTAAGAAATATTTTACAAAATATTGCAGGAAATCATTCATAAAAGGTATGAGCGTCGTTCGCGGCAAAATTTGGGAAAAATTTCATGAAATATTACGAGAAACCTTTCATGAAAGATTGCTGCAAAGTTTCTTGAAAGGTTACTGCGAGGTTTTTAGAAATATTTCAACCGGGTTCTAGCGCGGACATATAAATGTTGCTGCAATCTTTCATGAAAGGTTGCTGCGAGGTTTCAAAACTTTCATGAAGCCTTGCAGCAACCTTGCAGCAATCTTTCATGCTGTGTGGGTTACGCACCAAGGGATGGAAGGGGGACATTCTAACCCGCGCGTATGTTATATGAGCCTTCGGCTCAGGCGATAACATACGCGCGGGTTAAGATGTCCATCTTTACTCCCGTGGCGCGTATGCAATTTTTTACCATAGCCAAGCCGAAAGTTGTCAACTAAAATTACGTATAACACTCGTAATGATAATTCACTAATAAAAAAAGATGTTATGAATTATTCTAATTTTTCATCACACACATTTTTAAAGATCCTATGCTTTGTTCTACTATATACACTACACGGTAACACTCGTAATGATAGTTCATTTATATAAAAAAATTAAATATTTAATCTGATAGTTATTCTTCGATACACTCTGTTTCAATGAACACATTTTTCATCACACACATTTTTAACTAAATAATAATATAATACAATGTATACATAAACATTGTAATGTATACATTTTGTTTTTTTTGTTTCAAATTTAAGAGATTTTGAAAAAGAAAGAGAAAAAGATTTTGATATCTGCCTTTGTTTTGTTCTTACTATGATTTTTGATGAAAAGCAAAGAGGCTAGGTATATTAGTCATTATATGGGGAAAAGAAAGAGACAGAGAGATATAACGTATGCTATACTCTGTCGTTGTCGCCTGCGCAGAACGTTCTTTTTGTTTCCTGCCCCGACAAGAAAGTGAGACTTTCGCTGGAAGTAGTGGGGATGAAAGTAGAAACTTTCGGGTTGGATATGGTAAAAAATAATTTGATCATTATTTCCTAAATCAGACGAGAGTCTGAAGTTTAGATGTCACGTAAAGTTAAGTTACAAGTGGCCGCGGTGTGGTAAAGAAAAAAACAAAAGTTTTTATTTTTAAGGATCAGTGGTGGCGAGAAGAATGCGTCCAATTATTCGAGTGTCATTTAATTTTTAAGTGACAACCAGTGGTTCATTAATAAAAAAATTTAACAAAAAAAAAATTTTCCGGTTTCTCGTCACGTAACGTTAAGTTATGCTGGAGACAGATAAAAATTAAGAAATAAGAAAAATTAGATCTTACTACTGGTTCCAGTTGAATTTAAATACAGTCCAATGTTTGGAAGTTATTTGTAACTCTTTAGTTACTTTGAAAAAAAAAAAACAATTGAAGGCCCGGATGCAATAAGGGCATTTACGCTCGGAGTACGCAAAACTGAAGTCACTTGGTAGTAGAAATTTCATTTTCTTCAAATAAATTTCAAAAAATTTGACGTTGTAAAACTCATGCCGCATCTTTTTTATATTAACAGTTTTTTTATAAAAGTTTTATTTTTCAAGAAAAAAATTAAAAACAAGAAAATTTTTTACATTAAATTTCAATACTTTTTTAAACTTAAGAAGGAGCCGAACTATCTATCTTTGTCTAATAGCGTTTTTCATCATTTATGTAAACACTATCCGGTATAATAAGAAAAAAATAGCAGCCCCGCTAGATATTAGTATAATTAGTAAATTTTGTAATAACAACCAAATTTGTTCACTGCGTAGTTTTTGACTAATCAGAGACCTACTAGCAATCTAGAATATAACCTATCTTTTTTTGGTAGGTCTCTAATTATTCAAAAACTATGCAGTGAAAAAATTTGGTTGTTATTACAAAATTTACTTATCATACTAATATCTAGCGGGGGCTGCTATTTTTTTCTTGTTATACCGGATAGTGTTTACATAAATGATGAAAAACGCTATTAGACAAAGACAGATAGTTCGGCCCCTTCTTAAATCGTTGTAATTCGAGTAAATATTAACCGATTTCGCTGAAATTTGAAATATATTTTCTAAATATCATAGCGAAACTTATGATAGTTATAAAAAATGTTAATTCTCAAATTCTTAGTCGCAATTGTTTATTAATTAATACAAATTACAAATTGTGCGTTTATAATGTACTCGAGAAAAAAGTATCGAGGGAACTTTCAAGTACAAGAAACTTGTAGCGAGAAAGTTTTTGGTTTTTGTATAAAGAAGATTTGTGGAAAGTTTCAAATCGATTGATAAATAATTAAAAAAGATATAACAACATTTACAAGTAGCGCGCATGCGGTCGAGCGCTGCAGTTTTCTTATAAGTTAGATTCTCAGTGAATATTACGTCAACTGAATGACTCTTGGTAATATTATTTGGAATAAGTAATAATACAAATATAACAATATGATATTTATTAAAAGTAAATAAACATATAAATAAACAAACAAATAAATAAATAAACAAAAATCTGTAATGTAATTGTTTAATAATTAAATAATTACATTACAGATTTTTGTTTAATACTGATTTTTTGATTGTTTCAAAAGATTTCTTTTTTATTTTGTCTCTTAAAATCTTTTTTCCTTTCGCATTAGTAATATGAGATTTCTGAAAACATAAAGTGTAATATTTTTAAACAATATAATCCCGAGTAACCTTTTCACTTCGGCGTGCAGAGGGCCCGAAGTCGGTGCCGAATCACCCTCAGTGGCACCGAAACTCTTACCGAACTGTCGCCACAGTGGCACCACATCGGCGTGAGGCGTGGCGGCGAAACGGGGCCCTGAGAGGGCAGCCGAATCTAGCTTATAAAATCATAGAATTGAACGTATAATTTATGTACAATTATTTATATAAAAAACAGCTGATTTCCAATGGTAACCGATCGATTGATTGTTCAAGCAGCTGTCTATTTTTTAATATAGTTTTCATTAGTGAAAAAATTTAAGTAACTTGAGTTATTCGAGTTGTTCGAGTAACTCGGGTTATTCAAGTGATTCGAATTATTCGAGTAATACTAGTTATTCGAGTTCATATTTTTGTCAAGTACTGATAGTTTCGAGTACTTAACTCAAACTGGAAGAAAAAATTACTCGCGAGTACTCGACAATTGAGTACTCGCACTTGAAGGCGTACTCAAGTTTTCGTTCCAAGTACTCGAAAAAAATATAAATTACTCGAATTACTCGAGTACTCGAAAAAAATTTGAATTTCTCAATTCACTTGAGTACTCGAAAAAATATGAATTAATCGAATAAATCGAGTATTCGAAAAAATATAAATTACTTGAGTATTCGAAAAAATATGAATTACTCGAGTACTTGAGAAAATATAAATTACTCGACAAAATATGAAGAACTTGAGTTACTCGAATAACAAATTAATTTATCAATTATATTATCTGTGGTAATTAGTTCTCATTTCCACGAGAATAATCAGTTTTTTATTATGTTTTTATCATTTGGTTTTAGGTTGTATTTGTCCGTGTATTCGGGCGGAATTTCGAAATTAATTATTAACGAGTTCAGGTCGAGGTAAAGAAAATCATTTTTATTAATTCAATCACTCATTTTTAATTTTCAATTAAAAAAAAGTTTTACCATAGCATGAAAATACAATAAAGAATATTTCGAGGTTATGTAAGATACACATCGATATTATGATAAAATCTATACGATTTTCGGCTGGCCATCATAGGACCACGCTCGCCACCACGCTTCACCCATTCGGTGGCCCAACTTCGGCAGCCAAAGGTGGCCCAACTGAGAGAAGTTGGTTGCCGTAATAAAAAGGTTACTCGGGATGTTGGGATTTATATTTATAAAAGTAAACATATATGCGTATGTACGTTCACTTTTAGGAATATTTTGCTACCAGTCTTCTTTTGTATAACGATTAGACTTGTAAAATTGTTCATCACGAGGAATGAAAATTATTTTATACTTATAATGGAATCAAAAAACGGTCGGAAAAGAACGATGTATCATTTCTTGTTCTTTTTTGACTGTTTTTTACTTCCATCATTCCCCATGGTATACCATTTCACAAGTCTAAACGTTAAACAAAAGAAGACTGGTAGCAAAATATTCCTATATGTTAAGACCACAGCACTTGCCTAAATCGTATATATATATATATATATATACGAACAAAATTCATAATAATGTTTATATAGAAGAAGAGTGAACGCACTCACGCATATATGTTTACTTTTATAAATATAAATCCCAACATTATATTGTTTAAAAATATTACACTTTATGTTTTCAGAAAACTCATATTACTAATGCGAAAGGAAAAAAGATTTTAAGATACAAAATAAAAAAGAAATCCTTTGAAACAATCAAAAAATCAGTATTAAACAAAAATCTGTAATGTAATTATTTAATTATTAAATAATTACATTACAGATTTTTGTTTATTTATTTATTTGTTTGTTTATTTATATGTTTATTTACTTTTAATAAATATCATATTGTTATATTTGTATTATTACTTTTTCCAAATAATATTACCAAGAGTCATTCAGTTGACGTAATATTCACTGAGAATCTAACTTATAAGAAAACTGCAGCGCTCGACCGCATGCGCGCTACTTGTAAATGTTGTTATATCTTTTTTAATTATTTATCAATCGATTTGAAACTTTCCACAAATCTTCTTTATACAAAAACCAAAAACTTTCTCGCTACAAGTTTCTTGTACTTGAAAGTTCCCTCGATACTTTTTTCTCGAGTACATTATAAACGCACAATTTGTAATTTGTATTAATTAATAAATAATTGCGACTAAGAATTTGAGAATTAACATTTTTTATAATTATCATAAGTTTCGCTATGATATTTAGAAAATATATTTCAAATTTCAGCGAAATCGGTTAATATTTACTCGAATTACAACGATTTAAGTTTAAAAAAGTATTGAAATTTAACGTAAAAAATTTTTTTGTTTTTAATTTTTTTCTTGAAAAATGAAACTTTTATAAAAAAACTGTTAATATAAAAAAGATGCGGCATGATGAGTTTTACAACGTCAAATTTTTTGAAATTTATTTGAAGAAAATGAAATTTCTACTACCAAGTGACTTCAGTTTTGCGTGCTCCGAGCGTAAATGCCCTTATTGCATCCGGGCCTTCAATTGATTTCCGGTTTAAAGTCCGATGTTTGTGTGTCATTAGTGACGTATTTCTCTCTTTGGTGTGGAAAAGACGTTTTAGCCTCCTGTTGCCGGATGCTTCAGGGATAACCATAGTAAGATAGGCAGGAAGTGGAAGGATAGACGGCGGACAAGATGAAGAAATGTAACCGCGTTTGACAAGTTTCGTTTAGGGAGGATCTGGGCTTTATTGTACTCTTAAGAGCAGGCTGGATTCACTGTCCTTCTCTAATTGGAATTTTTGTCATTTACTCAAGTATTGATCGATGTATCCGCAAATTGAAGGTTGAGCGCAATAGATATTATTATTATGGATATTTATGCACAAGAAAAAAAGATTCTTTTGCGTTGATGTTGAGAAAAGTAAGGAACGATGAAGTAAAAGGTTATGTTTATGATATTTTTGCGTTCCTTACTTTTCTCAAAATTAATGCGATAGAATTTTATTTTCTTGTGCACAAATATTTATAATAATAATACCTATTGCGCTCATCCTTCAATTTGCAGATACATCGATTAATACTTGACTAAATAACAAAAAATTCAATTAGACAAGGACAGCGAATCCGACCTGCTCTTAAATTCATATTTACAAGGACGTTTACGATATAACCTAATTTATATAAAGCAAATAGAACTAAACCTAACTCTAATAAATGCGCAAAGTTGAATGAAATTAAAAAATTGGCTTTGCCACTTGTCGACTGTATAAAATATATAAAACTAGATAAACTTTATTTTGAGTTACCAAAGAAAAATTAAGTTAAACTAAACAATACTAATTTCTTTTAATTAGAACCAAAAGATTTATTCAGTTTGCAATGACCTGGACGGTCTGATATGAATTGGTGGCTTAAACCTGCAACAATAGTGCAGAGGAAAAAAAAATTAATGTTCTAAATAAGTATAGCAATAATGGGTGGACGGCACCCTTGATATAACTAATATAACAAACGTTCAATGCTACGGTAGTAGTGAGTGAAAGACACCCTTTATTTTAAATAATGACCGGTACGATGGACTGTCAGGTCGGTCGGCACGGTGGTGCGGTCGAGCGGACCACGGTGGGAGGCCAATAATTTTCTAATGTGCTTTGAAGACACGTAATTAGAGGAGTCTTACCTCGTTTGTTCCAGTGGCTGTGATAGGTGGAAAGCGCCCTTAAAACTAACTTAAGATATACTGGACAACACGACGGTAATAAGTAAGCAACATCCTTAATATTACTAGTAATTTATACATAAAAAAATTACGCTACGGTGACAATAGGTGAGAAACACCCTTAATATTGATACCTTATTAAAATTAATGCTACGACGGTAATAGATAGGAAGCACCCTAAATAATAATTGTATTAAATAAAAGAAAGATACATAAGCTAATCTAATTATTACTATGTACAAGATAACACATGACGCGGTCGGTAGGGCAATATGGCGAAACAGCGGTACAGCGGTACGACGATACTGAGGTGCACGTGTATGCCCGAGGTTGCATAGATTCACACCAGTGTGCTCACTGGACGTAGATTTAATGCATTTATCATATGCACTGTGGTGTAGACCAATGTGCGCATTCCATCCACTCTAAAGTGCAAGGGAAAAAGCAAGTCTGCTTCAGCTTTAGCCCAAGCTGAAGTACGCCTATAGCCAAGTCAGTTTATTACTATTTGCCTCCCTCTCTCTTAGCTTAATGTGCTGACTCAGATAGAAAAAAAGGGAGACAATATAGTCTGCACGGCTTACTCTGGCTTGGTTCTCGGCTTCTTATATCTCCTAAACCTCATTTTTTTCATTGCGTGAAACAACGCACTTATCGCACGAGCTTGGAACTAGGACTCGGTAGTAGCTTAGCTTTTAGGGAATATATTCAAATTACGCAAGGATATATACTGGTCGCAATATATATTAGTTATACATGTCCTTTGGCCGTATTCAGGTGAAATATGAATCAAGAACAATGTTTGACGCTTGAGCTAAGGTTACCGAGGGGGTGAAAAGCGCACCCAAGGTCGATTCCTGCTCAAGAGGCAAACATTGTTTAAGATTAAGATTTTAATAACATAAACGGCCAAAGGACATGGATGGTTTTATGTCCGAAGTAGCCCGTATGAGGAACTATAACTTATTAGTTGAATATATTACTGTTTTTCTAATATTTTTTTAATTAAATTTTAGTTTTATTGATTTTCGCTTTTGTTTCTTAGATTGACATTTCATAATGAGAATCGATGCTGTCAAAGCACGAGTCATTTTTTTTCACAAACCTCTGTTCAATATGATTGCTCTTTGATATACTGGACAAAACATAATAGCATTGGTGATGCTATATTGATTTCTCCTAAGTCATATTAAAACTCAATATGTCTTAAAAGGACATATAAATCTTGTAAAGAGTCGAGGAACGCGTTTACGACGTACGCGATGTCAATACAAATTTAGCATGCTCTTTCCGTACTGATACAAATACGACCTACGAGGACATAAGTATATATATATATATATATATATATATATATATTAGAAAAACGAAAGTCACAGATATTAAGAGGAGGTCAAATATATCTGTCCTTTTCTAATAAAAAAATTGATTTTTTTACAAAAATTAATAATTGTAGTAAAAAATAAGGAGATAGCCCCATCTTGTATCATAAAAAGCAATATTTTCTTTGATAAAGAAAAATTATTTTTATCGATTCGTTTTGAAGAAAACCTTGAAAAACTTAAAAAATAGAGGTTAGGATGGACAATTCAGTTTTTTAAAGTTTTCGTAAAAACGAAGCAATAAAAATAATTTTTCCTCATCAAAGAAAATATTGCTTTCTATTATACGAGATGGGGCTTTCTTTTTATTTTTTGCTACAATTATCAAGTTTTGCAGAAAAATGAATTTTTTGGTTAGAAAAGGATAGAGATATATGACCTGCTCTTAAGGTCCAAGTGAGATCCGAAATAATGGGACCAAAAAAATAAGACTTAATAAAAAGCTCATTAATAATGAGTACTAATTATATAGGACCCAATGAAAAATTGCTAATCTTCTTAGAAAAAAATTGTGCAGTTTTAAAAATTGGCTGATTTGGAGGACTAGAGAACCGGAGAAACGGAAAAAATAGCAATTTTTTATTGGGTCCTATATAATTAGTACTCATTATTAATGAGCTTTTTTTGGGTCTTATTCTTTTGGATCTCATTTGGGCCTTGATATCTATGACTTTCGTTTTTTCTCATTATCTTTCTCACTATTATTATTCCCATTATCTTTTTTTTGTTCACCCCCCAATTTTCCTCCCTCTTCTCCCTCACTTTCCCTTCATCTTCTTTTCCCCTCTCACTTTCTTTGTTCTTTGATCTTTTTCGCTTTTTCCCGTTTTTTCTCGCTCTTTTTCGCTCTCTTGTTCTCTTTCGCTGTGTATTGCTTTGCCTTGCCCTCTCTTGCTCTTTTTCTCTTCCTCTCTCGCCCTCTCTCGCTCTTTCTCTCTTGTAGGGAATTCTGTATGTTATTTACTGGTGACCTGCATGCAAATAAATCTGCAGATTTGTTTACAGTGTAAGCCTTGCGATCTCACAGAAACAATTTCTAAGTTAAACGAGGATGCTGCTGCTATTGTAAATTAGGCCCGTACTAATGGATTGATGCTAAACGTAAGTAAGACAAAATGTATAATAACATCTACTCAATATCACACGAGTATAGATAAAAACGCCCTTCCACCAATAATTGTCGAACACATGTAAGAATCTTGGCGTGGTGTTTTCCAAAGATCTGGCTTGGAATACTCATGCATCCCGAATATAATCACGGGTGCATGAAGTGTGATGAAGGCTTAGATATTAAGGCTATAGATTGACTCGAGATGTAAATAAAACTTCTGGTTAGTACACTTATCATTCCTCATTTTGATTATGCGTGCTTGGTATTCAACAATCTCTCACAATATCTAAATGTTAGGCTACATCGCGTTTGTAATACAGTTGTAAGATTTATATTTAATTTAAAACGAGATGCATCGTTGAAACTTCACTATGAACAATGCACTGACTAAAATTAAAGAATTGTTGCAGTTAGTTTATGGGAGTCATGTTGTACACCTTATTGACTTCTGCGAGACCCAAGTATCTGCATGAGTTTTTTTCCAAAAGTTACTGAGGATCTTCGTCGTTCTTATAGAAGGCAATTGCCAAGCCTGTATTGCCATTAACATCAACACAGGCTTATAAAAATTCATTTACAATCCAAGTAATGAAACTCTGGGGTTCTATTCTAGTAGAAATTAAAAGCCTCAAAACCAGCGTTTCATGATTATTTGATGAGGGTGCAATAAAAATTGGAATGTATTTTCTAACTAGGAGAGGCCCAGGCCTCTGGATCACGGATTTTGCTCAAACTTTGGGATAAGTTTCTAGGTGTCAAAATATGAAGAAAACCAGAATTTTTTACCCTAACGCTTAAAATTTCCCTAGTTATAGGTAATTAAAGAAAATCACTGAGAAAGTTACTAGATTTCCAAACACTTATAGCTCTTTAGCATTAACAGTTACAAGCTTAAAACCATTTTCGAATGAAAGCTGACCTCAAATCCTTTCAAAATAGTGCTTGTAGCATATCAAAATATCATTTTTTCCCAACGTTACAGCGCTATCAGATTTTAACGTGAATTTCCTTTTAATAACATTAATTAATAATAAATGCTAAAATGTAGTACAATTTTTATAACACTGTAGCTATAGAAAAAAATAATATTTTGATATGCTGTAGGTGCTATTTCGAAAGGATTTGAGCTCAGCTTTCATTTAAAAACAATTACAAGTGTCTAGTTGTTAATGCTAAAAAACTATAGGCGTTTGAAAATCTAGTAACTTTTTTAGTGATTTTCTCTGACTGCCTATAACTAGGGAAATTTTGAGCGTTAGGGTCTAAAATTCTGGTTTCCTCTATATTTTGACACCTAGAAACTTATCCCAAAGTTTGAGCAAAATCCGTGATCCGGAGGCCTGGGCCTCTCCTAGTAAGTTAGATTAGGTTTGATTATTAAGTAAGTGTTATTTTTTATAGTGTTATGTTTTAGAGTATAGTATAAGAGAGCGTTAAATGTACTGATCCAGAAGTTTGCGTTTATAATAAAAATGTTTTGCTCTTATGTTTCAAATATTATAAAAAATATTGTATTTTAAATTTTATTGCTTTTACGATACGGTCAAATTAGACCTTAGTATAATAAAATAAGTCATCAATCACTCAATCTCTCACTCTTTTTCTCTCTCGCCCTCTTTCGCTTTTTCTCTCTTTCTCTCTCTTTCTCTCTCTTCTTTTTCTCTCTCGCTTTCTTTATTCCTTTCTCGCTCTCTCTCACTTTCTCTCTTCCTTTCTCGCCCTCTCTCTCTCCCTTGCTCTCTTTTTCCTTCTCTCGCTCTCTCTTTTTTTTTCTCACTCTCTTTCTTCCTCTCCCACTCATTCCTTTTCTCTCTTGCTCTCTCTCTCTCACTCTCTCTCGCTTTCTTATACTTTGCATTAAATTTCTCTGATTCTGTGACGGCATCTTCTTGGAGATTATATTGGATTGACATGCTAACTGACAATTGTTCCAGTGATTAGCATGCACCTGCTGGCTAATTTTTGCACTTTCACATTCTCTATCATTTGCCAGCTGCTAAGGAAGACATCTACTTGATCAGCACTAGGAAAAGATAGTTGCTTTTTATTGCCACGTGCTTTCTGCTGCTTTTAGTACACACTGTCTACATCTTACTGCTTCGACTTTTAGGTTGGTATTTTTTTATGTTGCCACAATATGTATGTGTGTGCGATGTGTAAATGTGAGATACTTCGCTTTCTTTTCAGTGTGTTGATCGCAGTAATTTATTCCATTATACTTGTTGCGAGTCTGCGTAGTTTATTGGAGAACGTAGAATCGTGTGCTGTGCTCTCTCCATACGTGCATATAAGTCACATAATATTTACATGGAGAATTCGACAGCTGGTGTAGTGCAGGAACACGTGCCTGGAAGCAAAGAATTGTCGCTGTAATCGGGTAAAAGGGGCGTGGCTTTGACCAACTCCTTACTCGAGCCGTTGCCGCGTAGACGTTGCCCTAGCATCGGGAACTGCTCCTCCCACTTCGATCAGTGTACATAGCCGTATGGGGCGTCTACGCCCACTCAGCTTTCTTTGCCGTCGCATTACGTGGATAACATATCTTCGCCTTCTGACAGAGTAGTGTTCGAGGATAGGCCTCGTTTTTCAAAGTTTGCTACGCTGGTAGCTAGCGCCGCAATGAGTAGAGAAGGTGATACGCCTGATAAATCTGGTAAAATTCCTCTACCGTTGTTTCTAGAGTTTAAAAATAGTATTATGGGTACTCTGGGTAAAATCTCAGCTGATGTGAAGGGCATAGTATAAAGGATGGACAACTTAGAGACTGCTTTAAAAAAAGCCAAAGAGGAATGTTCTGCCAACTCTCGTCATCTTGAGAGTTGTTTGGAGAGCACTAAATCTTTGATTGTCTCGTCCATTCAAGGTTTCTTGTGAGATTTTGGTTACAGGATTGCCCTTAAAAATTGATTCTCTGAACCTCAACAATTTTCTAAAGATTCTTACACCTATGGAACTTACCAGGAGAAGCTATAAGCTTCGGGTCACAGATCTTGATAAAACATTAAGATATGTTTTTAGGTACCAAAATATAAGTAAAGTCAGAGCAGTATGGTCTAACGCTTGAAAAAACTAAAATTATAGACATTTCTAGTCTTATTTTAAGAAAAATGTAAAAACGCTCCTAATTGAAGTGTGAACAATTTAGTCTAGAAATATCTTTAATAAATTAAAGCTTCAATTGAATTGAAAAATAATAATTGAAACCAGAGATATGTTTGTTCAAAGTTAAGCAGCAAGAAAGTAGTAACAATAACTGTCCTTCAGAATTTAGATGATTTTTGGTACTTTCTTACTGCCTAACTTTGAACAAACATATCTGTGGTTCTAATTATTGTTTTTCAATTCTGAAAATTAAAGCTTTCTTCCTCTACTTTTATTTTAGTCCTTGTTAATTTATTAAAGACATTTCTAGACTAAATTATTCATACTTCAATTAGGAGCTTTTTTTCACATTTTTCTTAAAATAAGACTAGAAACGTCTATAATTTCAGTTTTTCGAAGTGTTAGACCGTACCGCTCTGGCTTTACTTATATTTTGGTACCTTAAAACATATCCCAAAGCTTTATTGAGATCTGTGACCCAAAGCTCATAGCCTCTGCTGGTTAATATTAAGAAATCTCATTTTCTCAGCACACGTAAATGGTCACCCTCGATTCCTCAGGATGATAAGGCTATGGAGGTGGATAATAAAAACTCAGTAGTTGTTCAATATTTTTCAAGTCATATTCGTGACCGTATTGTAAGAGCGTCCTCTAGACTGCGTTAGTTTCTGTACCAGCGTCCAAAATCTTCATTCTTGGTCTCTGGCCTAAGGAGATCTATTCTCTGCTAAGTAGCACTAAGGTAGCCAAGAAGAAACTCGATTATTAGTGGCACCTTGTATCTAACCTTAAGGTCTCTATAAGGCGCACAAAGGATTCTGTTTCTATTCTTATTGCTTCTGAAGCTGATTTCGCTCCATTGCCTTCAAACCAAAAATGTTTTTTACGTGACTTGCAGGCTGTTCCGTCTATTGTGCCGTAATCTAGTCAGTTAAGTAATTATTCAGGTAGTTCTATGTCAGTAGTTCTAGTTCTATAGCTTTCCTTACCCCGTATAGATTTTTTACATCTGTTTACGGGACACCTCGACCACCTGTGTGTTCCGGTGTTTTCGCGTTCGAAACCATACCTTTTTACCCCGGAAGGTGTTCGCGTACCCGTGCAGGCCTACTCAGGCGGGGAGACTCGCTCTACCCATCCTTTTAAGCGCATCGAGAGCTCACACCAACCCGGTAGAACGTTCTGGCTCTACTATAGTAGTGGAGCAGTCGCATTCTGCCTTACCGACCCTCGAATAATTATCTGCGATTTTTGTTAAAACCGTGGAAAATCATTCAGGGGTGGTCCACCACGGTGTCAATGAGTCCGAAAAATTCTCCACTTTTCATTAAAAATGGAAAAAATCCCGCCCTCACCGGGACTCAAACCCCGGCCCTCTGGGTGAGAGTCGAATGTTCTAGCCTCTGAGCCACCGTGGCTCTTAATTATTCAGGTATTTACTCATTAAAAGATTTTGTACATATTGCTTATGCTACTGTAAATCGTATGAGAATTCATTTCAATCAAATTGAATTTCAATGTAAGTCTAAAGATTTTGATATTTTGACGATAACAGAGACCTTTCCTACAAAATCTAAGTCCACTTCTGTCATAAATATAGATGAATACGAATACTTTTGGCTTGATAGACATGGTAAGACTGGTCGTGATCTTGATGCTTATGTCTGCAGTAGTTTAAAAACAAGAATCTTACACTACTCTGATCTGTCTTTTGACAAAACTCCGAAATTTCTCCGATTAGATATAAGTGATGGCATCAACTGTTTGCTATGTTGTGAAGTCTATGTAGGACCTAAGGCTTCTTCTTTAGACAATCTCTTTAAGTGCTTTGTCCGCGCATGTGTATGACTACAAGAACATCATCATTACTGGGGACTTCAATATAGATTTTCTCAAATTTCCCTACTCATCAGATGCTCTAAGGTCTTATTTTTACCCTTTTTCATTATTCTTAGTGCCCTCTGAGGCCACTCACCATGTATTCACTGCAGATTATGACTCTTATTCTTAGTTAGATTCGTTCGTCATTAATGATAGCTTAGCTCTACTATCCTACAAGAAATTATTCACCTTACTTATTGCTGGTCATGATTTAATCGAAATCAAATTCAAGTTTTCTGAACCTGAAAAAGTTATAAAATCTTTGGCAACCAGAAACCTTAGAGATTGTAATATAAATATTCTAAAGTCCGCTTTTACTTAAAGTTTTTCTTTATATTTCCCTGCGAATCCGCTGTATATTCCCTGTGTAAATGTGTCGTCTGATTTTGCTTATTCTTTGAGTACTAGGCCAAATATCACTCACTAATCTTCTCTTGAGTTGAGTGGCCAATTAATTGATGGTAAGGTCGGCTCCTTTACTTCCAATATTGTCAATGTCTTTGATAAATTCTTTGCTCCAACAAGAGTAATCAAGATTTCTAGTAAGCGTAAACCATGTGTTTTTCATGATTTGTGTTAGCTTGAGAAACGACTCGACAACTGCTATCGCTTGGCTCCAAGATCAGGCTCAGTTAATGATTATGCTCGTTTCGAATAATTTTGTAATAAAGTTTCAAACCTACTGTGTAAGTCTAAGAATGACTTCATTGGAAACAAACTTTTATCAACGCCCAGGGTCAAATTTAAGTGATTTGAACGTCGTAAGTTGGGTCTTTCTAACCACACTTTGCCATCTCTTCTTAAATATTTTTCTTCATCGGTGCTCTTAAAGAATTACACTTCGGTTTCATCGCTTAGTCCTACACTGACTGATGCTGTCATCGTACATGTTCTGTCCACCCCGCTCAGATCTGATATTCCAGTCTTCGAATTTGTGCCATCTAATTCTATATGTTTAATTAACATTTTGCGATCAGCTCCAAAACAGTGGGTCCAGACCAAATTTCTGCTCATATTTTTAAGATGGTGGATGGTTCCATAACTGATAGTCTTACTTCTATCATTAACGACTCTCTCGTCCATGGCTATTTTCCAGCAGCCTGAGAGAGAGCATTTTTATTACTACTTGCTAAGCAAGCCAAGATGAACAGTTGATCTCAGACTCGTTCCATTGCCAATTTTATGAGGTTTCGAAAGTTTTGGAGAGGGTTTTTCATACACAGTTGGTATCTCATTCCGAGGAAAATTTCTTATTTGACTTATACCAAGCTGGGCTTAGAATGGGTCATAGTACCCTTGATAATCGCTTACTTCTAAATGCGGGGAAAACTCAGGCTATATTTATAGATAGCGAGCAATATATCTCTCGTTTAAGAGATGGCTCTGTTCCTAATATCTTAGTTGGTGATACAGTTGTGACATATTCCTCAGTAGTCAGAAATCTTGGTTTAAGGATGTCTTCTACATTTGATTGGGACAAACAGGTCTCTTCAACGATTTGTAAAATACATGACATTTTACGATCATAAAAATTCTATAAACATACCTTGGCCAAAGATACGAAGAAACAAATGGTTGAGTTCCTGATATTTTCTGATTTCGAGTATGTAGCAATTGCCTAAGCTGATTTCCCACAAATCTTGGATCTCCGCCTGCATAGAGCTTTTGATGCCTGCATACGTTTTGTTCATGGCAGCATAGGAAGACCTAATAGAGTTACGCCCTTTTGCCTTGATTATTGTCGGCTTTCTGTTCAGAATCGGCGCTTATACCTAAAAATTTCTTTTGCATACAATTTTGGTGCTCATAGCAGTCCATCTTACCTAGCCTCTAGGTTCATAAGGCAAAATTTATGCACGTCTGTACGTTCTTCTACCAGACTGCCACCAAGACTTTTCATTTGTCAGAATGTTCAAGCGGCTCTTGAGCACTCTTTTGCTTTTTCAGCAGTTGATTACTACGATAAAGAACTTTCTTCAATGGAGTCTTTTCTTCTGAAGATTTCTACTACTTCAAACGATTAGAGTATGAAAGGCTTCTTCTGAATGAGTGTAAATCGTGGCGGCATATACTGGCTAATTGACTTAGTGGTAACCATTAATGGCATTGCCCTGTTGGCTAGCTGATTAATGTGTATATATATATATATATATATATATATATATATATATATATATATATATATATATTCTCTACCATTCTCTGCCAATACAAAGGACAAAAAATTTTTTTTGCTTAAAATTGGTGAAATGGTTCTTTTCCATATTATGGACCACTCAGAATTTTTATAGATCTCTTCGGTACATATTTTCAGAGCTACAAGGCTTCAAAATTAAGCTAAAACCATATTTTTAACATTTTTCACTAATTTTAGGCTTAAAATACTCATTTGGGTTGCGTTTTAAGAATATATTACTAGAAAACTTTTTTTATTCAAAATATTCTAAATTTTGAGAAAAAAGTAGTTCATAAGTGCTGATGTAGCCATCCGGTGAGCTAAAGTCATTTAAAACATTGAAATACCTCTTTTCAAGATTTCGAACCATGATCCCATGTCCAAAAAACTCATTGAAGCAGGTAATATGTGTATCAATATAACCTAAAAATTTGAGTGAACATTCTTGGCGATCCCTTGGAAAAAATAAAAATGTAATTAAAAATAATAAAAAATGTGATTTTTAGATAAATTGCTTAAGTTTTAAACTTGAAATTATTTCAAAATAATTTGCAAAATGATACTACGCAAGTTGTATTAAAATTAGTTCGTTCACTTTTTTTTATAGAATTGATCACTCAATTTCAGAATTATAATATTTGTGTTACTGTGAAGTGGGATAAAAGTTGAAAATAAATGAATTGACTTTATGTGTCTATTTATGAAATCATCGTATCAATGATAAGTTATAAAAATCTTATAATTGTTTAAGAAAGTGCATTTCCATGTTTATAGTACACATTTATTGTAATTAAAGTGAAAATAATTTCGAAGATTGTTATGGATGAACGTAGAAGTGATAAATATATTTTATGGGGACTTCGACTTGTACAACCTCAAAAAATATGGTATATCAATACATCCAAAACTGACATGAGTTTGATCGTATATCACTGACAATGAGCATGAATTAATTTAATATTAATATATACCAATGTCTGTGACGTGATGATTTTAATTATTTGTTCAAATAACTCCCAAGTTTTTATACATGATTAGTTTCAATCATTGCTGTCACACCATTGGATAAATTCAAATTAAAACGAAAATCAATTCTCATAAAATGAGAATATTATTTACCAATGTGAATATAATAAGCTACTCTAAAAATATACAGCAAGAATTAGAATCAATCATTTTTTAAAACTTAACTTAAGAATATAGATCAATAGGTACTTTAATTTCGATAAGACTCGAGAAATAAAATTCAAGTCAGTGTCTATCATCCGCTAAGTCTATAAAAAAATATGATTATTTACCTGTTATTTACATTTATATTATTCATCTGTACTATTATAAATAGAATGCCCACTCAGCCTAAATCATACTATTTATAACTTGTAATTAAAAAAAAAGTTATTACAAAGTATCAACCATTATTTCAAACAAATCTGTCAGGATATACATTCATACATGTTTTAAAGTACCCTGTTGAAAAAATTCATATAAATTTTAATATGAATTTTTAATCTGAATTTTTTATATGAATTTTTTATATAATTAATTTATATTTCTGTTTAATTTTTTTATATTAAAAAATTCATATAAAAAATTGCAGATTGGATTTTTAAGTTTTTTTATACTTTTGCCATATAAAAATAATGAGATGATCACCATAATTATTATTCATTTGAATTTTCCATATGAATTTCTTCTATAAATTTTTTATATGTATTTGTCATATAAATTTTTATATGAATTTTTAATTTGAATTTTTTATGTAAATTTTTCATATGAATATTTTCCAAGGGATCGCCAAGGATGTCCACTCTGAAATTTTTAGGCCATATTTATACATATGTTACCTGCTTTGATGAGTTTTTCGGACATGCAATCATGGTTCGAAACCTTGAAAAGTGGTATTTTAATGTTTTAAATGACTTTAGCTCAGCGGATGGCTACATTAGCACTTATAAATTACTTTTTTTCTTAAAATTTAGAATATTTTGAACAAAAAAGTTTCTCAGTAATATATTCTTAAAACGCAACCCAACTGAGTAATTAAAGCCTAAAATCAGTCAAAAATGTCAAAAATGTGGTCTTAGCTCAACTTTGAAGCTTTGTAGCTCTGAAAATATGTACTAAAAAGATCTACAAAAATTCTGAGTGGTACATAATATGGGAAAGAACTATTATACCGATTTTTAACAAAAAAAAATTTTTTTCCTTCAACACATCTTCAAAAGCGCGGCGAAAAAAAAATATCTTTAAAAGTGCGATGAAAAAAACATCTTCAAATGTACGGCAAAAAAAACACATCTTCAAGAGTGCGGCGAAAAAAAAATGCCCTTGAAAATTTTCACCGTGTTTTCAAGGGGTGTTTTTCTTTGCCGCACTTTTAAAGATGTGTTTTTTTTCGACACGCCTTTAAAAATTTGTATTTTTGCCGCATATTTGCAGATGTGTTTTTTTTTGGCCACACTTTTTAAGACGTGTTTTTTTTTCGTAGTCAATTACACAACTGTAATTGTTTTCGTAGCCACCATCGATAGGACGATGAAAGAACATAACCTATATAAAATGTAACCAAAAAAAAAACGGTAGAAAATGCTCCAGGAGGCTACAAAGTTGGCCAAAACAGCTTTTTTGATTCTCTAAAGCAACCTATGCATTTTAGTTATAGAAGTGATCGATAAAAGTATTACAGAATAAAAAAGCCTACAATTTGAGTACCGCCGCGATTATTTTCGTCAATTAGTTATTGCAAAAAAGCCAAAAAACCATACAAAATGGCCATTTCTTGGATATGAATTATTTATTGCAAAAATAATTTTTTAAATATTTTTAAACTGTTCAAAGTAAGCCTTTATGAATACTAACAAAAAAAAAAGTTGTAACAGCAAATTGGTTAATTTGTTGCTGAGATATTCCCTATTATTTATCCCAACACGCATAATGTTTATTGCTATAATTTTTTTTGGCTGAACATATTGAGTTGCATAAGAACTTAAACTCTTCATGAAGGTTCAAATTTTCATGTTTCGTTAAGAGCAAATTATAAAATTGAATTGCAATATTTTTTATAACGCTTTAAAAAAGAGCGTGTTTTTTTATAAATAAATAAAACTGGGTTTTATTTATAACTTTTACGAATTCGCTATTTGAATATTCTTATAGCTCTGTTCGAAACTAAGAATTAGAAAAATTAATGAACTCTCTAAGGCCAATAGGAGCCGGGATAAGATATTTTTTAAAAAAATCACAGCCACTTTGTTTATAACAATTAAGAAACGAATCAAGCGTCATTTTTTAGTTGAAGACTTATATTTTAAAAATCTATGATTAGATTTTTAAAAATGCGACTCTTTATTATTAAAACAAAAATAATAATAACATACAAATAATAACGTCAAAGTCGGAGTCGTGATAGGGATGCTTATCTTTGCGCGTGAGGAAAGTTGACGAAGGACCCCGTTCCAATAAAATTCGTAAAAATTAACTGTATCTCCGTAAATAACGGACCGATTTTTGAGTTTTTTTGAATTTGAGGTACCTTGAAAAATTATTAATATTGGTGCAAATAGTTTTTCAAAATAGGGTGTATTTAAGTTAAAACAACTGTATCCAATACAGACACCTTAAACGCAAATGATTGTTGTGGCTCATTAAATCAATATTTTTATACGCATAATGTCTCATTTCGAAGCTAAAAGAAAGAACTTTATAATGAGATATCATGTTACGATCAAAATTTACGAAAAGCGCGCGGATTTACATAAATGTTATAAATGAACTTACCTCATTATTCCTAGTAATTATTACATTTGGAACCTGGAGACAACTTTAATTAAAATTTTTGTTGATCCTATATTTTAACTAATTATTATGATTAATTTTTAGTTTTAATAAATAAAAAAAATAATTACTAATAATTACAAAAACTTTAATACTAATAATAAAAATTATCTCGCTTTTTTTACTTTTCTTTGTTTTTCATCCGAAAAAATTTTTTCATTATTAAATATATTTTTATTTTTTTTCTCAAATTAAACTACTACGATTTTCATGTAAGAATTATTTCCTAAATATGATAGAAAAATTGATATGAAAATTGCTTTTTAATTGGAATAATTTTTACTTTTTACTTCATTATAAAATATTAATATGTATCGAAAAAATTATGATATGAAAGTATAAAATTTATGGAAGAAAGATAAAAAAATGTTTATTTCCGTGTAAAATATTTTTATTATGTATTAATTTTTTTTTTTGCGGTTGTTTCGCTTTTGTTTTCCTCTATAAGAATATTACAATTTATATTATCGCTTTCTTCGCATGTATCGTTTTCAATTTCGGTTGCCTCGACATTGGAGCAGCTCTCCCCATTACAATTGCTATAAATAATAACTCTAATCTAAATAATATATGAGAAGCTGGTGCTGAAATTCAATATTTATTCAAGAAGGTACTTTCGCTTTAGTATTACAAAACAGATTTGGTCGAAACTATGCATACTTGTTTGTTTTTATGTCTAAAATGCACATATAAAATTTCATGAAGATTCGTTATCTTGTTAATGAGGAATTAGAATAATTATATAACATTGGTTCTTATGGGGAAACGTTAATATTGTAGTTGATCTTAAAATTTACAAAACAGAATAAAATGAAATTTTTTGAGGATAAACATAATATTACTGGCAACTTATAAAATAATTTTCAGGAACTTTCATTACTTTTACGCAGAAATATAAATGAATAAATTATTCATTTACGTACGAATCTAGTTACTTTTATCGTACATACCGGATAGCGACAAAAACTCATCATAACCTCAAAGGTTATAGGCGGGTTACCATAGTGAAATTGCCCCCTCTTAGAATCCTCATGGCTCATGTACCATTTGATGGAGGTTGAAAAAAAACTCCCACACACCAATTTTCAGCCCCTTAACCCTTGCGCATGCGCAGTAAAGTCAGAATAAGTGTTTTTTCGACTTTATTTTATTTTGACGTCCCTTTACATGAAAGACTCTTGCAAAAATATATAAGGGTAGGTTATTGTATGGCAATAAACCAAAAATTTTTGCAGATTACATAACCTTAAATATCAACCTTAAAATTGATATTTAAGATTTGAATCGTTATTTTCACACCCTCGCTATTAAGGTGCCAGATTTGAAATTGATTTTTTAAATATATTTTTACCCCTTATTAACGATAGTTATATTAGCTAAAAAAAAAAATGGTGCGCCACCCTTATTTTCTCAAAAAACCGATATTTTTGCACTTTTTTCGTATTTCCTATAGGTTATGTTACAATCTAAGAATCCAAACAAAGATTTTTGGTGTATTTTATTCCCCTCTTTACGACGATACTATTAGTTTAAAGGATAAAAGGCATTTGACCTTTATTTTTTGCAAAAAATCAACTTTTTTGCACTTTTTTATATTTTTTATAGGTTATGTTATAAGTTAAGAGCTTAAATGACTTTTTTTTGCATATTTGTTTTTTGCTCGTTATATTCGTGCTATTACTTTCAAGAAAAAGTAGTTTGCAACCCTGATTATCGAGGAAAACCGATATTTTCTTGATTTTTTTATAGTTTGTGCTAAAAGTTGAGAGCTGAAATAACGATTTTATGTGTAATTTTTTCTGCTTGTCATGGTGGTATCAGTTTAATCAAGGTTTTTACTATAATACGTTCAAATATTGTCGAACAATCTGATTTCTACAATCGTTTGACGTTATGATCAGGTTGCAGTATATTCTGAGGGGTTGGAATTATATTTTACTTTCTGTTTTTCATTTTTTCGATGATTTCATATATATATATATATATATATATATATATATATATATATATATATATATATATATATATTTAGGTTAATCTTATATACATAGGTTCGAATCAATAAACATATTTAAATGTCTTTTTTTCTTATCATAAGAGAGAAAAAGACAGAATAAGGTTGAAGTAACAACCGATACTCAAGTTACATTTCTAAATGCGAGTCATAGTTTTTGTTTATCTAAGTGATCTCATTGAAAACTGGCCTGAATTTATAGTCGATGCTCAAACTCAAGCAGACAAAGACAGAATGAGGTTTCATTGTGAGAGAAACAAAAACAGAATGAGGTTTGAGTTTGAGCACACACATCGACTGTAAGGCTCAAATTCATAGTCGTAACTTGAGTATTAAGTATGACTTAAAACTTAAGTATCGTTACTTGAGCATCAACTGTTACTTCAAACAATACTCAATTTAACACTTAATTGAAGTAACAGCTGATACTCAAGTAACAATACTTTAATTTTAAGTGATACTTAATACTCAAGACATGACTATGAGTTCAAGCCTAATTTTGGATCTATGGCTCGAATTCATAGACCCAACTCTAGTAACAATTGATACTTAAACCTCGTTCTGTCTTCGTCTCTATCATGATAAGAAATAGAACTTCGGATTCTTCGTGCTCGGAGATGGTAGTCGAGGTAGAAATAAGAACCACTAGAAAATAGATTTGTAGGCTTGGTTTATTCAATAAGCGATACAGTCACCTTGGAATCAGAAGATAGAAAACTTATCTTTCTAAAGGTTGCGAACACAGTGACGGACTTTGTACACTGCGACCAGAGCACACGATTTGGCGCTAGTTCTGCGCACCGCTAGTTGCGCGTGGCACTTATATATGTTTACTAGTGTGAATGTACTTACACGCGTACTACTGGGGGGTTGCTCCGAAGCGATAAACTTAGTATATCGATATATGCTATCTTTGTTTAGCACATTGATTTCATATCTTCTGTCTCTGTGATACAGAGTTGTGCAATTTTCTAGAGCAACCCCCCTGGGTGTATACCCATACGCTACTAGGGAGTATGTGTGTGTGTATATATGTGTACTATAGAGTAAGTGCCCACAGGACAGATGATACAATCGTTAATTGAGTTACGTTTATAAATTCAAACTTATATTTCCATATGAATTTCTTTATTTATATGTAATGAATAATAAAGTGAGTAACTGCAAAGATTGTATGCCACAAGTTTCTGTGCACTTTTTGTAGTATCTTCATATTATTTTGATCCAAAAGTGTTAAATTATAATATTTATTAGCAGCGTACCTGGATATAAGGTTATATATATATATATTTTATAAGTCAGAATGTCAATACAAAAGCTATGAAGAGTCCTGTTTTGTTTTTGCTCTTGTCTCTTATATTATTGCTTTAAATAGTTGGTTGAAACAATTAACAAGTTTTTGACAGTAAGTTTACAAAGTGGTAATTTGCTAATGTAATTCTAATAGTAGTTTTTTACAATTTTATATTACATTTTATAATAATAATAACAAAGGATAATGAAATTATTTATTTATATAAATATGATAATTTTTTAGATTTTTGTGTAGATTTGTTCTATATTTTTTAGATTTAAAAATTGAAAAACAATATATTTTTTAAAATATTTTTCTATTTGCAAGTATACGCTTGAAACATAGATTTGACATTTAGATATTAAATCTTAAGATTATGTGAAAGTTGAAGCTTTTTTTTCTATCAATTTGTTTTTATTTTATTTGTAACCTTTTGTATATAGCTTTATTGATGTGTGTTGCATGATTTCGGTGGAATGATTGATAATTACTCTGAGAAGCTTTGAGCGGTTAAGCTTTATCATAAAAAATTATATAATGTTTATGTGATTGAAAACTAAAACTCCAAGTTAAAATTAGGATCTTTGAAGTACTTAGCGACTTTATTAATTTTTATATTTATTCATGATAAATGTTTTAAATAGTTTGTTAAAACAATTAACAAGTTTTTGATAGTAGTTTACAAAATGGTAATTTTCTAATTTTCTTTGATTCTTAATAGCAGTTTTTTACAATATCATTTTACATTTTATAATAATAATAACAAAGGATAATGAAATTATTTATTTATATAAATATGATAATTTTTTAGATTTTTGTGTAGATTTGTTCTATCTTTTTTAGATTTAAAAATTGAAAAACAATATATTTTTTAAAATATTTTTCTATTTGCAAGTATGCGCTTGAAACATAGATTTGACATTTAGATATTAAATCTTAAGATTATGTGAAAGTTGAAGCTTTTTTTTTATCAATTTGTTTTTATTTTATTTGTAACCTTTTGTATATAGCTTTATTGATGTGTGTTGCATGATTTCGGTGGAATGATTGATAATTACTCTGAGAAGCTTTGAGCGGTTAAGCTTTATCATAAAAAATTATATAATGTTTGTGTGATTGAAAACTAAAACTCCAAGTTAAAATTGGGATCTTTGAAGTACTTAGCGACATTATTAATTTTTATATTTATTCATTATAACTGTTTTAAATAGTTTGTTAAAACAATTAACAAGTTTTTAACAAAGGATAATGAAATTTATATAGATATGAAAATTATTTAGATTTTTAAAAACATTTGTTTATTTTTTATTGTTTCAGAAGTGATTTTTTTGTTGGATAATAGTAGACATGGCATCTAATATAGCGAAGGAAATGCTAACAAAAAAATGAAATATGATGATCGAAAATGTTCTATATGCAATATTTATTTAAGAAAAATAAGTGGTCGAAAAAAAGAAATTCAATGCGAAACAGAACTAGAATATGCAAAAGTAGTATCTGGCAGAGAAGATATTTTCATTAATGATGTAATGTGTGATCCGTGTAGAACGCAAGTGGTAAAAAAAATGTCAAGCTCTAAAATTGAAATATCTGATGATACTGCAGAAAATGTTTTCTCTCAAAAATCTAATATTTCGGAATCATTATCTGAAATAAGTATCAGTTTATCATCTCAGACAAATACAGATTCGTCGTACAAAGTTGATGAAAAAGAAGAACCAGAATTCATAGAATTACAAATGCAAAGAACGATTGCAACACATAAGTATTGTTTTATTTGTGGATACAATAAACGCACAAATATAATGTTAGTGCCTTTTGAAGCAAGAATTCAAGTTTTCAGTAAAATTAACTTATTTATTCCAAATGGCAATAGATGCTGTTCTGATCATATAATTAAAAAAATATTTTATGAAGATGAATTGAATAAAATGAAGATTTTTTCCACCAGTAGTACATTAGATGTTAATGAATTATCAAAAATACTAAGTACAATATCTGCAAAAACAGATGAAAGGTTATTAAATAAAGTAGCCGAGTTTGTTATGCCAGAAAAAAAATTAAAAGTGTTTACAGGATCATCTTGGGCACAGATCATCCAACTTAAATTACAACTCACTTCTCTTAAAGATTCCTGTGCAAGAACAGTAATTCAAGCCATCGTAGTATTTTTATTTAAAATGCGTACAGGGAACTCTAATCAAGTTATTTCTTCAATATTTGATATCGAGAGCGAACAAGTATCTCGTTTTTGTCATTCAGTCTTATCATCTTTTGAAAAAGACGTGTTACCAAATTATTTTGGATTAAAAAATGCAGACAGAAATGACTTGATTGAAAACCAAACTTCTCAAATGACGAAAAAATTATATCCATGCAACCAACTTATTTTGATTTGTGATGGAACTTATATAAGGCATGAGAAAAGCTCTAATAATGAGTATCAGAGAAAATCCTATTCAGGTCAAAAAAAAAGTTCCTCTCAATAAACCCTTTACAATATGTTCAACAAATGGCTATGTTGTTGACCAGTTAGGACCTTATCTCGCTAACATGAATGATGCTGCAATTTTAATGAAAATATTTGAAACAATGCCAGTAATTTTACAGAAATTGCTCCGCAAAGGCGATATTTTTGTTCTAGACAGAGGCTTTCGAGATATTAAAAAGAAATTAGAAGATATGGGTTATATTGTTCTGATGCCTGAACTCAAAGGTTCAAAATCACAATTTTCAGCACAAGAATCAAATGAAACACGATTCGTAACAAAAATAAGGTGGGCTGTTAAAGCAGTACATGGAATTGAAAAAAAAATTCAGATTATTAGATCACAAACTTGACAATAAAATGGTGAAGGATACTGGATTGTATTGCAGAATTGCTTGCTATTTAAATAATTTATTTGGCAAACGCTTAGATTCTGATCATGACATTCAAGATGAAATATTTAATACCATGCAATCAAGAAGGAATATTAAAAACACGCTAGCAGAATTAGTGGCAGAAAAAAGATGGTATCGTCGTAAATTACCATTTCAGATCATAACTTCGACTGATTTACCAGATTTTCCTGAATTAACAGAAAAAGATTTGAAAATTCTTTTTACAGGATCATATCAACTTAAGCAGACCATATCATACCTAGCAGAAATGTTAGATTCAGATAATAATTTGAAACTAGGATATTCCATAGAACATAAAAATATTCTTAAATTCGAAGTTCAATCAAGACATGTAAATAAAAAACAATACAAATGCTTCGTTGAATATAAACCAAATGGTATTGGTTATTCCAGTATCCTCAGATATTGTTGCTATTGTCCCAGTGGCAACCGCACTGTTGGATGTTGTGCGCACGTTGCTGCAATAGTATATTATCTTTCACATGGAAGATATTTATCAAAAATCATAAGACCAGCTGAAATTCTTTCTAAAATGTTTCTTAATGATAAAATACAAGTATGTATTAGTGAAGACAGTGACGATGATAAGTAAAAAAAGTTCCTATTATGAACATTTGTTATGCTTAAAAAACTATCCAGATGTGTATCCTAATTCAAATAGAAAATAATATATTTATATAAATAAAGAGACTAATTTTCTTTGAAGTAAATCTTTAATTTATTACTGAATCTTATTAAATTTATTATTCAACCTCATTTGATAGTATTGAAATAATATTAACATTATTGGAAAGAGAATTATTAATGTAACAAATCGTTCATTTTAAAATTTATTTTTGATAGCGAAATGCAGAAAAACTATCTTTCTATAAAATTAATTTGGATTTTTCTAGATTTCAGATTCTACGAGAATTATTATAAGTAAGGGTATTCAACTGCCCATTATTATTATTATTTTTATTATTATTATTATTATTATTATTATTATTAGTAGTAGTAGTAGTAGTAGTAGAAGTAGTAGTAGTAATAGTAGTAGTGGTAGCTTTTTTTTTTTTTTTTTGATGGTCAAAAAATACGCAAAAAAAGTCATTTAAGCTCTTAACTTATAACATAACCTATAAAAAATATGAAAAAGTGCAAAAAAGTTGATTTTTTGCAAAAAAGTTGATTTTTTGCAAAAAATAAGGGTCAAATGCCTTTTATCCTTAAAACCAATAGTACCGTCGTAAAGAAGAGAATAAAATACACTTAAAATCTTTGTTTGGATTCTTAGATTGTAACATAACCTATAGGAAATACGAAAAAAGTGCAAAAATATCGGTTTTTTGAGAAAATAAGGGTGGCGCACCATTTTTTTTTTAGCTAATATAACTATCGTTAATAAGGGGTAAAAATATATTTTAAAAATAAATTTCAAATCTGGCACCTTAATAGCGAGGGTGTGAAAACCACGATTTAAATCTTAAATATCAATTTTAAGGTTGATATTTAAGGTTATGTAATCTGCAAAAATTTTTGGTTAATTGTTATACAATAACCTACCCTTATATATTTTTGCAAGAGTCTTCCATGTAAAGGGACGTCAAAATAAAATAAAGTCGAAAAAACACTTATTCTGACTTTACTGCGCATGCGCAAGGGTTAGGGGGCTGAAAATTGGTGTGTGGGAGTTTTTTTTTCAACCTCCATCAAATGGTACATAAGCCATGAGGATTCTAAGAGGGGGCAATTTCACTATGGTAACCCGCCTATAGCCTTTTCAAATTTCGTAAAAAGAGCATGTAAATGATTTGGACAGTAAAGATGATGATCTTAGCTCTTTAATAAATTTTAATTTTTTAATTTTTAATAAAAATTATTTCTTTTTTTTATATTGATGCTAATTCGATCAAGTATGTGAAAATCACCATACAAAACATACATTCTTGGGGAGAAGAGATATCTAGTAACTATTAATCAAATAAGCATATTGAAAATTTGACTCGAGTGGTGGACAAAAGTACCTCCTTAAATACAAATTTGAATTTTCTGATGACCCTTTGTTCATGGATTTTTTCTGTGTTATTTTTAAAATGTTTCTTTCATCAAAATCTTAGTAGTTTAAATTTAGAAAAAAAATAAAAATATACGATAAAAAAATTTTTTCGCGTAAAAAACAAAGAAAAGTAAAAAAAAAACAAGATAAAAATATTTATTATTACTATTAACATTTTCGCAATTATTGTTAATTATTTTTTTATTTATTCAAATTAAAAATTAATTATAATAATTAGTTAAAATATAGAAATAATAAAAATTTTAATTGAAGTTGTCTCTAAGTTCCAAATGTAATAATTACTAGGGATAATGAGGTGAGTTCATTTATAATATTTATGTAAATCCGCGCGCATTTCGTAAATATTAATCGTAATGAAACTCATGATATCTCATTATAAAGTTCTTTCTTTTAGCTTTAAAATGAGATATTACACGTCTAAAAATATGGATTTAATGAGCCACAACAATCATTTGCGTTTAAGGTGTCCGTATTAGGTACAGTTGTTTTAACATAAATACACCCTATTTTGAAAAACTATTTGCACCAATATTAATAATTTCTCAAGGTACCCTAGATTAAAAAAAACCCAAAAAGTTCTTCATTAACTTTGCTCACGCGCAAAGATAAGCATACCCACCACGACTCCGACTTTGACGTTATTATTTGTATGTTATTATTATTTTTGTTTTAATAATAAAAAGTCGCCTTTTTTTATATCTAATCATAGATTTTTAAAATATAAGTTTTGAACTAAAAAATTACGCTTGATTCGTTTCTTGATTGTTATAAACGAAGTGGCTGTTATTTAAAAAAAAATATCTTATCTCGGCTCCTATTGGCCTTAGAGAGTTCTTTAATTTTCTTAATTCTTCGTTTTGAACAGAGCTATAAGAATATTCAAATAGCGAATTCGTAAAAGTTATAAATACAGCCCCAGCTTTATTTATTTATAAAGAAAAAACACCCTCTTTTTTAAAGCGTTATAAGAAATATTGCAATTCAATTTTCTAATTTGCTTTTAACGGCATATGAAAATTTAAACCTTCATGAAGAGTTTAAGTCCTTATGCAACTCAATATGTTCAGCCAAAAAAAAATTATAGCAATAAACATTATGCGTGTTGGGATAAATGATAGGGAATATCTCAGCAACAAATTAACCAATTTGCTGTTACAACCTCTTTTTCTGTTAGTATTTATGGAGGCTTACTTTGAACAGTTTAAAAATATTTAAAAAATTATTTTTGCAATAAATAATTGATATTCAAGAAATGGCCATTTTGGATGGTTTTTTGGCTTTTTTATTAAAATGCATAGGATAACTTTTATTACTAATATGCATAGGTTGCTTTAGAGAATCAAAAAAGCTGTTTTGGCCAACTTTGCAGCCTCATGAAACATTTTCTACCGTTTGTTTTTGGTTACATTTTATATAGAGTATGTTTTTTTATTGCTCTTAACAACTTTATATAGGTTTCATTAAGCCCCTACTTAATGTCTAAAATAGCCTTTTTTTTGCTCTATTGATTGGACTATTAACACTCCTTTAATAATTTAGATAACGAATTTTCTATTCATTTCAGAAATTTTTCCAAATTAGTTCAACATGAACAATTAAATCATGCTCTAAATATTTTTAATTATGTATCTTAACATCTTTAAAATTATGTAAAATAAAATTAAAAAAAAATATTTATGATTTATTTAATATTATATTTTTGGAAAAGTTGCGCAATTAGTTGCGCAAAAAGTAGCGTCACTTTTGGCTCGATAAAGCGACACGAAAAGTAATATAAAAAGTGACGCCAAAAGTGACACAAAAAGTGACGCAAAATATCGCATCATAAGTTCCGCGATCATTTTTAGGAGGGATAGTACTAATTGAAATTATATCATCACGTTTTTATCAAATATAAATAGTACATAAATTAGATATACTATATTTAGAACCTATTTCAACAATACTTTCCTTTCTCCGTGCAGTTGTTAGTTCTAGTAAACGTCAAATACTGTTTTTGATTATTTTATGGTTTGTTATTGAAACCCGTGATTAAAAAGAACGAATTCCTATCATATTTTTTCATCGATTCAAATGCAATTTAGTAGAACAAATTCTTCATTCATCATGATATAATTTGCATTCAAACAATTTTTATGCATATTGTAACTTTAGATAATCTTTTTTATAAAACTATAAAAAATTTAATTTAGTACGAAGCTAGAATATGAGAATTCATAAGTTGCGTCGATTCTTTCATTTTGAAATTGGGTAATTCATATATACTAATATAATATATGAAAATTCAACCGAGCGACGTAGGAGTGAGGTATTTTTTGCTAGTTCAAAATTAAACTTGTTATTTATTCTTTTAATTAAAACCATAAGAGAAATTAGAAAAACCAGAATCATGTTTTTTATTAACTTCAATTCATTTTCAATAAAACTTTATACATTTATCATTATTAGAAATTTTATCGACTTCATCTTCGGCAAATTTAGCATCTAGGTAATCATGTAACCATGTGCGCATCGAAATAGCATCAATAACAGCGCACATAGGTTTTTGCCTTAAACAGAGATCGTGGCTGAAACATGTATATCGTGCATAATTCATTATTTCTTCTAATGATGGGCATCCGAAGTCTTCAATGTTGCTGATTGCTCTGAAAAATAACGAGGAAAAGGTAATGTAAATTAAAGTATACGCGACATAAAAAATAAAGTATTATAAAGTATTGAAATGATTAAAAAAAATAGTATGATAAAGTATTAAAACAATTAAAAACAGTATTGAAATGTATAAAACAAGTATGAAAAAGTATCAAACAAGTATGGGAAAGTATCAAGAAAGTTTGAAAAAGTATTAAAACAGTATGAAAAGTATTAAAGTTTAAACATAAATGTATTACTTACACGTTTGGTAAGAGATAAGCTAACCATTGCGCTTTCTGCCCACCCTTGACAAATACTTTCTTGACCCCTTGCGAACAAATTTCATAAATTTTTTGAAGACGATGGTAAGATATATCTACAGAGTTCCATGATATTCCATGGTGATACTTTTCCAACTATTGCGTTGGGCTTTTTTCTTGACTCAATCCTCTCCATGTCATTGGAGGTTTGAAGAGATACACAGTTGGGAAAGCAGTTTTTCTAAAATTCAGAAAATTGACTTATGTAAAAATAAAAGAATCCCCAGACATACATTGGAATTCTTGTACGTCACAAATATAAACGTTCTCTTCAAAAAATTCTAATGTTGCATTTTTAATCATTGTGTCATAGTCACGGGTTCTAGCCATCTCACAATTCTAAATTTCTTTCAGCGAGAAGTGATTTGAGAGACTGAATGAGAAAATTCTCACAGCTTTTGAATAGTTCAAAAGAAAAATTTATCCCTTCCTAAAAACTTTTTCCTTAATTTTTCTCGAAAATTTTTCTTTTCACTATTGGTTAAATCTCGAAATTGGTATTCCTTATTAAATTTTCTTTTTACTATTGGTAGAATCTTAAAATTTGTATCCCTTCTTAAATTCTCATTGAATTTTCTTCTTAATTATGGATCGAATCTCGAAATTTGTAACCCTTTTTAAATTTTCTTTATTACTATTGGACGAATTTTCAAATTTGCATCCCTTCTAAAATTTTTCACAAACTTTTCTTTTTACTATTGGATGAACCTTGAAATTTGTATCCCTTCTGACATTGTCTTTGCCTATAAAAAGCGAAGCTATTTCTTAGATGGCTACACTTCGTAAATAACAATCAGTGAGATTTATTCTTAGATATTGTGTTAGTTGAAACTGTTACTCTAGAACTATTTTAGTTATAAAAAAAAGTAAAGATGACTTCAATCATTAGTCCCTAAAATTCAAGCTATAGTACTAATTGAAATTATATCGTCACGTTTTTATCAAATACCTTAATACATAAATTAGATATACTATATTTAGAGCCTATTTCAACAATACTTTCCTTTCTCCGTGCAGTTGTTAGTTCTAGTAAACGTCAAATACTGTTTTTGATTATTTCATGGTTTGTTATTGAAATCCGTGATTAAAAAGAACGAATTTCTATCATATTTTTTCATTGATTCAAATGCAATTTTGTAGAACAAATTCTTAATTCATCATGATATAATTTGTATTTAAACAATTTTTATACATATTGTAACTTTAATTAATCTTTTTTATAAAAATATAAAAATTTCATTTAGTACGAAGCTAGAACTTCAATCGATTTTTTTGAACGTCTTGTTCAATTACTTCGTGATACTTTACAAAGTATAAACGAATTAAGGAATAATGATATTCATTATTGGTTAGATATGTGTAATTCTGCTGTTATCAAATAAAATGAAAAAATCGCTTAACCTAACCTGACCAGAGGAGAGAAACAGAAATGTCAAACTTGTATGTCACATCTTTCGTGCATGCAAGTTCAGTTGGAACAGCATCTTCATCAAGGAGGTAATCTACAATCTGAAGAAGCAGAAGCTAGAGTCGAGTGGCGAGACGTAGAATCAGCTTTTCAAAATCGAATTAGAACTATTATAGTGGTGTATATTAAACATGTGGACATTCTGAGTTTTTTGAATGATGCACAAAAACTCTTCAAAGTTAAAGTTTAGGCGTGCTTAGAAGAATATAATGCATTGAAAATAAATTCTGATTTTATTTCTAAATTTTTTATCCAGAAAAATACTGAGGAATTAACTGACACAAAATATTTTACAAGTGAAAGTGCCACAGTATACATGTCAACAGATTTAGAGAAATGGTTCAAAGATAATATCAAAGAGCCTATTCTTACGCAAATAAAAGAATTTTAGGAAAAAGATTCAGGATGGACTTTGAAGAGTATAATAAGTTTGTGTATAAATATAAAAAAATATTCTCCTTTGAAGGGTAGTTCTCACATACCTTTTCCAAAGTTTATAGAAAATAAGAAAGCGTGTGTTAATGTTTGCAATAATGACAATTAGTGTTTCAAGTATGCTGTTCTTTTTCGCATTATATCCTAGTAATTGTAATCCTCAAAAAGTGGATCATTATCTTCCGCATACTAATAAGCTGAGGTTTGATAAAATTGAATTCGTAGTAAAAATTAAAGATATTCTGAAATTTGAAAAATTGAATAATAATATTTCAATAAATTTATGCATGTTGAACAAGTATTGTCCGAAGTTTAAAGTATCGCCGTGTCATATTACATCTGAAAAAAAGGTACAACATGTCAATTTGCTCATTATTTAAGATTGCTACATAGATGAGTATGAAGAAAATAATGATGCTGATCATAGAGGCATGCCTCAATATCATTATGTTTAGATTAAAAACTAGTCTCGACTTCTGGGTTTTCAAGTGTCTAAAAGCCATATAAAATTTTACCATTGTGAAAGATGCTTACAAATTTTTTTATAGTGAAGAAAGATTCGTAATTCATGAAAATAATTGTAAAAATTTAAATAAATGTAGAATAAATCTTCCTGATTCAAAAAATAATATTCTCAAATTCAAAGATTACAGTAAGAGTAAAAAAGTTCCTTTTTTTATTTATGCAGAGTTCGAATGTTTATTGAAACCTACTGACAGTGAGATACTACAGACAGGCTTTTCTACTTCATGAAGCATACAGTATAGATACTACATGGAATGTAGTTTTGATGATGAATTATCATATTATAAATCATAGAAGGATTAACGAATGTGAAGAGACACCAACGTAGAATGGTTTGTTAGAGAATTGAAATCAATCGATGAGAAAATTGATGAACTCTACAAAAATCCGAAACCAATGAAACTTACAGATTTAGAAGAATTGTCTTTCCAGAGGTCAACTAATAGTCATATATGTAGAAAACCAATTCGTGCTGAAGATCTTGCAGTACGAGACCATTGTTATCTCACAGGACGGTAAGTTATCTAATTGGTTATAATTGGACAAAGGAAATTTAATTTTGTTGTTTTACGTCTTTTTTCTTTTTAGTTTCATAGGTGAAGCTCATAATTCATTTAATTTGAATTATAAGATTTCAAGATTCATTCCTGTTATTCAAATCATCATTTCGTATGACGAATTAAAAGAGTTCATGCATGACTGGGATCCATCAATAGAGGGGATAAGTTCTAAAGAAGGTGAGAGAAGGGATTTATTACAAGTGGCGATGGAAAGGACATAAATAAGCTATATCAAGGAACGGATCACGATGAAGAGCACATTCAAGTAATCGAAGAGCTTAAAAACAATCAATCTTGTGTAAAGAAACCAAGACTTGACTAACTTTTTAAGTAAGTTTACAGTTCATTCTTACAAAGAAAACAGTAAAAGTTTTTTTCTATAAAAAATTTTTTTTTCAACAGAAATTTTAATTTTTACTATTTTTTCGTTTTTTAGATTGGATCGATCAATACTCAATAAAATTGCTGGAAGCAACTTCTTGCAATTGTCTTGAAAAAAGTAACAGCCTTAGAAAAAGATCAACAATACATAGTGACTACACTTGGAGAGGTGAAAACAAAATTTGGTACCAAGGTCGTAGCAGATTTCAACCAAAGCTTCCAAGACTTCTTACCATAGAAGATTTCATCAGCAATCTTAAAAGATGAAGAATTCTCCTTTGAGCTCTGCGACACAGCGAATAAACTCCGTTTTTTTGCAATATATTTGGAAGGAACTTCTTTAGAATTCAAAAGAGCTTGAAATAAAATGAAATATACACATCGAATTATTTTCAAACTATTTATTGTAAATTGTACATAGTAATAATGACACATGAATAATGAAAATTATTAAACATTATACAATTGTTTTTATTTATCACCATTACCTAAAATTATTATATTTATATTAAAACACAAAGATAATAATAAAAAACATATATATAATTTAAATTAATAAACATAATGAAATGAAATTTTTCTTTTTTTTACTATACTAAAATATAGTGTAAAAGATATCATAATTGATTTAAATAATCTCATTTTCATCCATCCAACTATTATGCTTGGCACTAAGACTTAACCATTTAACATATACGCGTTTACCGCTTTTCTTTGAAACTTTTTCCACTAAATAAATTCCTGGATACATAGTCTTTTGAATTTCCGTTTCATAAAAGCTGCCGGAACTGGTTCATCATAATAATCTTTGACATGGTAAGTCATGAGATTGGTTTTAACAACTCTTGTTATTGTGAAAATTTCAGTTGACCAATTTGGTGTATAACCTTTTTCGAAAACTTATTTTATTTTAATTATGCGCACTTTATCTCTCACTTTGAATTTTGGTTTTTTTACAGGTCTCTTTTCAGTTGGAAAATTTTTCATGATTTCTCTTTCATTTATCTTCGTAACGTTTTCAGGCTCAATTCCTATTGTCCGATGTCCTCTTGAACTGTATGCTTTCACTAACTCAGGCAGGATATCCAACCATTTATAACTCCCTCGTTTGCTGAATTCTAACCACATTGCATTTTTTTAAGTTCTATTAAAGCGCTCACATATGCTTGCATAAAGATTATTATGTGAAGAGTAGTGATTTGTCTTGTAATTTTTCATAAGATTCTGAAAGTTTGAATTGTAGAATTTTTTTCCTTGGTCAGTTTGTGAATTTAATCGCATCCATCCTTGTTTTAATATTGACTTTATAGCTAAAGTAACATTATTGCCACTCTTTGATTTGACTGGTACAGCCCATGCATACTTTGAAAATATATCTATAACAGTTAGTAAGTAGCAAAAATCTTTGTTTTCCTTAGAATAAGGTATTATTTCTACAAGATCAGCTTACCAAGTCTCATCTAATCCACGTATGTCATATTTTATTTGCTTGTACCTTCGACATGCTGGCTTATGTAGCTCTTCAACTACTCTTTGACGTTCCATCTTAAACTGCAACTTTAGTAATACCCAATTGTCTGTTCATTTCTTTAATTATATTTCAATACCTGCAAAATTCCGTTGAGTCATATCATAGAGATAAGTTAATTTTACATCTATTTCTGCTTCATATTTTTCAATTTTGTTCTCATATTCTTGTATAGTTTTATCAATTTCTATAATTTTAGAAGATAAGAAATCAACTTCTTTTTGTACGATATTATTCAGTGAATTCAACGTAATCGCATCATTTGGATGATTAGCCTCTCCAATATTGCAAAGCCGCTTATTTTCTAAATCAAAATTACCATCTGATGTAAAATTGAATCCAATACCTCAAGGATCACGACTTACTTGCGAGCCCTCAAGTTTTTTTCCAAGCACATCAAAACTCATCTTAATACAATTGAAAAGTGTGTACGTCAATATATATATGTCCGGCTTCACATAGTTCCTCTATGATTGATTGGATTTCATTGTTGTGATTATTATTTCCAGCAGATCGTTAGGCTATTAATAATCGTAATCTCTCGACAAGCTCATTTCGATCATCCCTGTAGACTAGGTCTATGACAGTATTCTTTTTTGCTATTTTATATTTAGGTATGAGACCCCCTCCGCTGTTAGACATTCTACTGCAATCACTGCGAAATATTGGTGCTATGATTTTTTAATATTTTTTATGCTTCAAAGAGCGTATATTCTCATTTTTGCTATGTCTTTTTTTATGGGCATTCTTTGCTTCCAGAATAATGCGATAGTTCTTACGATCTATCATACTTAATAGATTATCATCTGGTTCTTTTTTGAAAAGCAATTTCATCAGACCACTGCTTTTAAAAAAACTTAAATCTTTCACTTTTATTTTTTTATCATCAAATTGAATTTGTGAATCACCTATCATGTACACCCCATTGACTTTTCTCACTCCGTATACGTTATCGATTTTGCTGCGGCTTCCATTTATCATTGATAAAAAGTCTGTCGGTTCATTTTCTTTATGCGCAGATACAAATGGTGAATGTATAGATTTAAATGATGAATTTGTAGAATTGAATGATGAATCCATCAATGTGCTATTCATTGAAGTATAATCATTGTCATTAGGAGCATCATTATTAAACGCAGAGCCCGAGTCATTAATATCGTTTACAATATAACTTGACTCATCGAATCTCAATCTTTTTTTCGATGATTTCCTGTTACTGTCTATAGCCGAAATGTGATTAGAATGTGACACACTTTCAGTTGTCAAATTGATAATTTTTTCAAGTAATAACTGGTTTTAAAGTATCACCAATAACCTTTTCAAATTCATCTCTCTCCTTTTTTAACAAACACGTGAGGCTATTTAAAAATAAACTCTTTAATAATAAAATACATTGTAAGGTTCATTATACATATGCTTAATTAAACTTACAATTCTAGATTTGATAAAAAAACTATTAATATTATATTATAAATATTTTGACAATATAATTTCGTTTTTATTAAAAAACCTATTTAATAAAAATCGGTCGTTTTTTTTAATAAATTCAAAATTCTTCTTCAAATTTCTTTACCTAAACTTATAATTTTGCAAATTATTCGAAAAGATTTTTCAAATGCAATCATCATTATTTATAACAAATGTATACAAAACTTTCCAAAACTGATATCAAAGTTATTATTATTTTCACGCGCTACCCTAGATTAAAAAAAAACATGTGAATCGGACCATAATTACCAGAGATATTGTTAATTTTCATATGCAATATGAATTTTAACTTTTGAAAATTTTTTTCTATTCTTGGGTGAAGAAAAAGATACCACCATGTGCATGCGCGCTGGCCGTTTATATACTCTGTTACCTGATATTCGCACTCAATGTAATGCGTAAAAAAATTTAGAAACGATGATATGTATATAAAAACCACTTTGTATACATTAATGCCGTTTTACCAATAAATAATTTATATTATAAACTGGCTATTAAACTTTAAAACGAGTTAAAATGTTTTAAAAAAATAGCGCGATCGTTAGTCAGAGTCAAAGCCATGTTACTCTTTTCATTTTTACGATAGAAAACTTTTAGAAAATTCAAATTAAAGGTTTTGAAGAGACGTTTTTTTCATTTTATAAAATTAATATATATCAATAATTGGCTGAAATATATGAATTTATTTATAAGAATTAAAATTGTAAAATCGGAAAAACGCTAAAAAATAATACAAAAAAATAAAAAATGGAAATTTTTATAATCGTTTATGGTAAAGGTATCCTATCATTACGTGCTCAAGTAGTTTGACATATTTGCAATAATTATTGTTGACTTGGCATTAATTTGAATTTTCGACTTTTTTTCAATAAACAAATTAATCATTGTTCTTTTCACGGACCGAAACAGATCGGCTTGGAGGAGAATTAAAGACAATAGAAAATCTTTCTGTTCCTTAAGTTTCATTGAATTTGGAATAAAACATCTGTTTTTAACTTTAATTTGAAAAATTACCCATTTTCTCGGAAAAACTTCATTTCCCGAGAAAATTTGAAAATTTTAGAAAATCGCACACTCATAAGCTTGAAGCCAATTTAATTCTGAACAACTTTTATTAAAAAAATTTTCTTCTAGAGTCAAAAGTAGCGCAGTTACAAAGGAAAAAAGAAAAAAAAGTCGATTTTTCTATCTTAATTTGTTTATAAACATTTTTCCACAACTTTTTGAGATGGCGCACATCGATATTCTTATTATACATATTATCTACAATATATTTCTGGAAAAAACCGGCCTGTAGCACGTTTTGCAAAATAATGGATAAAAATGAACTAATTTGACTGGACTATATAATGATGATGATGATAAAGGACAAATTAAAAGTAATAATACTAACTGGAATTTAGATAGTGGATGCACAACACATCTATGTAATAATGATTCATTTTTTAAAAACATGTCAAGACTTAAAGAAGTTGTAAATTCAACTAACAACCAATTAACTGATGTTGAAGGAAAAGGCACAGTTGAGATGAAATTGAATAATAATAGACAAGAAAAATGGACTCAGCTTGAAAATGCACTTTATGTTCCAGATTTGAGAGTTGGTCTCATGTCAATAGCTAAGATAGTAGACAAAGGTAATTATGTAGTTTTCTATGAAGATATAGCTATTGTGAAAAATTAAAAAACTAAATAAATAAAAATGATTGCTACAAGAATAGGAAATGTATCCTATGTAAATAAAATAAAAAATAAAAGTGTTCAACATATTGAAGAAACAAAAGATAATTTACTAACATTGTGGCACAACAGATTAGGTCACTTAAATGAAAAAAGTCTACGTCAGATTCTGCAAGAAACAAACAATATAAGTTTTAAATTTAATAAAACAGTTATAAACTGTGAAGTATGTGCTATGGGCAAGCAAACAATGAAATCCCTTATTTATTCAAGTGACAGAAGTAAAATTTCATTAGAAATAATTCATTCTTATGTATGTGGTCCATTCAATACACCAACAATAAGTGGAGCAAAATAATTTGTCTCTTTTATAGACAATCATTCTCGGTGGTGTATTTTTTATTTTATTCACTTACCAACAAACAAAGATGAAGTGACTGAAAAATTTTTGCAATTTAAAAACATGGTTGAAAATATAACTGAGAAGAAGATAAAATATTTACAAACCGATAATGGAAAAGAATACTATGATAGCAACCTTAGTAGAATTCTAAAAGAAGCTGGAATATCATGGAGACTAAGTGCACCATACACTCCTTAATGAAATGGCCTAGCAGAAAGAAAAAATAGAACTTTAATAGAAACAGTAAGATGTATGGGGAGAGGCTATGATGTCAGTTAACTATATCTGTAATAGGTGCCCCACAATGGCTCTTAATAATCAAACTCCTTATCATATATGCCATGGCCGAACTCCAAATCTTAATCACATAAGAACGTTTGGTTCTAAAGTTTATGTTTTAGATTAAACGCACAAACCCAAGCTTTAAGAGGAGGTCACGTATCTCTGTCCTTTTCTAATCAAAGAAATGATTTTTTTACAAAAACTAATAATTTTATCAAAAAATGAAGAGAAAGCCGCATCTTGTATTAAAAAAAGCAATATTTTCTTTGGTAAGAAAGAATTAATTTTATTGCTCCGTTTTCAAGAAAACCTTGAAAAACCAAATTGTCCACCCTAACCTCTATGATTTAAGTTTTTCAAGGTTTTCTTGAAAACGAAGCAATTGAATTAATTCTTTCTTATAAAAGAAAATATTGCTTTTTTTATTACGAGATGCGGCTTTCTCTTTATTTTTTGATAAAATTATCAGTTTCTGTAAAAAATTCAATTCTTTGATTAGAAAAGGACAGAGATACGTGACCTCCTCTTAAGCCCATTCCATTGAAGCAAGACTTGTTGGATATGCAGAAGATGCAAAAGCTTATAGGTTATAGATACCTGAATTACATAAAGTGATCATATCTAGAAATATCGAATTCATTGATAAAAGATCAGGTACAAAGATAACAAATCAAGACAAAAATTATAATATAAAAATGTTTGATAAAAAACAAGAAGCAAAAAGATTAGTTAATAATGAAAACTCTAATATAAAGGTAATTGATGAAATCGAAATGGATATAACAAAAAAAATTAAAAATGACGATGATTCTAAAAAACATATGATACAAGAAAACTCATAAGATGAAAAATGTCTACGAGGTAGACCATCATTTGAAAAAACTGGCAAACGAAGCAGGCCGAGAAAAATATATAGGACATATATCAAGGACACTAACAGAGACTTCAGATGGTCATAAAAACGTAGGAGATGAACAAGGGTTAAAAGATGATGTGTTTGAAGATGCAGCAGCAAATTATGCAGACATTGATCTGAAGGAAGCTTCAATAGGTAATTTTAGCAAAGAATGGAACACTGCAATCTGTCAAGAGATTAAACAAATTGTAAAAAACGAAACACGGAAAATAATAAAAAATTTGAATAAAGTAACATTATTGATTCCAAAATAATATTAACGAATAAAACAAATCCTACAGGTAAAGTTATCTCAAGAAAAGCAAGGTTAGTAGCTAGAGGTTTTGGGCAAATATATGGTGTTGATTACTTCACAACATTTGCTCCAGTAGTAAGACTAGAGTCATTGCGACTATTAATAGCACTTGCAGTGCAATTAGATTTAAAAATTAATCAAATTGATATTAAAAATGCTAATATAAATGGTAGATTAAACGAAAAAGTGTACATGAAACTTCCAGATTTTATTGAATATTTTTTAACTTGTATTAATGAAAATGAAAAGGATAAAAATATAAAATACAGAATATGGTAGCAAAAATCAAAAAAAGTAATAAAGTTTGTCTGCTAAAGAAGGCCTTATATGGGCTAAAACAAGCTGGCCTAGTTTGGAATGTAAAAATTGATAATATCTTTAAAAAACTTAAATCTGAAAGTTTCAAAAACAGAACTATGTATGTACTATGGCATAAATAGTGACTATGTGATTATTATTGTACTATATGTAGACGATATATTAATAGCTTACAACTATTCTAAAAGACTTAATGTAATAAAAAATAGATTAAAAAATGAAGTTGAAATAAAAGATCTAGGAGAAGCTAAATATTGTGTAGGAATAGAGATCATAAGAAAGGGTGATAAAATGTCCCTTCTTTAAAGGAAACATGTAAATGATATTGAAAAAAGGGTCAAATTAGATGAATCAAAAATGTGTGAAGCTCCTACAGATCCAAGTGTATTATATACATTAAAAAACGGTAAGATTACTGAGCATTTACCGTACAGAGAACTAATAGGTAGTTTGACATATTTATCAATAGCAATTAGACTAGACATTATGCATATAGTGGTATTTTTATCACAGTTTAATAATTGTTTTACAAACAAACATTGGAATATAGCAAAACAAGTTGTAAAATATTAAAAATATACTAGAGATTTTGGCTTGATTTATGAAAAACGTGGTTTAAATATTACTGGATATGTGGATGCGGATTGGGGCTCAAGCAATATTGATAGAAAATCTTTTACTGGTTATGTGTTTAAGGGTATGGTTTCACGCTACTTTACCGATCGGAAATTATAATTTTATAAAATTACAATTTTCGAAAAAACTATACATCAGAATGAGTTTTCCTTTTATAGATCACTTTATTTAATTTCAATGAAGGGCGGAAACTCCAAAAATTAGCGGAAAAAAGCGTTAATCGAAGATAATTAGAAAAACAAATTTCTCAGTTCGAAAAAATCAAATTTCTCAAAAACCGTGTTTCGTAGGGAAATTTCCTATTCAGGATCATTTTA
The DNA here is from genome assembly GCA_017163975.1 of Anastatus disparis. Classification (NCBI taxonomy): domain Eukaryota; kingdom Metazoa; phylum Arthropoda; class Insecta; order Hymenoptera; family Eupelmidae; genus Anastatus; species Anastatus disparis. The sequence goes on along the minus strand of JAFFSR010000122.1, from coordinate 377,184 downwards.
TTTTTGAAAAATGAAGGGCGGAAACTTGGTTTGGTAAATCATAACGCAAAAAAGCAAAATTACATTTTTCTAAAAAGATGCGATCAGCTGTAAGAATACAATGGCCGTGCAAAAAGCCATGTTTCATAGTTGGCATCAATGCTAATGTATAGTTTGGTACGCGCCAACTTCAAATTCGAATTTTAAATGTATATTGAATTTGTTTTCTATTTACAATTTCTACAAATAAACACTTTTCAACATAAAACTGTTTTATTTTATTTAAAACATAAATATGTAAAAAATTTAATATTATAAGAGAGAACAATATAGTTTACATCATTTGCGAACTCATTATTTTTTTTTAAATTTTCATTATAGCAAAATAAGTAATTTATTCGTTTCTTTGCTTGAAACAAAATATTTTTTGAATGACTTTATTGAATTAACGAAACTTTGGCATATCCTAACCTTTTTAAAATGAAAATGTTTTCAAAAGCGAATAATTAGGATTACTTAATTTTATTGATAATTATGGTTTTTGAAAAATAAACAGTCATAAGTAATTTTATTAAGATAAGACTTTGAAAAATCGTGAGAAAAATCACTTAATTTTTTTAATCTTAGTGTAATGAGTATAAAATAAAATTCATAATATTATTTTTGAAAAATTTGTCGAAATATATTTTTCAAATTCATTATTTTCCTAATATTTATCTTTTTATTCGGAATCTAAATTTTACATTCATGTTATATATAGATTTATCAATCAGACATAAATATAAAAAGAATAGAAATGATTTGGAAATATATTTTTTTTGACAAAATTTTTTTAAAGATAAATGAATAAGGCTCTCCGTGAAACACAAACTGCAAAAAAACTTTCTTTTATTTGACAAAGAATTCAATTTGGTAGAAATGAATGATTAGTTTTTGAATTTTGTAAATAAATTAGATCATAAATAAATGTACATGTTGAACCTTAAAACTTCAATTTTATTTATGCATAATAATACTTATCATTTTAACTAAATGTTATTTTTTCAAAAAACTGTAAAAAACTATGAAAAAATATAAATAATCGTAAATAAATGTGAATAATTGTAAAAAAAATAAATAAATGTAAATAACTGTAAATAAATATAAACAACTGTATATTTGTAGTTATTTACACTTATTTACAATTAGTAACACTCATTTACAATTATTTCCAGAAATTTTTTCCATATGGGCTTATCTTAATAAAATTATTTACAACTGTTTATTTTTAAAGAACGATAATATAAAATAATATTTGATGAGATTATATTATATAATAAAATTATATTAGCAATAAAATTAAGTAATCCTTATCATTCGCTTTTCAAAACATATTTTCATTCTAAATAGGTTAAGATATGCCTAAGTTTCATTAATTCAATAAAGTTATTCAAAAAATATTTTGTTTCAAGCAAAGAAACGAATAAATTACTTATTTTGCTATAATGAAAATTTAAAAAAAATAATGAGTTCTCAAATGATGTAAACTATATTGTTCTCTCTTATAATATTAAATTTTTTTACATATTTATGTTTTAAATAAAATAAAACAGTTTTATGTTGAAAAAGTGTTTATTTGTAGAAATTGTAAATATAAAACAAATTCAATATACATTTAAAATTCGAATTTGAAGTTGGCGCGTACCAAACTATACATTAGCATTGATGCCAACTATGAAACATGGCTTCTTGCACGGCCATTGTATTCTTACAGCTGATCGCATCTTTTCAGAAAAATGTAATTTTGCTTTTTTGCGATATGATTTACCAAATCAAGTTTCCACCCTTCATTTTTCAAAAATAAAATGATCCTAAATCGGAAATTTCCCTACGAAACACGGTTTTTGAGAAATTTGATTTTTTCGAACTGAGAAATTTGTTTTTCTAATTATCTTCGATTAACGCTTTTTTCCGCTAATTTTTGGAGTTTCCGCCCTTCATTGAAATTAAATGAAGTGATCTATAAAAGGAAAACTCATTCCAATGTATAGTTTTTTCAAAAATTGTAATTTTATAAAATTATAATTTTCGATCGGTAAAGTAGCGTGAAACCATACCCTTAATATAGGCTCTTCAACTATTTTATGGAAAAGCCAAAAACAACATATAGTAGCCCAATCATCTCCAGAAGCAGAGTATATAGCTATGTCTAAGTCTAAAAACGAAATATTATTTTTAAGAAATTTATTGTTAGGATTAAAGATCAATCCAAAGATTATTTTGCTCAACGACAACCAAAGTGCGAAATTACTTACTACTGCTGATGTCTTCCATCAGAGATCAAAACATATTGATTTAAGATCCCACTTTATAAGAGATATTACAGATAAAAAAATATTTGAAATTAAATACATGCCTTCTAAAAAAATGATCGCTGATGTTACGACAAAGCCTGTTAACAAAACTAAGCACCATGTTTGTATTGAAAATGTAGGCTTACAAAATTTTTCAATAAAATAATAAAGATAAAAAGGGAGGATATATTTTGTATAAAATATGCATTATGGGGGTGTGTTGAAATATAATATATGTACAATGCATAACATGATGTATTTTATTTATCACTTTAACATAATTCATTGAAATTTCAAACTCTATTTATCATTTCTTATAATGATATTCGATAGATTGTAATAAAAAATTCAAGCTATAAGAAAGTTTTTAATTTTTTTTCATATTAAATTGAATAAATTGTTGTAACGGCTCATATTGATTTTGGGTATAATTATTAAATTAAACACAAATATGTCATAAGAATGACTATATTATTTAAAAGATAGAATAAATTTTAGTTATAAGAAATTTAAATTACATTAAAAGAATAAGTAGGACTTCATAGTTACCTACTGAGGTCGATAAGATAACTCAAATGTATATATATAGATATAGTAAAATGATTATAGAAATAGAATGTTCTATTTCTTTTAATAAAAAGTATTATCAATATTTAATTGTTAATAATAAAATGTAACTTTCTAAAATAATTGTGTATATATAAATAGAACATTCAATTTATATAATATGTATGAAACTGATTACTCTATTTAAAGTTTAAAGATATTAATTAAAATATAAAAGATTAACTTTTTCAATTAATAAATAATAAAATTAACTATAAAAAATAGTTATTTGAAATGTAAAGGAAATAGAATGTTTCTTTTACTAATACATTTATCTTAATTAAATGTTTCTTTTGTAAATATCTAAAATAAATGTTATGGAACATTCTATTTCCTAAAATATAATTCTTCAATAAGAAATAGAACCTCATAGAAGGTTTAAGAAATAATATAAAAGAGCGTGAACTCAAGCAAGCTCTCTCATTATCTTTTAGATGTTCGACCATGTAACATCTAACATGGATTCTATATTCGTTCGATCTTATACTGTTAGAAGTGTAAGATCTGAACACTTTGTATTAAAGATTGTTATGTAACTTTTCAAGACTTATAAAATATATATTTTCTTAATTTGTTAATAAAAGGATTAAGTATTTCTAATTTAAATGAGATTGTATTTAAAAAGTTATTGATAAAAGTATAACTCATCTCATCTCATTAATCATTTTTCATATAAATACTAAACAAATTAATTATCGCACATTGAAGAGTATTGCACTTGGATATGTCGTCGATAATAATTTGTTTATTCATTTTGCATTAAATAGAAGTGTTATTTATCGCACATCTAAGAGTATTGCACTCAAAGATGTCGTCGATTTAAACACTTCTCTACATATCTCATATAATAAAAAAGTTGATTATCGCACTCTTTAGAGTATTGCACTCAACGGAGTCGTCGATAATAACTTTTATCATTCTACCCTCTCCTCCACACGTAAAGAAAATTATAAATTATCGCATCTCCAAGAGTATTGCACTGGAGGAGATCGTCGATAAACATAATTTTCTTATACAATATTGTTGTATGCACCTTGTATATGCATGGAATTAATTAAAATAATGAAGTAAATTTAAATTCGGTAATTAAAATATTACCTGGCGACCGTGAATAAAGTCGGGAACGCTTCAACTGGCGACCGTGACAGGACATGCATTGAAGGTCATACAACAATAAATCGAGAATCTAGTATAAAACACTAGATACTACCTCTGTATAACGGGGGGCTCTTTGAGAGCACTGATTATGCACATGTGGAGACAGAGGAGAGGTTTGATGACTTTAACGTAGTCAAAACCAAAAAAGAGATGAGAAATAATAATAAAAAAAAAATTTAAATAAATTATTATAAAAAATATTTATTTAATTATAAATAGTCTCATAAAAGCTAATACATCTATAGTAACGTATAAAGGCTGTATGAGAACACCTTAATACGGTTAGTGCATCATAAGCCACGTTAGCTTAATGGCACAGCTCTTGCTTGGCATACGGAGGGCGGAGGTTCGAATCCACCTTATAGCATTAAAAATTTTTTCAATTTTTTTTCTGCATTTTATATGCATAAATAATTAAAATAAATTAATTAAATTTATTTGCAACAATAAATTTGCAATAAATTATTAATTTAATTAAATATAAATATTTAAAAACTTCGAATTTTAAATAGTAGAATAAAGAGCAAAGCAAAAGAAATTCATATGTAAGTGTAAGCACACACATACACATGTAGATGTATTAGTTTACTGAAATACAATATAATATAAAGGTTAGTTTCCACTTAGGAAATTTCCATTGAGTTTAAATCAAGTTTAAACACTTTGAAAGTGAATTCAAAGTAAATATAATTCAATACAAAGCTAAGTATTGAATTATAAAAAGGATTTCTTCTCATTTTTCTTATTTTTTGATTTTATAATTAAATTTAAAAAATGTCGAAAAGAAGGTCAATCCTAAAGTTACATGAGAAGACATCTGAAGAGCTTCTCAATGAAATAGATCAGCTCTCAGATGCAAGTTCTCCTGAAGCTATAAGGAGATCTGGCTCATGGAGAAGAGCAGTAGCTGAGGAATTAAAATGCCTCGATGAGAATCAAGATGGCCTAGAAGCTAGGATAATAAGCATCGAAGGCGATGTACAAAATCAGAATACCTTGCAAAATAATATGCAAATAAACCAAGATTCTCTGAAGGAATCATTAACTCTTTTGGAAGGGTTAATAAATAAAAAAATTAGAAGAAGCCAAAGCTGAATGGCAACAAGAGATTCAAACTCTAAAAAATGAAATAGAGAGTTTAAAAGCAGAAAACAAGACTCTAAATGATCTTGTTAAAGAGAACGAAGATATTATGTCAAATATAAGACATCAAGAGATTGCTGAATTAGACGTGGCAATAAGAAATAATGAGGATGCCATGAGAAGTCTGCAAGAACAAGTAGAGAATTCAACAATGAATCAGACTGGCAACAGCAATATCGTAGCATCAGTTGATGCAACTAAAAAATTAAATTTGAGAATTCCAAAGTTTAAGGGAACTTCGGAAGAAAGGCCCATCAAGTTTCTAAATGACCTAAAAAGATACATTGAAGTCACAAAACTTGATGAGAAGGAAATCAGATATGTATTTTCTCAAAGTTTAGAGGGAATAGCCCAGAGCTGGTTCAATCTAAACGAAAAAGAAATCCTTTCAATAGATGATTTTGAAAAAGAATTTAAGTTGCAGTTCTGGAATGATAACACCCAGAGGGTCATTAAACGAAAAATCGAGTTTGGGAAATATAATTCTAAGAAAAATGCAACTATGTTAGCCTATGCAATGGACTTATTCAATTCAGCACAAGAACTCGATGAACATCGGGATGATTGTGAAATCATCAATCAATTAAGTGGTCATTTTGAAAGAGAGATTAGAAGTGCAATTCGTATACAACGGATTAAAGATAAAACTGCATTCTTTGCACTGTTATCTGAATTTGATTTTGATGATCAAGATCAAAAGGATGAGCAAGAATTTATGGAAAAGAATAAAAGCCATCCGAATAAGAATCCAAATTATTATAATAAGGATTATAACAAAAATGGATATAACAAAAAACCTTATAATGCACATGAGGTAAATGAAATAAGAGTGCAACAAGGAAATAAACCAAAAGGTTTAAACCTAAAGAAAAAATCATCACATCAACAAGACTTCATTGATGAAGCTTGTAGAAGATATGAAGAAGATGTAGATGTCACAAGCTTATTTCCAGAAGCAGGTACATCGAAATCGGGAAACGGACAGTAGTTGCATTTTGTAACTCGGATCCAAGAAAAAGCAAAATAAATCAACAGAATGCAACTGATAAAAAAGAAATTTTTGAGGTTAACACTATATCTAGTGATCCTCGTAGTGAACTCTTATATGATATTGAACCTGACGGTGTCAACATCATAAAAAAGAAATGTCCTCAGATACCATTAGAGGTGGAAGGCATCAAAATTCAAGCATTAATAGATTCAGGCAGTGAGGTAACCTGTATTTCGGAAGAATTCTACAAGAATAATTCTCATATTTTTAATGATCGTCCAACTTTACCTATAGCAGGAAAAGTTATCAAGGGTGCAACTGGTTTAAAATCAACAAAAATAACTAAACAAGTTATGTTGACTGTTAAGGTGGCTAGTATCGAATTTAATGCCATTTTTATCGTAGTACCAAAGCTAGTGAGAGAATGCATAATTGGCCACGATGTACAAAAAGGCTTAAAAATGATTTTAGATACTGTACATGAAAAAATATGTATCAGTAATCAAAATAAAAAGGAAATTATTCCTTATATTGATATCATTTTTGAACAGAATGAATATCAAAGTTTGAGTATTGAGTACAGTGAAAGTGTCTCAAAACCAAACAATAAAAATTTAAATGATCCTAAGTACAATTTAATGTATGAAGAGATCGAAGAAAAAATACTGCCAAATGAAAACCTTACAGGTGAACAAAAACAAAAGTTAATTATGTTAATATTCCATCATCGTGGAATATTTAATAAAAAACCAGGTTTGCTAGATATTGATGAGCATGAATTGCAGCTCAAGGATGATGAACAATTTTCTATTCCTATTAATTATAAGGAAAAAGTAGACAAGGAAATCCAAAAAATGCTTGAATTAAATATTATTAGAAAATCAACGAGTTCTTACATCAACTCATTGGTTATTGTAATCAAGAAGGATGACTCTGTTCGATTGTGTCTAGATGCTAGAAAATTTAATGAAAAGCTCATTAAAGATCATGAAACACCAGCTGGAATCGAGGAAATATTTCGAAGATGCCAAGACATAAAATATATGTCAGACTTTCATTTAATTAGTAGTTTGTGGCAAATTGCTTTACCTGAAAACAGCAAAAAATACACTGCTTTCATGGTAAATAATAAAATATATGAGTTCAATGTGGTGCCCTTCGGTACGTCTACAAGTAGTGCAACTCTTATAAAGGGTTTGGACTTAGCTAATGGTGATTTACACCATTCAGTTATAGCATTTTTCGATAATTTATTGTGCATATCACATAGTTTTGAACAACACTTGGAGAATTTAGAAAGATTGTTTAAAAGATTAGAAAAGCACAATTTAAGATTAAATTTTACAAAATCTAATTTTGTATTAAAGGAAGTACAACTTTCAAGTCATGTACTATCCTTAGAGGGACCAAGACCCCGAATAAAGAAGCTTTTCTTAGCATATAGAAAAGTAAAGAAGAAATTAAATAATACAGATATAAATATGGAAGAAAGAAGAGAGAAGATAGAAGATTTTTAGTAATTTTTAGATTAATTGATAAAAATTCACTATAGATAATTTAAATTAGTATTTATATAATTTTACTTTTCAATTTTATTTGAATAAAAAATAGTAGTTTTCTTTTTCAGTAAGTTAAAATAGACTTTATTAAAATAGTAAAAACTACAATTGATTTACATTTATATTAATAAGATAATAAAAATTTATTTGTTGTAAATTTATAAAACAATTATGTTTTAAATATATTATAAAGAAATGTTAACTTAAGAGAGAGGCTGTGAAAGGGCTTAGCTTAGTTATGAAAAATTCTTTGTAAATAATTATTGGAAAATGCGATTAGATATTAATTGTTCATTCATGTCAAAAGATAGAACTTAAATTTCACTTTTCAGTGGGGGCTATTAAATATTTCAGATATCGATAGAATTAAGTAAATTTAAACACTCGTTTGCTCATGTATTTGAAGAGAAAATAGTTTAAATTATATTTAAATTATATTTGATAAAAGGAAAACTTTCTTAATATCAATGTTTAAATCATTTAAATGTTAGATTAATAGAGATTGATAAATAACTGTTATAATATAATTATTAGATTTATAAAATGAAGATTAAGATTTAAAATCATATTTGTTTGTAAATATGATTGAATGTTTATATTTACGAATTAAGCTTATTTTGAGTTAAAGTTGATATTAATTATAACAATAAATATAATCAATCAATCGTATGGCTTTTAGTGTAAGTGAAAAACATTTTAGAGATAGAATTAAAAATTTCTTGTCTTAATCAAAGGGTATTTTATATGCTAAAAATTTTCAATTCTATCTGGGGGGCTATGTAACGGCTCATATTGATTTTGGGTATAATTATTAAATTAAACACAAATATGTCATAAGAATGACTATATTATTTAAAAGATAGAATAAATTTTAGTTATAAGAAATTTAAATTACATTAAAAGAATAAGTAGGACTTCATAGTTACCTACTGAGGTCGATAAGATAACTCAAATGTATATATATAGATATAGTAAAATGATTATAGAAATAGAATGTTCTATTTCTTTTAATAAAAAGTATTATCAATATTTAATTGTTAATAATAAAATGTAACTTTCTAAAATAATTGTGTATATATAAATAGAACATTCAATTTATATAATATGTATGAAACTGATTACTCTATTTAAAGTTTAAAGATATTAATTAAAATATAAAAGATTAACTTTTTCAATTAATAAATAATAAAATTAACTATAAAAAATAGTTATTTGAAATGTAAAGGAAATAGAATGTTTCTTTTACTAATACATTTATCTTAATTAAATGTTTCTTTTGTAAATATCTAAAATAAATGTTATGGAACATTCTATTTCCTAAAATATAATTCTTCAATAAGAAATAGAACCTCATAGAAGGTTTAAGAAATAATATAAAAGAGCGTGAACTCAAGCAAGCTCTCTCATTATCTTTTAGATGTTCGACCATGTAACATCTAACATGGATTCTATATTCGTTCGATCTTATACTGTTAGAAGTGTAAGATCTGAACACTTTGTATTAAAGATTGTTATGTAACTTTTCAAGACTTATAAAATATATATTTTCTTAATTTGTTAATAAAAGGATTAAGTATTTCTAATTTAAATGAGATTGTATTTAAAAAGTTATTGATAAAAGTATAACTCATCTCATCTCATTAATCATTTTTCATATAAATACTAAACAAATTAATTATCGCACATTGAAGAGTATTGCACTTGGATATGTCGTCGATAATAATTTGTTTATTCATTTTGCATTAAATAGAAGTGTTATTTATCGCACATCTAAGAGTATTGCACTCAAAGATGTCGTCGATTTAAACACTTCTCTACATATCTCATATAATAAAAAAGTTGATTATCGCACTCTTTAGAGTATTGCACTCAACGGAGTCGTCGATAATAACTTTTATCATTCTACCCTCTCCTCCACACGTAAAGAAAATTATAAATTATCGCATCTCCAAGAGTATTGCACTGGAGGAGATCGTCGATAAACATAATTTTCTTATACAATATTGTTGTATGCACCTTGTATATGCATGGAATTAATTAAAATAATGAAGTAAATTTAAATTCGGTAATTAAAATATTACCTGGCGACCGTGAATAAAGTCGGGAACGCTTCATTGTCATATTTCAGGTTGATAATTAGACGGTTAGAATGTATTTGCATGGTTTATAAATTGCAGGAAACAACCATTTGCTAGAGATAAAATAATATCCTAATTTAAATTTTATAAATTTTAAATAATTTATTCATAAAATCATTCATTTCAATATCATTACCATGTTCTCCTTCGAAATAAATATATTATTCTGGATTTTAAATTTTTGTCACTTGTTTTATTTTAAGTAATCAAAACTATCTTATCGTGATGACAAATTCTTGCTATCAATTTTTTAAGAGAAGATCTATGGGATGTTGCTAGCTCAAGTCTGTCTCTGAGCACATGTTCATTATACAAATGAATAATCCATTTGCAACGACAATAAAGAATTTATTCCTATTTTTTGCCCACGTAAATCCATGTGTCGGATATATTTAATTACACTCTGCTGATTATATTTAACATTCTGTAATAATATGTTGTTATTATAATTAAATAAAATATATAATAATTTAAATCTTGTGATAAAATTTTTATTTTATAATTGTACCTCTGATAATTTCAATTGATTATTAGAAATGTCTATATTTTCATTAAATACATTACATTTTATAATACATCCATGGTTAATATTCAGCAGAAATTAAAGAATTTTAAATTCATTATTTGTTAGTTTATTCTTAAAAATTGTTTCTGGAATGATTTCTTCTATGTAACCTACTATTAATCTAAATAACATAAATACATTATTTAGTATGATTTCTATAAAATTAGTTATAATCTTTAAGCAATAAAAGACTTGCACAGATTTATCACCTATTTTTAATTTTGATTTTAAAAATTTAGTTGATGTAAACATAATATTTTTTTTCGGAAATGGTTCATCATCTGATCGCGAGCATTTGGATCAAAGCCGATGTATTACTAATGTATATATATATATATATATATATATATGTATGTATTGCATCATATGGATGCGTTTACAGACTTTTCATTGTCTTGCTTACGAAATTACGTTCGCATACAAATGGCTGTGTTAAACACGCTTTTTGAAGTTGCGCACCAGTGATGCTTAGTATATTGCTGTGTCCAAAAATCTACTGCACATACTGGGGGTTTCTTTATAGATAAGCTGTATCGACCAATTAGAAAGCTTCTTTAGAGCTATTTAACGCGTGATAAATTTTGTGAACACGGCGTGCGCAACCCCGAGAAGCATTTGAAACAAAGCCGATGTATAAGAAGAGTACGAAAAAAGATACTCTTGCGTCTTTTGTGTCAGACGATTGTGAGGACTTTGATAATAACGGATTTCACTTCGTTAAAAATAATCACCGTCAACTTCACTGTAATCCTGCGAGTCGCAAAGGCGAATATTCGAGAGCCAACATTTTATTTCTTGCAGGTAAGATAAAAATATTTCAACCTTTACTATGAATTATATAAATTGAAATTATTTTCATTATTTAAGAGGCCGCTGTATCTCTGTCCTTTTCTAATTAAAAAATTGACTTTTTCCCAAAATTAGTAACAAGAGGCAAAAATAAATAGATGGTTTCGATGTGTTTAATAAAACGTAATATTTTCTTTGATTAGTATAAATTAATTTTTTCGCTTCGTTTTTAAGAAAAGTTGGAATAACTTGAAAAATTAGAAATTAGTGTCAAATAATGGGATTTTCAAGTTATTCCAACTTTTCTTGGAAATAAAGCGGTGGAATTAAATTATTCTTATCAGAGAAAATATTGCTTTCTATTACACGAATCGAAACCATCTCTTTATTTTTGCCTGAAGCTATTAGTTTTTATAAAAAATAAATTTTAAATAGATTCGGTAAAACAGGTAACTGTGTCGGTATACGGCTCACTCTTAAATAAGATTAAAAGTATTATTTCGACATAAATTAAAAGTATTATTTTCATTATTAAAATATGTTAGAATGAATTGCTCCGTTTTTAATAAAATTTATTATAATTAAAAATAGACTAAAACATAAATAAGAGAAAATTTTTTTTCAATCAACTTATTATTTCTTAATGGAAAAAATAGTATTTATTATTTAATCTACTTTGAATATATATTCCAACCATATAAATTTTCATTATCATAGACGATCTTAGACTCCTATTCATATACCTAACTCAAGTAGCGGTTGTTACTTGAACCTAGTTCTGTCTTTGTCGCTCCATGATAAGAATAAATGATAGATGATAAAACCGTTACTTGAGATCTAATAGCTACACTGGAAAAAAAATTTCTTTGTAACGAAAAAAATTTTATTGTATCGAATAGATTCTTTCTGGTTATCGGTGAAATACTTTTTATATCAATATCATTTATTCCGTCAGTGAAAATAACATTTTTAAATATCAATGAATTATTGCTCAACATACATAAGATATTTCTTAAACTTAAAAATATCTCATACTGGAAGTTATTAATTTTATTTTAAATTAATATTTCGTAATAAAAATAAAATTTTTTTCCTCCAATAAAATATTTTTATGCATATAAAAAATATTTCGAATTAATTAATTTCTTCGTACCAAATATTGGCCAGGGGGAATTTTTAATTGGTTTGTCCTGGTCTCCTAGTTCTATTTCACAGAGAAAAATTCAGAAAAATTTTTCCAAAATTTTCCCGGAGATTAAACCCCGGTCTACTACAGTATGAGCCAAGGGTCTTAGTCCCTTCGCTACAACCGATTTCACTTATAGGTAGATAGATGTAGATAGATATTATTTTATTTTGTAAAAGAGTACAAAAACGTGTAATACAATTTGTAAATATAGAAACAATAAATATTGCACAAAAAGTATAAATATATATGTAAATGTTAATATTGCACAATTAATATCACAGTCAGTCAATAAATCTAATAATACTGAATAAGTAAGTCACAAACTAAAATAAATTGAAGTGATATCACAAACTAATCATAAAATACACGCAATATAAATAAAAATAATCATATAAATAAAAATCAGTCATACAATATCTATCAGTCACAATATTAAAATTTAAAAGAATTAAATTTAATACATAATAAAATAAAATAACAAGCGTACGCAATAGCATGAAACGCAGTCAAGAATAAAATCAAATAAAAACTCTCACTCACTAACCATTCAGCCAACACTCATACAACAAATACACTCACACCTTAAACCTATATAGAGGACGTTACAAAAATAAATTAAATAAATTAACATAAATTAACATAAATTAATAGTAAAAAGTATTAATCTAGGTCGAGCATGTACCCTCTCACCGCTGATTTGAACCTACTGAAAGATGGAAGATGTTTAATCTCAGCAGGCAGGGAGTTCCAAAAATGCGCACCTTAAACTTGGAAGGAATTCCTGCCAACCTCAGTGCGCATAAAGGGCACCGCTAGATCCCTGATTTCTCCCCTAGTAGCCACCCTGGGTACACATCTAGTTAAGAGACCCATTAGATGCTCCGCAGTATTCATAGGTATGAACTTATTTTAAATAAATGAGAATCGGAAGAGTGTAAATATGTTTAAATTTAAAGAACAATCCGAGAAAAATTACACCTACTAAAAATATTGTATGAACTCTTATGTGAAATCTCATATGAAATCGTCTATGAAATCTCATATATATTCGTTGAATTTTGAAAATAAAATAAATATATGTGAGATCTCATGTCAGATCACACATATATTTTTTTTATTTTAAAAATTTAACGAATATACATTGGATTTCATATGCGATTTCATAGGCGATTTCATGTGACATCTCATATGCAGTCTCGTGTGCGATGTCATATGTGATCTCACATAAGATCTCTTATATATTTTATTCAATTTAAAAAATTTGAAAAAGATATTTATTACTTTTTTATTTTTTTCGGCTTGTTCTTTAAATTTTGACAAATTTTGACATTAGCTATATTAATACCATTATTTTAGTTAAAATAAAAAATCCTTTAAAGCTGTTAATTTTTTATAAACTCAGATCGCAAATTAGACATCAAAGTTGACAAAACTAACATCAAAATACTATAAATTGAAAACTTGTATACAACTTTTCAAATATAAGATTTCGGTAGATTTCTTTAGTTGTCCGCACTCAAGTTGAATCCTACTATTTTTTTTCTTGAAGTGAAAAAACCCGATTAAATTCTCCATTTACTCATAAAGTTGGATAACAAATATTATCACAAGGGGGAGCTTCATTATGCCCTCAATGTATTTAATTACATTAATATTATAAATATGTATTCAAATACAAAACATCATCATATTCGATAAATTTAGTGGAGCCACAAGACCCAATGCATCTTGCCCGGGGTTAGTATTGCCTAGTGAGTGAGTGACAAAAGTCACAAGCTCCTCGCACTGCATGCATCAACTCTCCCAGGTCTCTCTCCCACTATTCTATCTTAGTAGAAGAGAGGGAGAGCTGCCGTATACTTTCAGAGGTACTTACACATGCAAGTGCGTGTACATACATATGCGCGCTTGCATGTTCAACCACTTTAGTCTTTTTGGGTATTTGCGCGCGCGTCCTTCAGTATCGTACGGTTTCAGGGCTGTACATACTCGGGCGCTCACAAAGTTTGCAGTATTGGTTGTATTAAAGAAATGTTAAATTTTTAAATAACAAACACTTGTCAAGAAATTTAAAGTTTAAAATTCTTCCTTGTTCGGTCAAATTTGTATTCAGTAAAAATTTATATCCTTCGGGATGCAAGATAGGATATTTAAACAAAAGCATACTGGAACGAGTCCATTCATTTACTCAGTAGTTAATTAATAAGCATTCCTGTAGAAAAAAATGAGGTGCCCCACACAGCATGAAAGAATTTTGAAATAATTTCATGAAATACTACAATAATAATACGTTGAAAGCATTTAAAAAGAACTTAAAAAGATAACTATATTCTTTTGAAAAAAATTTATGAAATAATACACAGGAAGATTATAAAGTCTTTACAAAAATATTACCAAAAAGGAAACGAAAGTTAAGACATGAAATATTACACGATTCCTTACTGAAAGGACTTTGAAAAGACTTTTTAAATGAAAACCAGAAAAAACTCAAAAATCTTCCAACGATTAAAATCAGAAAATAATTTAGAAAGATTTTCGGAATGATCTAAGGTATTCTTTCACCGAATCATTTCAAGATTCATTCAAAAAGCTTTCATGAAATAATTCATGCAATATTTTGGTAAAGTCTCAAGGAATCTTACATGAAATAATTTTGAAATCTTTTTGAAATATTTCATAAAATAAATGATGACGAGAATAAAAGTTATTACATAAATCCTTACTGAAAGGACTTTGAAAAAACTTCTTGAAAGGAAACATGAAAGAACTCAGAAATCTTCCAACGATTAAAATCTGAAAATAATTTAGAAAGATTTTCAGAATGATCTACGGTATTCTTTCACCGAATCATTTCAAGATTCATTCAAAAAGCTTTCGTGAAACAATTCATGTAATATTTTGGTAAAGTCTCAAAAAATCATACATGAAATAATTTTGAAATCTTTTTGAAATATTTCATAAAATAACTTATGATGGGAATAAAAGTTATAACATGAATACTTACTGAAAGGACTTTGAAAAGATTTCTTAAAAGGAAACAAGAAAGAACTCAGAAATCTTCCAACGATTTAAATCAGAAAATGATTTAGAAAGATTTTCGGAATGATCTAAGGTATTCTTTCACCGAATCATTTCAAGATTCATTCAAAAAGCTTTCATGAAATAATTCATGCAATATTTTGGTAAAGTCTCAAGAAATCTTACATCAAATAATTTTGAAATCTTTTTGAAATATTTCATGAAATAACTTATGATAAGAATAAAAGTTATTACATAGATCCTTACTGAAAGGACTTTGAAAAGACTTCTTGAAAGGAAACAAGAAAGAACTCAGAAATCTTCCAACAATTAAAATCAGAAAATAATTTAGAAAGATTTTCGGAATGATCTAAGGTATTCTTCCACCGAATCCCTTCAAGATTTATTCAAAAAGCTTTCATGAAATAATTCATGCAATATTTTGGTAAAGTCTCAAGAAATCTTGCATGAAGTAATTTTGAAATCTTTTAGAAATATTTCATGAACTAACTTATGATGAGAATAAAAGTTATTAAATAAATCCTTACTGAAAGGACTTTGAAAAAACTTCTTAAAAGGAAACAAGAAAGAACTCAGAAATCTTCCAACGATTAAAATCAGAAAATAATTTAGAAAGATTTTCGGAATGATCTAAGGTATTCTTTCACCGAATCATTTCAAGATTCATTCTAAAAGCTTTTATGAAATAATTCCTGCAATATTTTGGTATAGTCTGAGAAATCTTATGATAATTTTAAAATCTTTGAAATATTCATGAATAAATGTGGAATAAAGTTATAGATAATCCTCATGAAAGGACTGAAAGATTTCTGAGGAAACAAAAGAATCGAAATCTCGAAGTTTAAAATCGAAATAATTTAGAAGATTCGGAATGATCTAGGTTTCTTTCACGAATCATTTTAAGATTCATCAAAACGCTTTCATAAAAATGCAATATTTGGTAAAGTCTCAAGAAATCTTACATGAAATAATTTTGAAATCTTTTTGAAATATTTCATGAAATAACTTATGATGAGAATAAAAGTTATTACATAAATCGTTAATGAAAAGACTTTGAAAAGACTTCTTGAAAGGAAACAAGAAAGAACTCAGTAATCTTTCAACGATTAAAATCAGAAAATAATTTAGAAAGATTTTCGGAATGATCTAAGGTATTCTTTTACCGAATCATTTCAAGATTTATTCGAAAAGCTTTCATGAAATAATTCCTGCAATATTCTGGTAAAGTCTCAAGAAATCTTACATGAAATAATTTTGAAATCTTTTTGAAATATTTCATGAACTAACTTATGATGAGAATAAAAGTTATTACATAATTCCTTACTGAAAGGACTTTGAAAAGACTTCTCGAAAGGAAACAAGAAAGAACTTAGAAATCTTTCAACGATTAACGGCAGGCCGGAGTAGAACCTGATACCGACCGAGTAACAATTGAGTTGTTTGTTATTTACTCAAGTATTAATCGGTGTATCTGCAAATTGAAGGTTATGCGCAATAGATATTATTATTACAAATATTTATGCACAAAAAAAAAAATCTATCGCTTTGTTTTTGAGAGAAAAGTAAGGAACGCGAAAATATTATAAACATAATCTTTTACTTCGGCGTTCCTTACTTTTCTCAAAAACAAATCGGTAGATTTTTTTTTTCTTGTGCATAAATATTTGTAATAATAATATCTATTGCGCATAACCTTCAATTTGAAGATACACCGATTAATACTTGAGTAAATAACAAAAATGCCAATTAGACAAGGACAGCGAATCCGGCCTGCTCTTAAAATCAGAAAATAATTTAGAAAGATTTTCGGAAAGATCTAAGGTATTCTTCCACCGAATCCCTTCAAGATTTATTCAAAAAGCTTTCATGAAATAATTCATGCAATATTTTAGTATAGTCTCAAGAAATCTTACATGAAATAATTTTGAAATCTTTTTGAAATATTTCATGAAATAACTTATGATGAGAATAAAAGTTATTACATAAATCGTTACTGAAAGGACTTTGAAAAGACTTCTTGAAAGGAAACAAGAAACAACTCAGAAATCTTCCAACGATTAAAATCAGAAAATAATTTAGAAAGATTTTCGGAATGATCTAAGGTATTCTTTCACCGAATCATTTCAAGATTCATTCAAAAAGCTTTCATAAAATAATTAACGCAATATTTTGGTAAAGTCTCAAGAAATCTTACATGAAATAATTTTGAAATCTTTTTGAAATATTTCATGAAATAACTTATGATGAGAATAATAGTTATTATATAAATCCTTACTGAAAGGACTTTTAAAAGACTTCTTGAAAGAAAAAAAGAAAGAACTTAGAAATCTTTCAACGATTAAAATCAGAAAATAATTTAGAAAGATTTTAGGAATGATCTAAGGTATTCTTTCACCGAATCATTTCAAGATTCATTCAAAAAGCTTTCATTAAATAATTTATGCAATATTTTGGTAAAGTCTCAAGAAATCTTACATAAAATAATTTTGAAATCTTTTTAAAATATTTCATGAAATAACTTATGATGAGAATAAAAGTTATTACATAAATCCTTACTGAAAGGACTTTGAAAAGACTTCTTGAAAGGAAACAAGAAAGAACTCAGAAATCTTTCAACGATTAAAATCAGAAATATTTTTAAAATATTTTATATCATTCTTACAGAATACTTCCAATGAAAGATGTATGAAAATATTTAAGAATTATTACCAAAAGAGTTCACGGATCCTTACAGAATTCTTTTATTGAAAGGATTCTGTAATAATTCTATGTCCGAGGTATATTCCTTTTAGAAATAATACAATGAAATATTTTCAAAATATTTTATATTATTCTCACAGAATCCTTTCAATGGAAGATGTATGAAAAGATTTACGAATTATTACCAAAAGAATTCATGGTTGCTTACAGAATTCTTCCATTAAAAGGATTTTGAAATGACTTGTGAATTCTTTATGAAATATTTTTATGTATTATTCTTAAAAGAATAATACCTCGGACATAGAATTATTTCAGAATCCTTTCAGTGAAATATTTCTGAAAGATTGTAGTCCTTTCATGAATCCATTCAGAATCCTTTCAAAGTCCTTTCATGCTGTATGGGGCATGTCTTGCTTCAACTGTTTGCATGCGAAGAAGCTGCAGTTTCCTTGTTTTACAGTTTATCAACTCCTTGACTAATTTATAATTATAAGTATGGAATTTCATACCAATGGCTTTTATGGATTCACAATAAATAAATGAAAATAAAAGTTTAATAAGTAAGAAATTAATTTCAAATTTGATTGGAGATGATGGGTTAGTAAAATTATGAAATCATAAAAAGCCTTGATAACGTAAACAACTATTCATAGAAAACAAACATTATGTCATCTAATACACTTATTATTCACAAATATTACAAATTTAATCAAACATTCTCAAGTGTTATAAAGCATATGACTAGTGGTCCATGTCTTTTTATTAATTAAATCATGTCTCAAAGTATAATATTTGTAATAATTAAAAAATTAATATTCAAAAATAAATTATGTTTTGGAATCATAAATAATGTTGAAGCTCCTAAGATTAGATAGCAGGTGCAAGCTACCAACAGAGTAAAATAGAGTGAAATTCCTTTATTTGTCATTAACAGAACCATGGATGCTGTATTGGTTATATCGAGGAGATGTAAATATTGTAATATTGGAATAACAAACACTCGTCAAGAAATTTAAAGTTTAAAATTCTTCCTTGTTCAGTCAAATTTGTATCCAGTAAAAATTTATATCCTTCCGGATGCAAGATAGGATATTTAAACAAAAGCATACTGGAACGAGTCCATTCATTAACTCAGTAGTTAATTAATAAGCATTCCCGTAGAAAGAAATGGGGTGCATGTCTTGCTTCAACTATTTGCATGCGAAGAAGCTGCAGTTTCCTTGTTTCTCAGTTTATTAACTCCTCGATAAGTTGCAGATACTGAAGTTAATCTGGGGTTAGATGCTGCTGTTAAAATAGCTATTAATGGAGCCCGTGAAATGAAATTTGTAGATCATGTTTCTTCCAGATGTATGCATATTTATATATTTAATAAATGAAAAGTTGTATTAAAACATAGTTTATGTATTACAATTATAAATTTAAATTGTATTGAAATTAATGTAGCTAATTATTTTTAAAAAAATCATAAATTTTCTCAAAAGTTTTAATAATAAAAAATTATAAAAGTTTGATGTTATATTATTTGAAGTTTTAAATAAAGAACAAATTTTGCTTTATTTTTTAATTTTATAATTATTTATAATTATTAAAATTTATTTTCAATTCATTTTTTTATACGATTATATATTTCACAGCATAATTCAAATTAAAATTCAGTTTCAATTCATCTTTTTTATATAATTACTAGGGGGCATGCCCCCTGCGCGCAAGCGCGCCAACCCCCATCTTGCTTTTATAATTTAAAAAAAATATCCAAGAATTTGCAATTTTGAAAGAAATATGTAGAAATATAATTGTAATAATCTTACTATGATTCAGCTAAGTAGATACAGGCAGACAGTGAATAAGTACACTTGATTTAGTAATTTAATTATAGAGATTTTATTTGATACTTTTATAATGAACTGAATATAGTGATAGTTTTATATTCGACAGTTTTATAATGAACTAAAAATGGAACGCAGTAATAGATATTTGAAACATTTATGGATTAAGAATAAAAAATTTGGAAAACTGTAATGTCGGTGTTTTTTTACAAAATTAAATAAAAATTAAATTTAATTTATAAAGACTATATTTAAGTGTTAGATATTGATTTTGACTTAACAAAATTTAAATCTTATCATTTGATTATTAAACTTCAATTTAACTTTTTCAAAATGATATTTTCAACCCTATACTTTAAATAAAATTGTAAAATTGATAATTATTTATATGATTAAACTTCACGATGATTACAGGATAATTAGCTAATTGTAAAAATATATTGTAACCTATCTTTCATCTATTATAAATCTTAAACTTAAATGTTATCATATATCGTTATATACAAAACTTAAAATTAGCTATTACCAAGTTGACTACAAGCTTGAAATCAGCTAATTTTCAGTTATTTTAAAGCTCAAATATAGCTTAATTTAGTTAATTCCTAGCTAATTACATGCTTAAATCCAGCTAAATTGAACGCTGTAATATAGTTCTAAAAATGAGGGGCACATTTCTAACGATAACAGCGATAACAGCGGTGATATACTTTCAATAATATAGAGAGAATATAATATAAATAGATCTAAAATGCAGTTAAAAACAAATCAATATTTATCTGAAATTGCCTAAAATTACTATAAAATCTATATAACTGTTAGCTAAATTTCAGCTTATTTCCAACTAAATTTTGTATGAATTTAGCTAATTTTAACATTAAATTTAGCTAACTTTTAATTGAATGTAGCTAACTTTTGATTGAATGTAGCTAACTTTAATTTAATTTTATCTGACTTAAGCTAACTTTAAGCTAACTTTTAGCTACCTTTTAGCTAATTTCTAACTAACTTTTAGCGAAATTTCAGTCAGATTCTAGCTAAATTCTAGCTAACCAAGGACAAATTGAATTCTTACACACAGCGGCAACGGCGACGGCGGAATCTGTTTATAATATAGAGAGATATAGCTAGCTTTTAGCTAAATTACAGCTAAATATATCTAAATTTTAGCCAACTTTCAGCTGATTTTCAGCTAACTTTTAGCTAACTTCTAACTAACTTATACGTAACTTTTTGCTGACTTTTAGCTTGCTTTCAGCTAAATTATAGCTAAATTCATCAAAATTTTAGCTGATTTTTAGCTGATTTTAGCTGAATTTTAGCTGAATTTTAGCTGAATTTCAGCTGAATTTTAGCTAAATTTAGGAGCCAAAAATGAGCGGCGTATTTCAGACGGCGACAGCGTCGACAGCGGCGACAGCGGCGATATATTTTCAATAGTATAGAGAGATAAATTTGACAGGATAATTAAAAAATTTTGATGCTGTTTTACCAACAGAATTGATGATTCGAAACTCGATGTATAATTCATAGTTCGCTTACGTCATAGACTAAATATGCGACGTTGTCATTTAAGGTACACCTTCGGAAAAAATCATTTAACGGTAAGTGTACATGCGTTCCGAAAAATTATCTAAGACAACGAAAGTAAATAACTATAAATAACTGTGAATCATCGTAAATAATTATAAATAACAATAAACTATTTACTTACCTGAAAATTTTAAAAATCGTAAATAATAGTAATAGTCCAGTCATTGAAGCATTTCAGCTTGAAATTTTGTCGGTTAGGATGGATTAACATGAAAATTTGTCAGTAGGTAAAGAATAGTCTAAAAAACAAAAGTTATATAATGCCGATGTCCGCTTTTGCCTAGGGGGCGGGAGCCACCCCTTCTCGGGGGCGGTGAGAAAAAAAAACCATATAATTCGATGTAAAAATCAATTCAAAGCAAAAAGTTTTTAGTGAGTTTTTTTGTTAAATGAATACTTTTCGAGTTATAGGTGATTGAAAACATAGATTTTTATATACGTCCATACAAATAAGAGTTTTATACCTCTTCTCTTCTTTTTCTTACCTGTCTTTGTGTGTGTGTGTGTGTGTGTGTGTGTGTGTGTGTGTGTGTGTGTGTGTGTGTGTGTGTGTGTGTGTATGTTTTTATATTTGAATGTATTGTACATGTAACGTAAATCTATTTTGCCGAGCGTCAGTATCTTTCCAAAGTTTTTATAATATTAATAAAATAGTCGATATTGTAATGTTTCTGATTTTTTTTAAAGTGTTAGTGCATTCAAAATGTAACAGATAATTTTTTGACATTGATTGTTTTAATGAGATTAAATAAGAGTGTTAAAATTTTTGTATAAAATACTTTTAATCACGAATATACAGTTTGGGGATGGATCCATAAAGATGGTTTTTTACAGCCTACAAGAATGCTAAACCATCCTGCACCAGAACAGCTTCTAAGAATGATTTTTTGCAACTGTAAGACTACTTGCGGTGCTAATTGCAGTTGCAGAAAATTAGGATTATTTTGTAACTCGATATGTGGAACATGCTCCGGTGACAATTGTCTAAGCTGTCCTCCGATTACAGATCCAGGAGAAGAAGAAGAAGTCGAAATTGATCATGAACAGAATTTTAAAAAATTTGTTCAAAATTTAAGTGAAATATTTGTATTTTTTTATTTTGTTCTTATAATAATAATAATAATAATTTTTAAGTTATGATAGTCTTATAATTTTAAGGGCAGGCCGAACTCTCTGTCTTTGTCTAATAGTGTTTTTCATCTTTTATATAAAAACCATCGGTTTTAACAGGAAAAAATAGCAGCCCCGGCTAGATATTAATATAATGAGTAAATTTTATAATCATAACGATTTAATTTTATAGCGTAATTTTTGAGTATGATTTGACCTACCAAAATTTTATAAAAGAAGACAGATTGTATTTACGACATTTCGTAGGTCAAATCATACTAAAAAATTACGCAATAAAATTATTTCGTTATGATTATAAAATTTACTATTATAAACTACTACTGATTATAAAGCTACTATTTTTTTCTTATTAAAACTGATGGTGTTCATATAAAAGATGAAAAACACTATTAGACAGAGACAGATAGTTCGGCCTCCTCTTAACCATAAATAGTCATTTTTAAATGCAAAATACTTAAATATATTCTAAATTCTATAATAAGACATAACAAATATATTATTAATAGAATAAAAGTTATTAAATTATTAAAAGTGTTAAAGACTTGTTTTTTTTGCATTTTATCATCAAGGGTTGTTTTTAAGGGTTGAAATGTTACAATAAAATAAAAATCATTATAAACTGTGAAAAAATGTCTAATTTAATATAAATATGTCATTACAAAATAATTTACATGTTCAAAATTATTTTTTTCTATTTTTCATCATAAGGGGTAGTTTTTAAGGGTTGAAGTAATGTAATAAATTAAAAATTATATCATAAACTTAAACGTTAATATTTTTCCACAATTGTATCATAAAAATATTTTTTAATGTTAAAAACTATATATGCTTTTTTTATTAAGTCCAAGGGGTGGTTTTTAAGGGTTGTAAAAATGCTTAATATCATTAATTATATTCCACAATATTAAACAATACTTATTTTAGACATTCCAAGATTATTTTAATTATTTATAAGCGTAAATCGGCATTTTTACTATTTTTAAACTTTAAGGGTAGTTTTTACCCCTTTAAAGCAAAAAGCGCACCTCGCCGATATATAACTTTTGATCTGTAGGGTAATATAAGCTTAATCCTAAAGTTTTATGAAAATCGGTGCTAACCGAAAGAATTTCCAGATTATACCCTATTTTTGCCTCCAATGACTGGACTATAAATAATAGTAATTAAGAGTAAGTAACTGTAAGTGCTTGTAAATAATAGTTAATAACTTTTAAAATCAGTTAGTAATCGTAAATAACTAAATAACTATATATAATTGTAAATAATAATAAATAAGTATAAATAACTTTTATTAATGTTTCAGTCTCAATACTTTTTATTAATTATTTACAGTTATTTAGAGATATTTACAGATATTTACAGATATTTACGAAAATTATTTCTATATGGGTATTTACTAATTTCATAACTCTGACTGTGCGAAAGACACCTAGCGCCACTTTTTTGTTGAAATTAGACCTTTATTTTGCTTTACTTAGACCGTTTCTATGTGCTTTGAAACTGAATTTGTGATCAGAGGGAGTTGATAGTCAATTGCATGCTCAAGATGTTTACAGATTTTATTCTACGAATTTCCTATCAAATTCAAATGGCCATATCTCAGTATCAGAAGCACCTAGAAACTTTTATAAAAAAGGAAATTGAAGATCTTTAAGCCTACTTTAAAGTTATGTTGGTTGTTTGAATGAAAACAAATTATAAAGTACTTTCGACCTCAAAATACACGAGAATAAACCCGTTTGAGTAAAATTTTTCAATATTTCAAGAGCAACAATTCGGAAAAAAAATTTTTCTCGGCTCTGAAATCATCCCATAAGATATTATTTTAACTAACGGCAATAAAAAAAGTGTGAAAGAGGGTCTCAAAAAATTTTTTTCAGTCATAGCTGTATGTAGAAAAAAGAAAAATAAGAAAAAACAATAAAAAATACGGTTTTTTTGCGATTCGGCAAGGTTAAATCTCTATTTCAACAAGGTATTCCAGCTACTTTTTCAATTTTTAGTATAAGCACATCTATATAATGGTTGAGAGCAATGCTCAGTAAGTTTTGGGAAATAACGACCTGTCTAATATATATTGTTGTAAGATCAGGATTTAAGCAACTTCAACCCCCCCTTGGCCCCCCTAGCCCCCTTTTGCTATAGCTACTCCTCAAATTACATTGTAATTTTTCTTTTTTTTATTTAATGTCTCTGTATTTTATGCTATCGTAGCGATGCTAATTAGAGACGGATGGTCGTCAGTGTGTTTGAGAACAAAGCACATGTAACGTACAACGGTGCTTGATTCATTCGGCCGAGAGCGAGGATCGAACTTAGAGCCTCGACATTACGAATCCATCGCTCTACCGAATTAGGGACCCTCTAGGAAGGGACAAGAAAATGTTGCCGCCATACTGATCTAAACCGGAAAGGAACGGATAAAGTGTTTATAGAAAACATCACGGGTCGTTTTCGTGGGGAATATTTACTGTCTCTTTCTAACATATTACTTTTTTATGTAGTTTCCGGCTTAGATCTCTTGTTTGTAATATCTAATAGAAGACGCAGAACGAGGCTTCCAGTCCCTTTCTAGAGGGTACCGAATGAGCCACTGACGACCTCTAATTCTTCTCCTAAATTGTTATTTACGTTATTCAAAATAAAAAGGCCCCTCTTTGCCCCTTTCCGTAAAACCTCACACCCACCCCCTTTAATTTATGTGCCCCCCCTTTCCCTCGGCTCCATCTCACACCTTTCTCTTACTTTAATATTCTGTTGTAATAATCAAGATTGATCATTTTTATTTACATTTCATTATTGTGATTATAATTATAATTAATTAGTACTGCATGATTAAAATTATAGCTAATGGATAATACAAAACTTCTTCTCTCAATTGCATGTAAGTCTGATATTACATTACAATACTGAAAAAGTAATATCTTTATTAATATTTTATTGATATGATTACAATTACGATTAAATAATAATATTCAGCTTCCTCTCTTCATTTACCTTACTAATATGAATATAGAGATATTCATATCTTTTACATTAACATTTGTCTTAACATTTATCTTATTTACATTTATATAATTCATTTGCATTTAATTCGCATAAAGTTAAATTTTTAGCAAAATGTTGACTTGATTGTTGTTCTGTGATATACAAGTATGCTATTGTGCTAAAAATTACTATTCCAATGAATTTATTGTTGGTTACCAGTAGCAACGAATTTGTTGCTGTACGAGATGAATTATCATTTTTAACACAGTCTTATCATCTTTTATCTATTAGAAATGAGAAACAAAAATCGATTCTTTAAAAAACGCTGTAGCTTTTTCATAGAAAAAAATCGTCACGATATCAATTGACAACCATTGAACCTAGCAGAGTCTATACTCAAGAAACTACATAATTATTTACGGCATAATTCAAAAACTTTTATAATATGTTGTTAAAATTAGCTTGACTGCAGTTCCAAAGATTAAAAAAAAAATTACTATTACTACTATTACATTAAAGTAAAAAATCAAGAATGTTTTTTCATGTAAATATCTTTTGCGTTATTGTCACATATATACATACACATACACATGTGTACCTTTAACATACACATACATACATACACACACACACATATATATATATATATATATATATATACATATATATATATATATATATATATATATATATATATATATATATATATATGTAACGTTTTTCCCTTTCGGGAGGGGGAAATACGTGTAACTCCTGTTGCCAGACGCTTCAGTGAGTTACCAGGGTAAGATCGGCAGGAGTTGGAGGGATCGGACGGTGGAAAGTAAAGGAAAGTAACCGGGTTTAACACGTTTGGTTATGCTAGGGAGTACCTTGGCTTTATTGTACTCATAAAACTCTTACAACGACGATTATAACATATAGAATGATAATGATGTATTAATCCAAAGCTAAACCTAATAATCTTATATAATGCAAATAACTAACCTAACCTTAACGGAATGTAATGTACAAAAATAATTAAATCGTCCACTTGACGGCTATTCAATAAGTGAAATCCATTAATCAATAATCTTTAAAGAATCTGAATTATAGTTTACTTTAACTAAGTGATTCTACGGCCTGGACGGTTTAGTTTATACCGGCGGCTTTTACCTGCAACAATGTGCAAAACAAAAGAAACAAGTGATTAATAATTAAATATAATTATAATATAACTAGGCGGCGGCGTCTAGTAACGCTATACTTAATACTACGGAAATAATGAAGGTGGGTAGCCGGCTCCCTTAATTATCTGAGTTACAAATCTCTATAGGCATGCGGGACCTTTAAGAAGGGGCCGAACTATCTGTCTTTGTCTAATAGCGTTTTTTATCATTTATGTAAACACTATCCGGTATAACAAGAAAAAAATAGCAGCCCCCGCTAGATATTAGTATAATAAGTAAATTTTGTAATAACAAACAAATTTTTCTACTGCGTAGTTTTTGAATAATTAGAGACCTACCAAAAAAAGATAGGTTATATTCTAGATTGTATGTCTCTAATAGTAGGTCTCTAATTAGTCAAAAACTATACGGTAAAAAATTTGATTGTTATTACAAAATTTACTAATTATACTAATATCTAGCGGGGGCTGCTATTTTTTTCTTGTTGTAAAGGATAGTGTTTATATAAATAATGAAAAACGCTATTAGACAGAGACAGATAGTTCGGCCCCTTCTTAAGTGACGTAAAGACAATGGGTGGCCGACACCCTTAACTTATTCTAATATCTTAACAATTACGCGGCAGACGGACGGAGTCCTCTAATTAATATAAAAAATGTATTGGGTAGATGACACCCTTAACTTATTCTAAAGTCTAGAATTTACACGCGGTCGGACGGAGTCCTCTAACTAATATAAAAATGTATTGGGTGGACGACACCCTTAACTTATTCTAATGTCTAATATTTATGCGCGGCCGAACGGAGTCCTTTAACTTAATGTGAATTAAATAATTAGGTGGACGACACCCTTAATATATTCCATAATCACGTGGCAGCGGACGCGACGGCTACGGGTTAACCAGACCCTTAATTAAGCCAGCGGCGAAATGTGAAATAGAATATAATATTATGGGTGGACGTCACCCTTAAATTCAACGGCGCAAGTTCGGCATTGCGGCGGCGGCAAAAATATAGCTAGTGTGCTCTAGGCAGGTAGATCTACGCCATCGTGCTCACTCGACGTATCTCTAACACTGCCAGCATATGCACTAGAGTTTAGACCAGCGTGCTCACTCGGTCTATCCCCATATGCAAGAGAGAGAAGCCTTGCCTAAGCTGTGGTGCTCCACAGGCCAAGGCAACCAGCTACTACTGGCCCCACTCTCTCTTAGCCTAGCGTGCTCACTAAGGTAAAGAGAGAGAGAGGACCGTAGTCTACACTGCTCTCCTTAGCTGTGCTTCTCGGCCTCTTATATACTCCGGCCTCATTTTTCCCGATGCGTGCAACGACGTTTGAAGTTGCCACCTGGCGGCTGAGCACAAAACTACTGTTCTATCGTAGCTGGCCGTTAGGCGGGAAATTTGAATGCGCGGGTGTGTATACTCGTCGCAATATATATATATATATAGGAATATATATACATGTAACGGCAGTATCTAGTACTTTTTCAATGTCTAATGGCAGATCCTGGGACTTTTGTCGGAACCTGGGACTTCCCAGATTCCAAACTCATCTAAGGGTTGCATCTGGGCATCCCATAATGTTAGAAACTGGAAATCCTAAGATCTATCAAAAGATAAAGTAAAAAATATATACGGGAAAATTGGTCAAGTCGCAGTTTATTCCTGGGAATCCCAGATCAATGAAAATTTCTTTTTGGGAATCCCAGATTAATGAAAATTTCTTTTTGGGAATCTCAGATACCTAAAATTTTGTATAAGACGCTTTCACGACATTTATACTTTTTTGCTGCCTAATTCAGTTTGCAAATACTTCTATTAACAACATCATATGACTTCGAGTATTGACGTACTCAAAGTCATAGAAGGTTAGCATCACATCAAACTCAATTTTGATTTCCTATAATTTAAGTCTTTGATTACTCTGTAAGTGGTTCAAAAATAAAGCTCGAAGAAATTTCTTTTTGAAGTTGATGTAAAAAACCTGCGAAAATCCATAAAAAAATTCTTTGAATGCCTTTGATAATAAGAATTATAATTTCCACGATAATATTAACCAGCATAATTGGTTGATTGAACTTCCTACATTTAACTTTGGACATATTGAAAAAAAAAAATACTTTTCATGACATTATAAGTTAAAAAATGCGTGAACATCTAAATTGGGTATAGCAATAACTCAGTGCGAGGATATAATCCTAAGTTTTCGACTGTTCCTATCATCAACATTAAATAGCATTAAAATTTAGGCATTTAAGATACTAGAAGTCAAAGAAAATTAGCTTCATATGAATTCAGTTTCCTAAAATAGAAGCCACAATACTTATCACAGCAATTCCACGACAGTAATCTTACGAGTTTTTAAGCTCGTAAGTGTGTTTGTAAACCAAGCACATGTAAGGTACAGTGGTGCTTGTATACATTAGCTGAAAGCGAGATTTGAAGTTAGAACCTCGAGATTACGAATCCAAAGCTATACCGACTGAGCTACAGACCGGCTTAATTAACAAAAGTGATATATCTACTGGAAAAAAATTTGGCGTTGATTGTGGAGTCCCGTAAGCAGCGCCTAGTCTGCCTATGCACTAATCCGGCACTGTATTATTAATTACAGACAGTCATATTTCTGAATTGTTATACTTAGTTAAATGTTCAACAATACGAACAAGTGAAAAATCCATTACGAGTGAAAATGTCCTCAAACGATACCTTGAGTCCCAAATGCAAATGAGCATTACATGTATTATTATATTTTATGAAAAACTGAAATGTATTTCAAGTATAAATAACATAGGCCTTTGGTACAAAATAATTCTGTTCCGATCATTCTTGATGAACAAATATGTCTCCGTCCATTTAAAGTGAATACAAAAATGTATGTGTATTAAGGTAGTTCTCCACGTATATATAGCACATAAATTGTGGCTTGTTTTACTTTTATTTTAATTACTTTATAAGGCATAAGCAAGTGTACATCGTAAGAAATAGGTCTTGGAAAGCGGTGAAAATTTTTTTCGAATCAGTAGAAACTTTATAATAGAGCTGATGATAGAAGGCAATCTTCACAAGCAATAAGAATGATATGGCCGTAGTTTACCCTTTATTGAGAAGTATAAAAATAACAGACAGTTGTATTTTTATGAGGGGTGCTATTCACAGTCATATAACGCCAACAAGTTACATATGCAATGTTGTAAACATTATTACTAGATTTCGACGACAGTAATCACTAACGGATTTCAAATTATTTTCTTATTCGGTCAGTACTAACAATCAATGACAACTAATAGAATAATCGAAAAATATCACATTAAAAATCAAGTTGACAAAACATTTTTTTGTAAGTAATAATTTTGAGCTCTTGAGATAATTTATTTCATTTTCACAACTGTTGCTTAAAGCATATTCAAATTATTATGTATATTTGTGTAGCAGATCTCAATACATTGCAATTCATCAAATACTTACAAGAGTCTGTAGGCATTTAAAATAACAATTATTTATTAACCTCAAACGACACAAAGTTTTATAATAGGGCTGTTGATAAGAGGCATTCTTCGTAACTAATTTGGTTGATATGGTCGTAGTTTCCTTCTTTTATTAAGAAGTATAAAAATAACAGACAATAGTATATTTATGAGAGGTATTATTCACGGTCATATAACGCCAACTAGTTACATATGCATAGTTGTAAACATTATAACTATTATAATAGTTCAGTACATTTTCACGACAGTATCTCAAAGCTTATTTATATTACTATGTATATTTCTGTAGTGAAGCTTTATAAATTGCAATAGTTTGAAAGCTTTAAAGAGTTTGGTGCTATTGAAATAAGCTATACTTTCTAAATGTAAAATAATACAAATTAAGTTTTATAATGGGGCTAATGATAGAAAGCAATCATCACAAGTAACTCACTTGTCATAGTCGTTTTTTTCCGTTGTCAAGACATATCAATTTGAAGACAAGTTTGTATTTATTCGATGTTTTATTTGCAGACATATAACCCCAACGAGTTGAATAAGCATAGGTGTAAGCATTATGACTAGATTTCGACGACAGTAATCACTTTCGGATTCCGAATCATCTTCTCATTCGGTCCAAAACATTTTCGCGACATTTTGTACATTATGATTGCTAATGAGAGTTATAAATATCCTTGAATAAAGTAATCTACATAAGTAGAATACTGAATATTTTAGCAAATGGAAATACAATTAAAAGCTTTAATATGACAAATAAAGTTGATATATATCTATTTTTTTAACTCATGATTCATGAGCCATTATAATAGTTCAGTATATTTTCACAACAGTATCTCAAAGCTTATCTAGATAACTATAGGTATTTGTCTAGTAGAGCTCCATAAACTGTAATTGTTTGGGAGCTGCAAAGTCTTTGTTGCAATTAAAAAATTTATACTTTCTAAATGTAAAATTGAACAAATTGGCTTTTATAATATGACTAATGATAGGAAGCGATCATCACAAATAATTTGCTTGTTATAGTCGTTTTATCTTCCTTTGTTGAGACGATCTAATTCAAAGACAATCCTGTATTAATTACACTGTAAAAAATTTTGTGTAATTCGGGAAATTTTATTTTGTACAAATATTTTTGTATTAAGATTTTACAAACACGTTTGTAAAATCAACACGAAAAATTTTGTAATTTAAAAATATATGTGTACTTTTTGTAGAATTAACACACGGAGTTTGTAAATTTTACAAACATGTGTGTACGTATTAATTTTAACACAAAAAAAATGTATTTCATCTCTAACACTTATGTGTGTTAAAATTACAAATTTTTTTTTACTGTGTACATGTTTTACGAAAGTCATATAATGCAAGCGTGTTACATTCGCATAACTGTAAACATCATCACGACATTTCTACGACAGTAATGACTTAAGAATTCAGTTTTCCCTCAACTTCAGACATTTTCACGACACTAAGTACATTTTAAGGGCTAATGAGCATTACGATTTTACTCGAATAAAGTATTCTATACTACCGAAGTACTGACAATCATTGACAACTAGTAAAATAATCGAAAAATGTCACATTAAAAATCAAGTTAAATAAACCTTTTTTTTTAAGTAATAATTTTGAGCTCTTGAAATAATTGATTTCATTTTCACAACTGTTGCTTAAAACATATTCAAATTATTATGTATATTTGTGTGGCAGATCTCAATACATTGCAATTCATCAAATGCTTACAGGAGTCTGTAGGCATTTTAAATAACAATTATTTATTAACCTCAAACGACACAAAGTTTTATAATAGGGCTGTTGATAAGAGGCATTCTTCGTAACTAATTTGGTTGATATGGTCGTAGTTTCCTTCTTTTATTAAGAAGTATAAAAATAACAGACAATAGTATATTTATTGCGAAACTGGCGTCTCTGAGTATTATTCATTTTACGGTCATATATTACTTGCCAACTAGTTACATATGCATAGTTGTAAACATTATAACTATTATAATAGTTCAGTACATTTTCACGACAGTATCTCAAAGCTTATTTATATTACTATGTATATTTCTGTAGTGAAGCTTTATAAATTGCAATAGTTTGAAAGCTTTAAAGAGTTTGGTGCTATTGAAATAAGCTATACTTTCTAAATGTAAAATAATACAAATTAAGTTTTATAATGGGGCTAATGATAGAAAGCAATCATCACAAGTAACTCACTTGTCATAGTCGTTTTTTTCCGTTGTCAAGACATATCAATTTGAAGACAAGTTTGTATTTATTCGATGTTTTATTTGCAGACATATAACCCCAACGAGTTGAATAAGCATAGGTGTAAGCATTATTACTAGATTTCGACGACAGTAATCACTTTCGGATTCCGAATTATCTTCTTATTCGGTCCAAGACATTTTTATGACATTTTTTACATCATGACTGCTAATAGAAGTTATAAATACACTTAGATAAAGTCATCCTGTCTAGAAGAATAATTAAAATTACCGCCAATAAAAATACAATTAAAAGCTCTGAATTTACAAAAAAAGTTTATATAAATCTTTTTATATTAAATAATGATTTATGAGCTTTTATAATAGTCCAGTATATTTCCACGACAGTATCCCAAAGCTCATTTAGATCACTATGTGTATTTGCAATGTAGAACTACATTATGCAAATTTTAATGATACAGGAGCTGTGAAAAGTTTGTAGCTATTCAAAAAAGTTATACTTTCTAAATGTATAAGAACACAAATGAGGTTTCATAATGGGACTAATGATGGAAAGCAATTATCACAACTAATTTGCTTGTCATAGTCGCTGTTTCTTTCTTTGTTAAGACGTTGTAATTCAAAGACAATTGTGTATTGATTACATTTTTGAATAGAGTCGTTCAAATTATTATGTATATTTGTATAGCAGATCTCAATACATTGCAATTCATCAAATGCTTACAGGAGTCTGTAGGCATTTAAAATAACACTCTTATATTATATTTAATTTCAGATACACATAGCCTTACTATTCATAATGCTGATGATATTTTATAAATTTATAACTATTAATTATTATTATAAACAAATACATACGAAAAAAGTGAATAGAATTGCATGACTGAAAGGGTTAAATAGATCTAATCTTTTGGTAATAAAAGTAGCAATTTTTTATTGGGCCCTATAAAATTAGTACTCATTAGTCACAAGCTTCTTTTTGGGCCATATTTTTTTGGGTCTTATATTATTTTAGGCACTATATTTTTATTCAATGCCCATTTTTTCGGGCCCTTTTTTTTCATCCTTATATTTTCTTGGGCTCTTTATTTTTTTGAGCCTCATTCTTTTGGGTATTATATTTTTTTGGGTCCAATATTTTTTTGGTTCTATATTTTTTTGGGCTTTATATTTTTCTGGGCCTTATATTTTCTTGCACCTTATATTTTTTTGGGCCCAATATTTTTTTGGTCTCTATATTTTTTGGGCTTTCTATTTTTTTGGGCCTTATTTTTTTTGGCTCAATAATTTTTTCGTCTCTAAACTATTTTGAAAGCGTTAGTTGATATCATATATATATATATATATATATATATATATATATATATATATATATTTAATATTTATATTTATTAAATATTATATTTTTATTATATTTCGAGTTTAACTATTACACAACAACGTATACAACATCTCTTGACATATTCTTTATAATATCTCTTTATAAACAATGTTTTTTGTATATATTGTGTTCTGATCATTTTTATTTTCTCCGTTGACAATAGCGTGGTCACCTAAAAATAATTTTAAAGTGAATTTAAATTTCGTCCTTGAAAGAGCAACATATAATTGCCCATGACTGAAAACTGGTGACGGCAAATAAACACTGACTTTTTTATAAGATTGTCCTTGTGATTTATTAATAGTCATTGCAAATCCTAATCTAATAGGAAACTGTTTTCGTTGCATATTGAATGGAATTTATTTCGTAGATGGAGATAAACTTATTCTTGGAATGAAAATTAATTTACCTTTGTTTTGACCAGTTGCTAATTCTGCTTGAATGGAATATTTAGGAAATTTTTTCAGTATCAACCTTGTTCCATTACGAAGTTCCTTATTGACATTTAAATTTCTTAAAAGTATTATTATAGTCGCTACTTTTAAATGTAATTTATGTGGTGAAACTCCATTAAGAGTTAACTTATTTAAAAATTCTGTAGGTAACATAATATCTAAATTTTCTTTGTTATCATCTTCAGCTGTATCAATACTTAAATATTCAACATGGTTTTCTTCCATTGAATTCAAAACATTGTTATTGATTTCAGTACCATCATTATTTTTAGGAGCCAAAATAACTTTTTCCGTTAAATTCGTATTGTTTATTTTTATTGTTATTCCAAATATTTCTTCGACAAGATTTTCTTTAATGATAAAATTATCTCGTATAGCCCTTAGTTCATTATCATCTTCAAAAATATTGCGGCATTTTCCTTCTCCGATATCTAATAACCATTGCTTAAAATTATTATCACTATCCGAAACTCGCAGATTTTCATTTAACTTAATTTTATTAAAATTTTGCTATGATAAACTAAATTCAACTGAATTTTTAATAATGTCCATACGGCTACCATGTCGTATAATTGGTAATGTTTGCCTGAAATCTCCTGATACAATTACAGTTTTACCACCGAAGGGTTGGTTTACATCGCATAAATCTTGAAAAAAACGATCAACTGTTTCAAAAGCAAATTTTGAAGTCATGGATATTTCATCCCAAATAGTTATTTGTGTTTTCTTTAATTGTTTGCTTTCTGCAGAATTAGGCTTAACATTACATGTTGTACAATCTGTTATATTTAACGGTAGTTTAAATGTTGTATGCACGGTTTTTCCATTGACTAATAAATTCGCTGCTATACCTGTCCAAGCTACACATAAATAATGTACGGTATGATATTTAAAATAAGCTATTGAAACGTTAAGTAAATAACTTTTTCCACTTCCACCTGGTTCATCTATAAAAATATATTTTTCTCGCACTCAGAGCGCAAAATACTATTTTGACCAGCTGTTGTGAGGGAGCAAAATGAATTCGAACTTTTAACAGGCTCGATAATGTAACCCGATATTTTTATACATCAGTCAGTGTGTGTAACTCGATGCTTTTTATACATCAGTTAAGTGCTTCACTTAGAATGGTCAATTCTGCGAATTGTAAATTCCCCGAATTACAAGTCAGGGGTGAACAAATTCCTCGAAAAAGTTCACATATATTAGTAGCAACTTTCAGTCTATTTAGCATTGATTTTTTCGAGTATTATTTATGTAATATTTAATCTTGCACGTTGCATCGAAGACATTTTCATATCCTTCTAATATCAGCCAAGTATTCAACGCCGAATCGTAAATTTTTGGAATTACAAGTTAGCGATGGACGATTTCCGAGAAAAATCTTAAATTTGAATAAATCAAAATTTAATTTAATTTTTAATGTATTATAAGAAAAATATATATATAGTATTGAAAACTTGTCTAACTGAGATTTTTGTTATTTACTCAAGTATTAAACGGTGAATCTGCAAATTAAAAGCTGAGCGCAATAGATATTATTATTACAAATATTTATGCACAAGAAGAAAAAAATCTATCGCTTTGTTTTTGAGAAAAGTAAGTAACGCGAAAATATTATAAACATAAACTTTTACTTTAGCGTTACTTACTTTTCTCAAAAACAAATCGGTAGATTTTTTTTTTCTTGTGCATAGATGTTCATAATAATAATATCTATTGCGCTCAACTTTTAATTTGAAGATACACCGATTAATACTTGAGTGAATAACAAACAACTCAATTGTTACTCGGTCAATATCAGGTTCTACTCTGCCCTGCCGTTAATGGTTTTATTAATTTTATTTTTATATTAGTAATATTATTTATTTTTTTGGAGGCGGGGGGGCGCTGCCCCCCCGAACCCCCCCGGCAGGGGCTTCGCCCCCTGCACCCCTGGACCCCGTCCTGCGCCCCGACCTCGACTACCCCTTACGATCTTGATAGCCTTCGAACAAGATTGTACATGCTATTACAGACGCAAGTTTGTCATTCTTAGAATTTTGCGCACTTGTTAGAAAAATAATATTTTTGATGCTCTTCGCGTGAGAAAATAGTATGCGCAACGCGGGAGCATATAGGTGTTTGTCGACTCGTGCGATTTGTCGCTCTCGCTACGCTCGAGCGACAAACACGCACTCGTCGGCAAACACCTATTTTGCTCCCTTGTTGCACAATGTACTATTCTTTACTTTGGTTGTTTAAACTTTTTATAGTAGAGTTGAATATTTGCCTTTGTTTATCATTTAAAGAATTTATTTTCATTTCTAATTCATTAAGAATATTATTATTATGATTTAAAATTGTTTGATTATTATCTTCTTCTATAAATGTGCTTATGTTAGGTAAATTCAAATCGTTTAATGAAAATCCATTGACTTGTAAATTATTTTCAATAACATTCAATGCATGATCTTCACTTATATTTTTTGTATTCAGGGTGGTAAAATTTATCTTTATATTTTTCATATAAATCTCGTGCATTTATAGGATTATGAAAAACGCAAATAACAGCAAATAATTCACAAAGAGCATAAGGGAGTTCTGTTGAAGATGCTTCTTTCAAACATCTATCTCATTCTTCATCTTCATTAATTAATTGTTTTGCCTTAGCTGCCTCATAAACATTTTGTACATCACATCATCAACAGTACGCAAAGCTTCAAAAGACGTGGCTCCTTTCACATGTAATAGTAATAACCTAATAAAATAACGTTCTCTATCTTTCGGACTTACTAAGTACATTCTACTAAGTATTGGTTTTCTTTTTTTTCTTTTATTCCACTTTTTCAGTTTTTCATCAAATGTATCAAAATTTGGTATTTCTGAATACAAGTAATTTCATGCTTCAAAATCTTCTCTATTCAATTCAAAATATGCTGTTGATGTTGTTCCCACATTTTTTTGCATGATCATTTCTTCTTTTCCTTCTTTAAAAAATACGTTTTGTTGATTTTCTTCATGAACGCTTAGACGTTTTATAGTATGTGAAATAACATGTAAAGGATATTCTCATAATCTGTGCATTGCTTGAGGTGGACATAAATATCGTGTATTAGTGTATTGTTGGGTTTCGTCATATTCATATTCAACATTTTTACGACTGTCATTTTGAAAAGTGTCTTTATTTTCTGATTGAAAATCTACATTTACTTGATGTGTTTTAATGTATGCACAATCATGACCTTTATAATAGCATTTGAATAAATATTTAATGTATTGTACAGTGGAACAAACTTCTACGTTTATGTGTGCATTAGATTTCAATAACCATGATAATTAACAAGTGTCATTGAGTCAATGTAATTTTGTTTTAAAAATTGTGGACTTCCTGTAAAGTTTGACGGTAGTACTACCATTCTTCCAATTTTTGAAGAATCTAATTCTTTTTTGTTATGTAAATAGTCCATAACACCTTTATATAACAATCACTTCTTAATAAGTTTTGGTTTTTTCGTGTGAAATATAATCTGGAGGTTTCAACTTTTTCAAACGCATCAACAATGAACTGTTGAGATAATTTTCCCAAATTAAGAAATAGATTGAATTCATTTCTAACACCAAATCTATAATTGTAAAATTTCAGATTCGAAATATTAGATTTTCCAAATTGACTTTTCCTATTTGGCATCCATCCAAAACCACCATTAGGATGAATAAGCGGATATGTCATAGGATCTGTATGTTTGCTAATTGTCGGTATACTAATTGGTTTATCATACTTAGAGTGAATGACAATATCACGTTCAATAGGAGGCTGATCGTCTTCTCCAACATATACTATTGCAACTTCATTACAGGTAGATAGATTATATCTATTTTCATCCAAAGTATTATTGCGGACAATAGACATAGTAACAGTTCTTGGAGGACAATCGATTTTTGCACATCATTGTAGTTCTTCTTCTACTTTATGCATCATTTTATAGGCTTTAGCATAAGGGTTAATGTCTCTTATCAAGATATCTAAATGTTTTAATAATGTTAAATTCATATTAAACTCATTCCGTTCAATCGTTGTCATTTAATTATCTAAAATATATAATTGTCCATATTTACGTGCTTCATTTTTATTAGGATGTAACGCATATACATTATGGTAAATTTTTCCACATATTCTAATAACTTGTGGTCCTTTACCCAGCAATGAATCAAAATTAACACTAAAATTTGCGATCGCTAAAGCATCATTGTACAACCTAACATTTCGTCGAAAATCAATAATTGTTTTCGTTAATTCAGTTGCTAAACACTTTAATTGTTCTGGGTAAGGAGGATTTTCTAACAATTCTACTTGACCTTTATGACAACAATTGGAGAAATCTTTACTTTTACTATAATTGAAAGCAAAATTTTTCGCATCACGATAAACACATGTATTTGTCATGAAACCAATGTAATTTTCAGATACGAGATTTTCATCGAATATATATTTGCTATGCAAATAATCAGTTTCGAATTAATTTTTTCAATTAATAATTTTTCATTTAATTTCTTTAATTTTTTTTCTACTTTGCCCTTTATTGTTTTATCAGTAACTTTGTTCAATAAAATATTATGATTGTTATTATATTTATTATTATTGTAATTTTCATTGTAATTGTTGTCTTTAATTTTTAATTGTTTACACTTAATAAATAATGTCTTAAATTGATAAGAATCATATTTATATTTTTGCTTTTTTTAATCTATTGGTTTATTTATTGTAGTATCATTATTAACATGTTTATTGTAATCAATTTCTATTAGTTTACACCTTGTGCGTGATTATTTTAATTGGTAAAAATCATTTTTTACTTGTATTTTCTCAATAATATCGGCATTTTCCAATTTTTGATTTTTAATTTTTACCATTCTCTCATATTCATTATATTGTTCACTAATAACTCTTCTATAAGTCTCGTTTTTGCGTAATTTTTCTTTTTCATGCAATTTCTCAATTTATTAGTATCTCTATTTTCAAATGATTTCATTTTTTATATCTTAATAGTTTCAATTTTTTTTATGTTTATTTGGTTGTTCTTCTTTCATTTTTATGTAAGCTTTTTTCTTACGTGTAGCTTCATTTAAGATATTTAAGACTGTTTTTTATTGTAATTTATGTTTTCTGCGTGTATTTAGAGAAGTCTGTGATATCACTTTTACATGGTGACTTACTGATACAGTATTATATAATAATTTTAATAATTGACTGTGATATCCTTATCTTATTATGTGCAATACTTTTTATAGAATTATTACTTACTATTTCATGTATTACACGCCTTTTTGTACTCTTTTTACAAAATAAATAAATATCTATATATCTATACCCTTTTTTATCTTTGAGCTCATTTTTGTTATTTTAGTATTTTTTAATTTTTCTTTATATTTATTGGGTTGTTTTTTTTAATTTTTATATAATCTTCTTTTTTACGTGAAGCTTCATTCACACGTATTTGTACCAATCAATCAATACTCATTTCTTCTTTGAGTTTCAATTTTGTTATCTTAGTATTTTTTAATTTCTCTTCATATTTATTTAGAATTTTTTCTTTGATTTTCTTATGAGCTTCTTTCTTACGTAAAGCCTTATTCGCACGTATTTGTTACAATTTATCAGTACTCATTGTTTCCTTGAATTGCCATTTTGTTATCTTAGTATTTTCTAATTTTTCTTCATATTTTTTCGGTTGTTTTTCTTTAATTTTTATATAAGCTTCTTTCTTGCGTAAAGTCTTATTCGCACGTATTTATTTAAATTAATCAGTACTCATTGTTTCCTTGAATTGCCATTTTGTTATCCTAGTATTTTCTAATTTCTGTTTATATTTATTTGGTTATCCTTTTTTCATTTTCATATAAGCTTTTTTTTACGTAAAGTTTCTTGAACTCGTCTTAGTTCTAATTTTTCGTTACTTTTTTTTTCTTACATTTCCATAATAATGTCTTTCTGAAATTTTTTTATATTTATATGATTGTTCTGTTACCATTTTCCTATTAACGGGATGTCGGAGCTGCAGAGATTGAGTTTTGCTTTTTTTATTTCATCGATATCTTTTTAAATTTATAACTCGATAAACCTAACCATAAAATACGATACATTGAAAGTTTTTATTATAACTTCATATATATAGTATTTTGGTGGATTTCTTGAGTTGTCCTCACTAGAGTTTAATCTCACAAATTTTTACTTCGTAGCAAAAAAACTCGATTAAACGCATCGTTTCTTCATTACTTAAGATTGGGAATATTATTAGAAGGCGGGCAGCTTTGTCATGCTCTTAAGTCCTGTTACAAATAGGCTTCTTCTTCATCTATTTCTTTTGATTCTTTTTTTATTTCATTTGATGTAATCTCAACTGTCCTAATTTTATTATCGTTATAATTTAAGTGGTTATCATCGATTCCCATTATATCATTATCTGGTTTTAAAAAATTTGTATCTGAAATGTCATTGTCAATTTCCATTAAATTTGTTTCATGATTCGAATTCTTTTGTTTACGATACATTTCCATAATCTTTGTTTGTTCTGCTAATAAATGCGTTTGTAAGTTTTTTTTAATAGTTCGAGCTCGGCGAAATCTAAATTCAATAGTATTTGATTTAGACGTTGCTCATGACAAAAACTCCTCCTTATCATGTCCGGTGGATTATCGTAATTAATATTTGCATTATTATAATTTTGTAAAACTGGAAACATTCTTATTTGTTGCATTTTAAAAATTCTTGATAAACGTAATCGCATTTAAGAAATATCATATCTTAAACAACATGGACTTAAATTATGAAGTATTGCAGCAGCAAAAACAATTGCAAAAACGCCACAATTATAATAATTTGTTTGTGATTGTACTGTTTCGAATACTATGCTCAATTCTGATTTGTTTGGAAATAATCTGTTTATATAAATCTTATGCTCATCTTGTAGATATTTAAGATTTAAACTATCATATATATGAATCACCTTATCATTAGAATACACACAAATCCGGTGACCCTTTTCAAAATTTCTGGAAAATAATTACTGTATTAATTCTCCATCAATCGGTACTGAATTAATATATTATGGTCTTTGAATTAGTAAAGTTAATTGCATGTTGAATGAAGTGCACCATTTCGAAATATTATTAAATTCTAATACATGAATATCAGTTAACATGAAAGCAATTCAACTATACAATCCCTGTCTCTTAACAATCAATTTATCTTTCTCAGTCAAAACCATTATTGAAAATTTAAATTCTTTTCAGGATTTCAATTTATTTTTAATGAACTTTTTTCAAAGATATTCACAAAAGAATTGCTTTTATATTAACTAATTTAATTTACTGCTTTTTTACTTTAAAAGCTGAAAAATAAAAGAAATTATGAAAAATGCTATGAAAATTGTTATATGATAAATAATAATAGAATTTGTAAAAAATAATATAACGATAAAAAATGGTTATTTTCGGCAATTATACATTTATATATATATATATATAGGACATTTCACACCACCTGGAAGAGCAAAAAAATAAAAATCGCTGAAACTCTGAGAATATATTCTGTTGGTTGCCCAAAATGTGTAAAAAAATTTTCAAGAATTTAGTTTGGAAGGATCGAGAGCCATAGATCCTTGAAATTTGGATATTTTTTAAATTGTTTGGAAAAGTACTAACTTTATGGTTTTTTTCTAAAAACCCTGATGTTTTAAAGAGAAATTCATAAGAATTCTTCTAGTTGCAAATGAAAAGGAGAGTTAGCATAAAATTTTACAGACCTAAATTTTGAAGTTTTCTATTGGTTCTTACATGTATTACATGGTAATTGAAATAACTCATTGTTTGATACTTCAGGAATTGCTTTTTGAGGGCTTATTTTCTTCTATTTTTTACTAACTTCAAAATAAATTTTTGATTGTTTAAGAAATAGCCACTAATAAGAAGTTATGACAGCTTGAAATATATATGTTCATGTATGATATTAAATATAAATGTATATTTTAATGTATGATTAATTTTTATATTGAAAATAAATGATACATGAAAATATATATTTTGAACTGTCTCAACTCCTTATTGATGGCTCTGACTTACATGATCAAAAATTCATTTTAAAGTTCATGTAAAATCGAAAAAAATAAGCCCGCGAAAAGAAATTTCTGAAGTAGCGAAAAATTAGTAATTTTAATTACCATGTAATACATATAAAAACCAATAGAAAACTTCAAAATTCAGGTCTGTAAAGAATCATGCGAACTCTGCTCTTCATTTACAACACGAAGTATTCTTATGAGTTTCTCTCTAAAACATCAGGATTTTCAGGAAAAAAATGATTAAGTTGGGACTTTTCCAAAAATTTTGATAATTTTCCAAATTTCAAGGAGATATAGCTCTTGATTCTTTAAATCTAAATCCTTGAACATTTTTTTAAATATTTTGGGTAACAAAAAGAATATATTCTTAGAGTTTCAGGGATTTTTATTTTTCTGCTCTTCCAGTTGGTGTGAAATGTCGCATATATATATAATAAATCATTAAAAAAAGTTTATTGTAAAAAGAACTAAAATGAAAATTATTTAGAGTTGTTTCTAATAATTATATTCTTCAATTTATTTACAGTTATTTACGGATATTTGCAGTATCTACATTTAAAAAATGTATAAATGATAATAAACAATCATTATTTATCTCCAGTCTAACGCTTTTTTATTGTTATTTATAGTTTTCAATATTTTCTCATTATCATTTGTTTATTCACAGTATTATTCTACTTTTAAAAAATAATTTTTATACGAGGTGATAAAATATTTTACTATGAGATAATATATATACATGTTGCATATCACAAAAAAATTTCAACATCAAAACTAACTCTCTAATGTAAAGAATAAAAAATTAAATTAATAGAATTTTGAAATTTCGATATGGGAATACCTTTTATAATTAACTTTTTAATAACTTTGAATACTGGTTAATTTCTTAAATAACTTATGGAATTGAATGCTTATTAAATTTAGTTTTAACATGAAGATAATTATTCAAGTTGGAAATGTATTTAATCTTACTATTATATAGAAGAACAGCGTTAGTTTGAATGT
Source organism: Anastatus disparis (assembly GCA_017163975.1). Lineage (NCBI taxonomy): Eukaryota > Metazoa > Arthropoda > Insecta > Hymenoptera > Eupelmidae > Anastatus > Anastatus disparis. Next base: position 333,630 of record JAFFSR010000122.1, on the reverse strand, counting down.
TCTCAATTATCTCAAAAACTACTGAACTGATCGTTTTCAAATTTCAAATTTAAATTCTTTATAATGTGACGAGTGTCATAGGCTATATAAATAATTACTTTTTTAATCAATAATTGCAATAAAATAATTATAGACCTAGATCTTAACGCGTAGGGAATAGGGACTACTTTTTTTCGGCATGCTGCGGTCAACATGCTCTATCCTTGATACTTTTCTTGGTTGCCCAATAGGTGGCGACCGATTTTGTCTTTCACTTTATTAAACTGGTACGGTAGAAATACACCTAGGATATTCCGTAACTTTAACACAATAAATTTTTATTGCATATTCTCTGAGTAATATTACCTCGGATTATTTAATGAAATATTTTCCTATTCCATTAGACAGAATCAAAAATTAGACAATTTTCTTAACTTTAGAAAAAATTTTATATCTTATTCAAGGAAATTTTTTATTCCTCAAATATTTATTGGCTCATACATGAGAATTTAACCCTTCATGGTTAATAAAATAATTTCAAAAATAACAAATAATTATGTATGATTTGCGATTTTTTCTAAAAATTTTATTCCAAATATATTAACAAAAAATATAAGATATTTGACCCGCTTTCAAATCACGTTAATTTTATTCAAAATACAATTTCTCATAGATTTTTCAAGAAATTTGATGTTAACAAAACTTAACCATTTTTATACAAATAAATTTTTTTTTAACTTTTTTAAATATGATATATATTTTTTTCATTTATTAACACAATGGCAAATAACGTTGATTTTATCATCCTGTGATATTTTCAAACAAATATTTCAGCAAATTTTCGGAAAAAATACATTTTCTCAATATTATATATATTTATCGATTTTATTCAAGAAAAAATGCTTAACGGTAGGCCGGAGTAGAACCTGATACCGACCGAGTAACAATTGAGTTGTTTGTTATTTACTCAAGTTTTAATCGGTGTATCTTCAAATTGAAGGTCGAGCGCAATAGATATTATTATTATGAACATCTATGCACAAGAAAAAAAATATCTACTGGTTTGTTTTTGAGAAAAGTAAGTAACGCGAAAATATTATAAACATAAACTTTTACTTTGGCGTTACTTACTTTTCTCAAAAACAAACCGGTAGATATTTTTTTTCTTGTGCATAGATGTTCATAATAATAATATCTATTGCGCTCGACCTTTAATTTGAAGACACACCGATTAAAACTTGAGTAAATAACAAAAATGCCAATTAGACAAGGACAGCGAATCTGGCCTGCTCTTAAGAGCAGGCCGGATTCGCTGTCCTTGTGTAATTGGCATTTTTGTTATTTACTTAAGTATTAATCGGTGTATCTGCAAATTGAAGGTTAAGCGCAATAGATATTATTATCACAAATATTTATGCACAAGAAAAAAAAAATCTATCGCTTTGTTTTTGAGAAAAGTAAGGAACGCGAAAATATTATAAACATAATCTTTAACTTCGGCGTTCCTTACTTTTCTCAAAAACAAATCAGTAGATTTTTTTTTTCTTGTGCATAGATATTCATAATAATAATATCTATTGCGATCAACCTTTATTTTGAAGATACACCGATTAATACTTGAGTAAATAACAAACAACTCAATTGTTACTCGGTCGGTATCAGGTTCTACTCCGGCCTGCCGTTAAGGTTAAATTGTCATTTTTAGTTTGAACAAAAATTTACATATTCAAGAAAAAAAATTTTTTTCAATGAAATCATTTTTTTTTAAATTTTCTTATTTTGATTTCATAGTTTTGCCAATTCTCAATAAATAAGTGCTGAAGGTTAAATTGTCATTTTTAGTTTATGTTATCTACGATTAACATAATTATTGAAGAAAAAAAAAATTTTTAATGTCATTGTTTTTCAAAAATTTTTTATTCGCATTTCAAATTTTTGTCATTTTTAAATAAATAAGTGCTAAAGGTTTGATTGTCATTTTTAGTTTATGTTCACTAAAATCGACATAATTATGGAAAAAAAAAATTTTTTTTTGTGTAATTATTTTTTAAAAATTTTTTAATTGATTTCATTTTTGATCATTTTTAAAGATAAAAATTAAATTATTTTGTACTTTTTTCATGTCACTTTAATTTTAATAACTTACGATTTTTTTATTAAAAATGACACTTCGATCACTTCTCAATAGGTGGCGACCTGTTTTGCCGCTCACTCTACTAGAGTAGCACGGTATAGGTACTTATATCGCATGGATAATGCGAACAGCTTATCGGCACTGAATTTTTGTTGCACTTATTCCCTATCATTGTTAAACATTCATATTTATTAATGAATATCTCTTTCACGATTTTGATTTGCTAAAAAAATTTTCTATGGTCAATTTAAATATATTTTTTGACTTATTGGTACTAAATTGAACATATATCGAAAAATAAAAAAAAAATTCAATGCTTATTTTTTCTACAAAAAAAAATTATTTTAAATAAAAATTCATTCTATTATCACATGGTTCACGAACAAAAAATGTTGTGTATTCCGAAGTTTTGTAAGAGTACGATTTAATAAATAATAGTTTTTGAGATTCTATTTCTATACCTACTGACTTCTGCCCAACTATTGCGCGGGCGAAGCCGAGACGAGGGATGCTAGTAAAATAATATAACTATTTATAAGTTATCACTTAATAATAATTTTTTAAACTTTTTATTCATAGTTTAAAATAATATTAAATATATGATTATCATTTTCATAATTTTTATAAAATATTATGTGTAGGAGCGCGGTGGCGTAACGAATAGAGCTCTTGCCTTCAACGCGGTGGGCACAGGTTCGAATCCTGGCCAGGCACCTCTAACTTTTTTTTCGAAAGAAAATTAGTGTATGTGCTACCCATATCGCGACTCTTTAAAAATTCGACCTCATTGAGTATCGGTTGATTGTTGGTCACAAAAGTGGCTGACCATCCATCGGTAGTCAAAGTTTTCGGTATAGTGGGTCTGACAGTCTACCCTGATGTAATGTGTTAAGCGGGTACCGGGCTGGACTCCCTCGACTTCACCATATAAAAAGGTTCATCATATAGAGGACAAAATCCTTTATCGATTAATCTTTTTTTTAAAAAAAAAAAAAAATAAAATCAAATATTATGTAAATTTTATAAGTATAAATTATTTAAGGAGATGTCAAACGGACAGTACACTTGCGCCCACATATATTGACTATATTTCCATTGTATTTCAAAATTTTAAATAAAGAGATGCATTAACATATAGGATGTATCACGAAGATTATTCAGTTAAATTTTTCAATAAATCTAATTAGCTATGGAGGAGTTTGGGTTCCAATATTATTTACTAATATTTTTCTATTTTGAATCAGAAATCTAAATATCTTGAAAATTAATGATTAGAATAATTTGAAAATTTAAATAAATAATCATCATGGTACATACTATAAGTTAATACATTCCTTTTATGGAAATTGAACAATAGAATGGAAAGACAGTTAAATATGACAGTTAATTTTATATCTTCTTATATTACGATACAATCAAACTTTGACAACAAATTCAACATAATGAAATAATTGTACTTTCAATGATCATATATAATACAAATTTTAGAGTGATATTACAGAATATTATTTTTTTCCGCATTTATAATAAGTGTTTCGCAAATAATAAGTACACTGTTAAAAAATACATGAAATTTGCTTCCAGTACATGCATTAAATTTTCTGAAAATACATTGAAATTACGATAAAATGTATTAATTTTCATGCAAATCAGTATTAAATTTCATCTCAATAAATAAAATTTAATGATGATTTGCATGAAAATTAATACATTTTACCGTAATTTCAATTTATTTTCAGAAAATTTAATTCATGTACTGGAAGCAAATTTCATGCATTTTTTAACAGTGTAAATTTTTTTTAAAAATGTTAACTTTTATAGGGGACATTTTCCTTCTATCTAGACAGTTCATAAATATAAATTCATAATTATAGACATAATCAGAAAAATTCATTAGTATTTCATATATTTTCCTATCTTTATAATTGACTATTAAAAAAAATTTAATATCGAACAAAAAATTATTTTAAATTGTATTTCATAAAATTTATGTTCGAACGATATTGAAAAAAATATTTTTATATCATGTAATGATAATTTTTGAAATGAGGTAATTTGATGTATTTTAAAAATCAATATGTTTCTCTTATTAAAAATATTATTGCTTAAATGAAATGAATTTTAATATATTTAATTTATAACAATTTTTATATAAATGATAATTTATTTAAGGACGAAACGTGTACAAATGAAAATGTAATTAAGGTAAATATAATTTTAATATATTAATATGTAATTTTAATATATTTAATTGTTAACAATTTTTATATAAATGACAATTCATTTAAATTCTAACACGTGTACAAATGAAAATGTAATTAAGGTTAAATGTATGTTATTTATAAAATATTGTTAACAAGTAACTTTTTGAATAATATATTTTCATGAAAACTAATTTAAATACTTTATTCTCTGAATGATAACTGAACAAAATTTTTATTCAATAAATTTAGTTATACAATTATAAATATATAATATTTATATAACTGTTCATCAAATAAAATTATTATTTTTTTAATATATATATATTACAAAAATAATCATTACAATAGATTGTAGTTAAATAAAAATGTTTATTCTAATAATTATAGCGTTGAAATTTATTTTGATGAAAATGTTATTTGATTGACATTTACAGTATTATTTTAACTATATTTGAACAGTTACTTGTTATCAATGAAAAAATATTTAATTTTTTAAATTAATAATCCATTAATATCAAGAATTTTCAAAAAATTATAATACTTATGATATGCAAACCTTACTTGTGATACAGACACTTTTTAATATTTGTATCTTATTAATATTTTATATTAGATGTCAAAAGGAATGTTAAGTAATTGCAAATAGTTATTTTATTATTCTGAAATATTTAAATTTAAAATTAACCAAAAATGTGTATTTTAATCGTATGGATTTTTTTATTTGTATTTCGTATTTCATATATATACTAGCTCGCCACAGCGGCCCTTTGGGCCGCTGAGGCTCGCACTTCGGTCCTTTCAGACTCAGATCAAAAGCTTCGCTTTTTGCATAAAAGTGAGTAAAAAAAGTCGTGCTTTATATGCAAAAAGCTTCGCTTCTTGCATATAAAGCACGACCAAGAACGCTCGCGCTTCGCACTCGCTATTTGATATTCAAAGAATATTAAAAGAAAAACATTTACAAACGCATAAGCATTAAAAGTTAATCTTATTTCTTATTTCATTGTATTTTTTACCGCAACTTTCAACAGGAGGGTTGCTCCGCATTGATAAATTACGTGGTATAATATATCGCTGATTGGTATAGGCCTATAGCCCCATGCATCACCTGAGGTTATGAATACATACAAAAATCCCTCTGAATGTTTTTAGAATCGGTAGTAGATATCTAGTTATAATAGCGATATTAAATATTCAATATATATATATATATATATATATATATATATATATATATGAAAGTAAATATTTTTATATCGCTATGTAGAATTTTAAAATTCTACGTAGTAATATGTATATGTTAAACTTTTGAGACGGAATAATATTACGGTTGTAATTAAAAATGAAGAATGAAGTTTGAAAAGTTCGATCAATTTTTTATGTAATTTCTCGAGCTATTTAATTATTACAATTGTTGAATGTACTTGTAAATTTAAAATAGATGTAATAAGTCGAGAAATATTTTATTATTGTATGATAGATTTTATAGTTAAAAAAATTATTTATGTAACTTCGCAAATTATTTAATTATGTTAAGCTTTGAATCTACTAATCAATTCAAAGTACATTTTAAGTTTACAATAATTAAATGTATAAAATTGAACTTTAAATAGAAGGAAACTATAAATCTTGCAATAATAAAATAGGTATACAATGAAGTTTTACAATATTATTGAAAAAAATTATTTGTCATTTTTAATTTCTCATAAAAAATACAAAATATTATTAATGTAATATTTATATTTTATAACAAAATATGCATCATTTTTTACTAACGTAAAAAATGTAAAACATTGGTGAATATAAAATTGTACATCTTTGTTCATTATACATTATTTATACAAAATACTTGATGTTTTAATAATAATTTTCTACTATACACTTAATTTTGTTTTATTTCTATATGTGTAAACTTATTATAATTATCACTTGTATAACACTTGAAGAAAATAAGATTTATTAAGTTTTATTAAGTTCAAACAAAATACTTATAAGAGAAAATAGATTTTTAATCAATCATAGAAGAGCAATTATGGTGTTGATTTGTTAGAAATAAATGTTTTTTTCTCTTAAAGTTAATATTGCCTACATATTGTACTCTTATATTATTACAATCAATATCACCACGTTCAATTATTAATTACATAGCTTTTTTGAGTGAAAGAATCTCTTAAATAAACAATGACAACAGTTTTAAAATATTTTTTAAAAATATTACTTACTTCCCAAATGTTTTGTACATTGAAATGAAATTATTTTACTATGTTTCAATTAAATTGTGTTATCAAGCACAAATAACTAGTCTATAAGCAACAAAAAAAATCAATTGTAGTATAATTGTATCAATCTTCTTCTTTCTGCAATGCCTGCTATATAATCCCCTTCTTCGATGTGAGCTCCAATATTATTTTCATTTTGATACTCCGGGATATCATCAATAATGCTCTAAAAGTAAAAACAATCGTTAGAAAACAATTTTATTTTTTATATCTCATAAAGATATATTTAAATTTAAATTGTTGTAACAATATCAAAAGAATTTTAATTAAATTTAATGTAATGAAAATAATAAAACGTTTGTGTGCAATTTGTTACTTACCCATGATACCTTCTGAAATTATGAAGTACAGCACATGCTCCAATAATTAATGCAACTTTTCTAGGTGCATAATATAAGGTACGTCTCCTACTGATAGCCAGCCATACATTAGATAAAACTCCAAAGACTTGTTCAACTTTACACCTTGTACGTACATGCTCATGTGTGTAATTAGCCTCCGGAGATCCTTCTGGAGCATTCCTTATCGGAGTTAACATGATGGGTGATGGTGTGTATCCACTATCTCCTAAAAGAATTACATTTCTTAAACTTTTTCTATAATGCATATATTATTATAAAATGTTGATTAAAAATGACATGTTTTAAATATTTAATAATATGCCATTAGAATATGTTCATTCAAAATTAAAAAATGTACTAACCAAGGAAATAGTAGAATCCTTCATCTCTAACAATATCAGGATTATTTCTAAAAGATTGCAAAGTTTGTCTAATACGACTAAACCTCCATATAAACCTATCATTATTTGATCCTGGGCAGATTCTCAAGCTTTGAATAATGTAGTTATCATCAACAATCTATAAAAAAAATATATGTATGTAAAATGTCTTTCCAGAATTTTTTCCAAGATATACATATATATATATATATATATATATATATATATATATATATATATATATATATATATATTCTTATGATTTAAAAAAATAACAAAGTTTATTCTTACCACTTGAACATTCATTGAATGTGAATGTTTGTGATTATAAAATGCCTCCTCGTTAACAGAAGGACGAACAAATTTGATGACTGTATAGTCGATCAGTACCAAAATACCAGGAATCCTATAGTGCTGTAAAAACCTGAAGGACAATGCAATCATTATTCACAAAAAATATCATACTATACTTGTTATTTAACACTCATAACATAAACTAGAGTTCAGTGGAAAGCCGAAGGAAGGGGTAACAGAAATTTGGGCGATATGTATTTATTATAATGACATTCATTTTACTTTATAACTTACATGAACAAGGTTATAAGATAACTTAACACAATTAGAAAACAAGCGCAATTGGCCAACTGAACACGGGAACAGCCCGATAGTCAGAACTTCGAAAGACGCAAGGGGCCGATCGAATAGTCGATGAACTAAATGAACAAACAAAAATGGAATTTCGTATACGGCGCAAAACGGCCTTGGAAATTGCGGGAGCAGTCCGCTTACGGTTCATTTAGAGCCAAAGGTAGACGATGGGTATCGTCATGGAACGCGCGGGAACAGCCTGCATGTAAAAGGACGCGTACCGCTGACGAAGAATATGGGAATGCTCGCTTGTACTATGACGTGCACTGAAACCAAAAAGCGCGGGAACGCCCGCCGATAATAAGACGCGCACTGTAAACGTGAGTCGCGGGAACGCCTGTATCAACGCCACGCGATCGCGCACTCAAGCACTTGGGGCACCCTTACCACTGCACAAGCCACACGAAGAAATCAGGAGCCGATGTAGAGACGTCGATGTCAAAAATACTGCGATTCCTTTTTCGTAGAGACACGCGACTTTTACCTATTCTCTCCCCACCATGCCAGATGCGCACCACCTCCATGCGCGCGAAAAGACCCGAAGGCGGTGTCCCAATCCGATTATTCACGAACAATCCGCCCGCCTCGTCCACAGGACGATGTATTACCGAGAAATTATGATATCGACTTACTCCGATGATGGGAGTAAAAATGGGCTTAGTCGTACGATAGGCCGCTGTAAGGTGGTAGTAGCAGTCTTCAATGTCACTACCCGGACCAAACCATCTGGCCCTGGATGGACCTCTATAATTCGACCTAATGGCCACTTGCCAGGAGGATAACGGTTGTCTTTAATGGCCACCAACTGACCTACAGCGAAATTTTGTGTAATGTCTCTCCACTTGCATCTTTCTTGCAGGAGATGGAGATATTCGCTGGACCAACGTTTCCAATAGTCATGCTTCATACGCTGCATCAGTCGATTGGCCAACTCTGCGGCCACGTCCTTATAAAATTGCGAAGCACTCTTGAACATATCCGCTAATTCCTTGGCAGCTCCTTGGAAGTTTGTACCTCGATCACTATAAATCTTCCGAGGTATTCCTCTTCTCCCGGCGAAACGTCGATAGGCAGCGATGAAGGAGGCTGAGCTTAAATCGCTTACCGCTTTCAAGTGTATGGCCTTTGAAGCAAAGCATATGAAGACTGAGATATAGCCCTTATAGGCCCTATGACCGCGCCCCTTCGTGGTGCGCAACATGATAGGACCGGCGAAATCCAGGCCAATAACCGAGAACACTCTCTCTGGAGGAACTACCCGGTCAGTTGGTAGGTTTCCCATAATCTGACTCCCTAGCCGTGGTTGAAACCTTTGACAACGCACACATCTTCTTATGTACGCCTTTACCAGGGCCAAGCCTCCAGTCACCCATACCTGAGTTCTTAACACGCTGAGGGTCAGTGTTGGTCCCCCGTGCAGTGCAGTGAGGTGAGCGTGTTCTACAAAAAGGCGACTTACATGAGCTCGTTTTGGTAATATCGGCGGGTGCTTCATGGTGACGCTTAGCTGGGAATGATCCAGTCGACCACCAAGTCGCAGCAATTCATCTTCATCTAAGTAGGGATTTAGCTTCTTGATGGAGCTGTTTATAGACAGCGGTTCACCACGTTTCAATCGGTCGATCTCCTTAACGTAATTGGCGGCTTGTGTGAGTCTTATTATAGCTGTTCGTGCTGTCGCAAGCTCTGAGGCGGACAGGAAATCCGTGTTTCGAGGTCCACCAGCCCTTCGTTTACGACAATTAGCCATAAATCTCAGGCAGTACGCGGTGACTCTCACCAGTTTGGTAAGGGAGGAAAAGCGAGTAAGTAAGTCCTCTGTTTCGGGAGTGACTTCCATCTGATCGCTCATCGTTTGGGCAACCAAGCTTTGTGCGCCCGCCACTATCTCAGTTGGCGTGTTGGATTTCGGCCACGAAGTTGAATTGAGAGCAAGCCAATCCGGACCACGAGTCCACAGTGCCGACGCCTTCAGCTCCATTGGACTTATCCCCCGAGTTGCTAAATCTGCGGGGTTGCTGTTAGTAGGCACGTAACTCCAAACAACTGCAGGAAGTTCCATCTGGATGAACGAAACCCTATTCGCCACAAACGTCTTCCAAGCACTAGGATGTTGTCGAAGCCAACTGAGGACTACTTGACTGTCCGTCCAGGCATAAGTTGGCAAGTCCTTCAGGGTTTCAAGCTTACCCAAGTAACGATATAACCGCACAAGGAAAGCCGCTCCACAGAGCTCTAAGTTGGGTATGGAGATTGTTTTTACAGGGGCTACCTTGGTTTAAGCCATCAGAAAGGCCACTTGACCACGACCATCATCTCTATTTACCCGTAGGTAAATGACCGCAGCATACGCGCGCTTTGATGCGTCCGAAAATCCATGCAACTCACATCTGGACTTGGATGAGCCTCCTAACCATCGTGGAATGGTAATAGTTGCGAGAGACGCCCACCACTGACTACAGTTTTTCCATCGCTGTGCTAGTTCCATGGGTAGAGGATCATCCCAACCTATCTTATGAATCCACAAATCCTGCAGTAGTATTTTAAGGATGATTGTTACTGGAGTTAAATACCCCAGAGGATCAAATATTCTAGAGATGTTCGATAGAACCACGCGCTTGGTTGGCGACGGCGTTGATAACTCAGACGGGATTACATTAAATCCGAGGCTGTCTTCCTTAGTCCTCCAAGTGAGTCCAAGAGCACCGACCCACTCTTCTGGTTCAATCAGCTTATGGCCATTGCCTCGGGATCCGGTCGTTCGGATATCTGAAATGAGCCTCGAATGCGTAGCCGCCCATTTGTCCAACTCGAAACCGCCGGCACGTAGCAGGTTGATCAGTTCATTCCGCATATTCACGGTGGACATTAGGTTATCCGCGCCTGCAAATATATCGTCCACGTACGTGCAGGATTGCAAGCATGAAGCACCCAATGGAAAACGATCACCCTCATCCAACACCAATTGTCCTAGCGTTCGGAGCGCGAGAAACGGTGCACATGCAGTGCCGTAAGTAACCGTTTTTAAGCGATACTCTGTCGGTTCATCCCCCGGAGAGAACCTCCATAGTATTCGCTGGTAGTCTTGATCCTGGGGGCATACCAGGATCTGCCTGAACATTTTGATAATGTCTGCTGTAAAAGCTATCTGGTAATGTCTCTAGTTCGTCAGCACAAGTGCTAGATCCTTCTGCAAGGTTGGTCCACCCAAAAGGTATTTGTTCAAACTGTCTTACCGAAATGTTTGACGTGAGGCGTCGAAGACTACTCTAACCTTCAACTGCCCACTGACGAGCTTTGACACAGCATGATGCGGCAGATACCATGCACCGGGGGCATCAAGCTCGGCTGTAGGAACTTCCTCCATATGATTCAAATCCTTATGGGATTGCATAAATTCTCGGTATGCCGTAGAAAGTTGAGGGTCACGAGAAAATCGTCTTTCCATTGACCTTAAGGATCCGAGAGCCAATCGCCGTGTTTCCTTGGACGCTAAAGGCGGAGCGGAGGTAAATAGCAATCGAACTACATATCGTCCAGCCGAGGAGCGATATTTCGTCTTCACGTAGTAATCTTCACATCGCTGTTCACTAGGACTTAAGTGTTGCATTGTCATAGGAATCTGTTCCAACTCCCAGAACTTCTGGAGGATCACTGAAAGGTCATTGCCCTCAATTAAATGAATGGTTGGGTTTACGGTCGTTAATGATCGTGCCGCCCGCCATGAGATGCCACCCTTCACCTGTCCAGAAATTACCCAGCCAAAATTAGTGTTCTGAGCAACAAGATTCGGTTGAGCTAATCGTTTTAGACCCGGGCACAATACTTGTCCATATACATCAGCACCTAGAATAATATTAACAGCAGCGGGTTGATAAAATAATGGATCAGCCAGCTGATTCTTTAGCAAGGATGTCCAATCGATATTTGTCATTTTAAATGACGGTAGCCTATGGGAGAGTCGTGGCATTATCAATGCGTCGACTTCCACACAGTAGCTGGAATTGTAAACCGACTGAACAGTGATTCTTGTCCGAGAACGAACCGTATACACTCGTGACGCACCGATGCCCGAAATGGGGAGGCACGTTCGTATTCGAGGTAAGTTTAAAAGTTGTACCATCATTTCCGTAATCAACGAATCTTCGGAACCTTGATCTAGAAGGGCCCGAACCTCGATATGGTTTTCTTGAGATCCTAAGAGGCGCACTTCAGCTGTGGCCAGTAAAACCATCGGACCACCGTTAATCTCAGTACGATTGACCATTGCCGGTTCTGGATCTTCTATTGATAGTCAAGACGCAGTGGGATTAGGTCCGGCCGATCCGGCTTGTCCAGAGGTCATATCCGTATCACGAGCCTCGTGAAGAGTGGAGTGATGATCCCCATTGCAATGTATGCAACGTTTAAGAGACTTGCAGTCCTTGACTTGATGCGGACTTAGGCAATTGAAACACTGTCCCAATCTGCGAATCTCACAATGTCGTTCTCTACACGACTTAGCCTTGCAGAGCGAGCATTTAGCGATGTAGTGAGTCGCCGAGCATAAGGGACATTTTTTGAGGTAGCCAACTTGGTTTCGCACTGAATGCAAGACCTTGGCAGTTCTTTGTTTTGGACCGTCCTGCGTTTTAGCTCCACAAGAAGGTCCACCCACCTCAAGGGACTCGATGCGGCCCTCAAGAAATCGACTGAGCTCCTCAAAGGTTGGCAGGCGTTTGGAGTCCTCTTCCTCTACTGATTGACTCTTGAGCCAGGCGCCCCACAAAACTCTGGATTCCGGGTCTAAGCATTTAACTACTCGATAGACGAGCCAGTAGTCCCAAGTTCCTAGATTCTGTCCCAGATTATTTAAGGCTCTAGTAGCTTGCTGCGTCTTGTTTAAAAGTGCTCGCAAATTTAAAGCATCAGGCCTTGAGCACAAAGGAAGATGTTCTAATGTAGCCATATGCGTGTCAACAATTCGTCGCAGGCTATAATACCCAGATTCAAGTGCCTTCAATGTTGACACGTAGTTTACTTCCGTCACCGCAACGTCCTTGATAAAGTCTGCAGCCTCGCCGGTCAGAGACGTTTTTAAATACTGCAACTTGGCAGTGTTTGATAACCGTGGATCGCAATGAATGGTCGTCTTAAACAGATCGTAAAAGGCTGGCCACTCTTCCACACGCCCAGAAAAACGTGGTAGCGTCAAGGGTGGTAGTTTCAGTGTGTGCTGAGGTGGTTGGTTAGCGGAATACACTAATGCGCCTCCAGCTGGAGGCGTAGATCCATCTGGTACACCCAATTCTCCTTCCAACCTAGCCTCACACTCTTCTACTTCGATTTCCATTGAATCGTAGTACTGTTCCTTGATATAAGGGTATTCCACAGCACCATCTTGACTAGCTATTTCGAGATGCGCCAGTCGATATTCACTCCAATATTCCCTTAATTTTTGTAAATTCGACCTTAGGGTGTGCTTAGAGACAGGGTCTCCTCGCTCTCTCCATCTCGAAATTACCCGCCGCATTTCTTCGGCTCGTACGCGTTGTTGCGTTAAAAGTTTTTTCACAGTGACTGGGGCCATAGTTGTTTAATTGATACACGATGAGAGTTTAATTCTATATTACGCGGAACAAAAGCCCTACGAACTTCCCTTTCTTCGAAAATCCACGGATCCGGCTCGAAGGACCACAATGTTACTTAACACTCATAACATAAACTAGAGTTCAGTGGAAAGCCGAAGGAAGGGGTAACAGAAATTTGGGCGATATGTATTTATTATAATGACATTTATTTTACTTTATAACTTACATGAACAAGGTTATAAGATAACTTAACGCAATTAGAAAACAAGCGCAAATGGCCAACTAAACACGGGAACAGCCCGATAGTCAGAACTTCGAAAGACGCAAGGGGCCGATTGAATAGTCGATGAACTAAATGAACAAACAAAAATGGAATTTCGTATACGGCGCAAAACGGCCTTGGAAATTGCGGGAGCAGTCCACTTACCGTTCATTTAGAGCCAAAGGTAGACGATGGGTATCGTCATGGAACGCGCGGGAACAGCCTGCATGTAAAAGGACGCGTACCGCTGACGAAGAATATGGGAACGCTCGCTTGTACTATGATGTGCACTGAAACCGAAAAGCGCGGGAACGCCCGCTGATAATAAGACGCGCACTGTAACGAAAAGCGCGGGAACGCCCGCTGATAATAAGACGCGCACTGCAACGAAAAGTACTGTAAACGTGAGTCGCGGGAACGCCTGTACCGACGCCACGCGATCGCGCACTCAAGCACTCGGGGCACCCCTACCACTGCACAAGCCACACGAAGAAATCAGGAGCCGATGTAGAGACGTCCATGTCAAAAATACTGCGACTTCTTTTTCGTAGAGACACGCGACTTTTACCTATTCTCTCCCCACCATGCCAGATGCGCACCACCTCCATGCGCGCGAAAACACCCGAAGGCGGTGTCCCAATCCGATTATTCACGAACAATACTTATAATTAACTTCTTAGTACAATTAAACCTAACTGATTTCTAACTCGTTCTCACTCTTGTCGCGTTTGTGGAAATTTTATCTATTCATTAACAATTAAATGCAAGGCAGTAACTACCCTGTGCAAAATTCGACTGAATATTGTTCGACCCACTGGATGCTTGTAGTCTTGAGAAACACCTTTCTGATAACTACCTTCAGCCAAAAATCTAAGAGCTGCTAGAACTTGAAGATGCACAGGGTTATATGATGAGCTGACCTTGAGCTGCTATATGTACTTCTAAAATATCGATTAACTGTAAAGCTAAAACAGGTGGCATTCTGTAATATGTTATGTTTAGTACATATTTTCATATAATGCGTTACAATTAATTACTTATAACGAAGAAGTCCAAACATACCCATATGATTGCCTTAAGTAATCTGTAAGAAGAGTAAAAGGGTTAGAGACATCTCTTAAGTGTTGTCTATGCCACTTCAGTCTTCTGAATTCCAATAATTTTTGCCTTAGTTCTCTTTCATAGTCATCATCCAATAGTAGGAAAAGAGCCACATTCATTGTGAGACTTAGTGTTACTGAAAATAAAAGTGGAAATATAAATTAGCAAAAGTAGTTGAATGAATAAATAATTCAGCATTATTATATTTTGTGAACAGTGTTCATGCTTAAGGTAGTTGTCGACCCATTACATCATGAAAAAATTATTTATTATAAAATGCGTTAAAATTTGGTTTATAACTTCAATATAACTTTATAAATAAATAAATAGTTAAAATTTTGGAACGATTAACGGTTTCATAATTAGAATATAATATTTTCAATTTGTAATTTTAATGATATTTATTATATAAAATTAAAATATTTAAGTTTTATATCTTACTTTTGAAACCGCTGGACGTGATAAAATTTCAACTATTTATTTGTGAAATTATATTAAAGTTATGAATTAAATTTTAAAGCATTCCATAATAAACAGTTTTTTATGATGTAGGGGGTCGACAACTACCTTAATGTAAGAAAGTTCTATTGTGTTTTTTCTGAAATAATAAAATGAAAGGATATAATTTCCTATTTGAAAAATTAGTGTGTACTCATACTCTGAAAATGTAATAGATTTCATGAATTTTAATAGCAATTCAATAAGTATAGTATTATAAATTTACTGAAGCATATAAAAATGAGAAAGTAATAATGTACTAAATATGTAAATCCAAAAAATGTATAAAACTTGTTTTTCAAAACAAAATTTTATTACAATATTATGATTGATAATATATGCCACCATTTTCATTAGTTAAGAAAAAAAAATATGATTCTCAATTAATTATTCTTTTGTTATCATAAATATTATTATGAATTATTATTTTAAGCATACTTTTTTGGAGGTATTACTTTGGAGGTTATATGTGAAATAAGATGTGAACTATATTACTGTATGATGCGGCTACAACGACGTAAACAAAGGCGATCGTCTTTGGAAGTAATCGTTTTATTAAAAATTTTTATTCGGGTGAGCCAAGGACGATTGACCTGGGGAGCGGTATCGGTATTCCTTTCTCTGACACCGTTACGAGCCTTGGTGTTGTACTCGACTCTAAACTGTCGTGGGAACCGCATATTAATATGTTGACTAAAAAATTCAATAGAGTGATTTATAGCCTGCGGTTTTTCCGTCGGTACACCACTGAGGCTCTGCGTAAGCAGCTCGCAACCGCCCTGCTGTTTCCACATCTTGATTACTGCTCAGTGGTTTTGCTCGATGCTTCGCAGGAGTTACGAAGACGGCTACAGACAATGCAAAATTCATGTGTGAGATATGTATTAGGCGTGAGAATGGGTGATCACATCTCTCCCCATAGACATGCTTTGGGTTGGCTACGTACTGATTCGAGGAGACAGTATTTTATGGCTGTACTTATGTACAAAATCGTACGTATGAATACTCCCGAATATCTAGTGGGTCTCTTCACTAGATATATACCCAGAGCGACCACTAGGGGTGAGATTAAAGATCTTGCGGTGCCCTTCATGCGCACTGAGACTGAAAGAAATTCCTTTCAAGTTCAAGGTGCGCATTTTTGGAACTCCCTACCTGCTGATATTAAAAATCTTCCATCAATCAGCAGGTTTAAAGCCGCTCTGAGGAGGTTTTTACTCGACCTCGATTAAACAGTATTATTTTCGGACTATGTCATATGTGTTAATTTATTATGTGATGTACCCTTTATAGATTTAAGGCATGATTGTATTTATTGGTGTGTATGTAGGATGTGTGTGCATAGAATGAATGATTATATTTTTATCAGATTGACTTGTATATTACTGTACATTCAACTTGCTGTGATTTTAACTTACTGTATACTGCTGATATTTCGACTGCGCTCTTTACACGCTTGATTTTATGTAATTATTTTGACTGATAGATATTGAGACTGATTTTTAACTATATTATTTATACTTTTTGCGTGTATTTATTCGTGTTATCTGTGATATCGCTTTTATTTAATTTATTGACTTACTATTACAGTATTACTATCTCTATTATGTTTTATGACTGTGATATCATACTGTACTATCTTGATTTTATATGTGCAAGGCTATTTAAAGTATTTTTATGTATTTTTTTCAACTTTATTTGTAATTTTCACGCTTTTTTGTAATTATAATACAAAATAAACAATATCTAATCTAATCTAATCTAAAAACGACGTTTTGTATGAAAATTATCAAGTATGACATAAAGTATAACCTCTCATTACGTGTTGACACATATATGTAAAGATTTCACGCAGTATTATTATTTACTCCAACAAGAATCTTGTGCATCATATCCCTATCCAATATACAATTATAACATATGAAAAGTGTAGTTCTTTTACACACATATATACTAACACTTACACATAGACGTACGCGATTTGAGCGCGATGCAACTGCGCAGCTGCCCACCATTCTAGTACGAGACTAAAGAATTATAGTATATGCAATCTTTGCTCCAAAATCAATTACTCCAAAATCTTAATTCAATGGATTAATCTTTAACAGCAATTATTGTGATGCCTCCAAAAACGTGAGTAAACGTTTGGTTTTACAAAAGTTAATTTTGATTTTCAAGTAATTGTATGATTGTAGCTCAATATATTTAAGGTTAAAATAAATATATTTGCAAATTTTTAAATCATACACGCTTTAACTCTTTATTTCCTGAACTAAATTAGTGAAAAAAATTTAATATGAGATAAAAAAGAATGGTGTACACTTTATAATAATAAAAATTAGATTTAACATTAGTCGTTGTGATGCCTTCAAAAAGTGAGCATATACTTAATCATACAAAAGAAAAATACAATATATATTTATATGATTTCATTATTATAGCTAAAGATATTTTACATTTACATATCAAATAAAAAATTTTCTAATTATATTATAATTTTTACTTAACCCTTAGTATTATCAATCATACGTGTACAACATTCTTAATTTTCATTTCACAGAACATTAGACTTATTACTTTTCATAATTTTTATTGCTCTGTAAGTTTCATAATCACACCATATTCATTGAACTCATATACGTATACTCATTCAAATAATAATTGATTTGAATACATGTTCGAGCCAATAATGCTCAATTAGAAATGATGATCAGTTATATGGAGTCACATCAATTGTTCGCAAGAGGACAAATTACTTCACTCGGAAGATCTGGTAATGACAAATATAAACTAATGTGGAAGGAGTTGACAGCTAAGCTAAACAAACTGGTGAAAGTCCAAAAGGATGACATTACTTGGATGAACGTAAGTAATAAACATAATATTAAATATATGTTTTTAATAAAAAACATTTTATTGAAATAATAATAATTTGTGTATGAATGCGTATGTAAATATGTATGTATGTGTTCTTTTATACACATATATTTATTTCTTACTTGACTTTAGTGTTGGAAAAGGTTGCGCATAAACGCTAAGGAGAGAAAGGCCAAATATCTTTATAGCCTCCAAAAAACTGGAAACACAAATGAAAATATATCTTTAAGTGAACTGGATCAAAGGATCAGTAATATCTTTGGACATTACGGTACTGGCTTATGTATACTGCCTGAACTGAGAATCGCAGAAGAAGAAAATAGCAATTACCATCAACCTTCAGTAGTTAATCCATCAGGTAATATGTTTTATTAGTACGCCTCCTTTTTTAATAAAAGGCATCACAAATTCTTGATTTCAATTTAAAAAAAAATTAATTAAATTATAAAAAATTTACTTTCAGTAGATTCTGTGATGATAGACAATGTAAACCTTCAAATAAGACAAATAAGCAAGAAGGAGGAGGAAATGTTTCAAAAGTTTCATGAAGAAATAACTATGTGTATACATGAAATTAAAGAAATGTAAGTATAATTATATGAATATATTTAGAAAATTGTAAATATATTTTTTAATACTTTTATTCCAAATTAAGTTTAATATTTTTTAAATATGTTGTAAGTATTGTGAATCAAAATGAATTTAATAAATATTTATATTGAAAATTAATTTCTTTCTATTTTTAATATTTAAATTGCAAATTCAGTTTTTTATTCTTCTTAAATATTTTCATTGTAAATGAATATTTTATTTTTAAAATAATTAATTCTAGTGTGTCAAATAATAAAAGAAAATATATTTGAATTTTTTGATTTTTCTCATATTTTCATAATAATATTTTTACTAATAATAAAAATAATTTTTATATAAAAAAAGAAATTTTTCTTTTCATTATAAGATTTATTAAATTGTAATAAATAAAAATTTTTTTTCTGGAGAAATAATATGAAATTAAAAAAAATTATTTTTGATAATTAACTTTTATTCGACTAATGTAAGTCTAATCTAAGTGGATAAAAAAGTTCAAGTGTAACAAAGTAGATGACGCGCAAAAATTCGCCAATTATTTGTTTTATTGTAAATTTATTCTATTGTTCAACTGTCATTTTTTAGAATACACGTTCTTAGTGAACAACAAAATATGTGGAAAAAAATTTGATTTTTTTACTCTTTTTATTGCTAAATATGACTTCAAGGTATTAGATAAAATTGTATTCTTACGTCTCGTATTTATTTATAAAATATAAATAATAAATTCATCTTTCCATTATAAAAATATGTAATTTTTTTTATTTCAGCAGCCAACGTCATCGCTCAACAAAGGCGCAACATGCCTTACTCCTTAGTTTAATGGAAAGAAATCCATTGTTAACTAGAGATGAACTTGAGTACGATATTAGCAACGAAAAGTGGATTGAAATTATGATTACTCTGAATTCAATAGGCACTGAAGATCAAAGTGTTGAAGCTTGGAAACGGGTAATGCATACTGTAAATTATTTAGATTGTTTGTATTTCATTTAATATTTAACCTTCAGGCGGCCGGGGTGGACCCTTTCGGGGTCATCTGATGTTGGCCACTTATCACTAGATATTTTTGAAAGTTTAGTATGGAAATTTTTTACAAAGTATGACTTGATAAGTGGCCAACATCAGATGACCCCAAAAGGGGTCATGCCGGCCGCCTGAAGGTTAATTATTTATTTCTTTGATTTTAGACTTGGCATGATAAAGTACGCCTAGTTAAGGATAAAAAAAAAGAAATCGAGTCTGGAAATAATAAACTTTCTTTGTCCGATGTTGAATTGCGAATTTTAAAATGTATCGGAGAAGAAGTGATTTATCTAATGAGTCCATCCGTTGCAAGCACTTTAAAGTACCAAACATCTAGCAAATCTTTGAAACGATCGTACCAGTCGTTTGACTTAACTCATGATGAACATGATGAAGCAGCTAAAAAAGTTGGTATGTTTACAAAATTAATTAATACATACAATAATTATATTTATTTCATATTATATGTCAATCATATTTATTATTTATTATAATATATTCGTTTTCTTAATAGCTCCAAGTACAATTGATATTGCTACTGCAAATAATGAAATCATATCCAATTTAGCTACTATGTTGATCGAGTCGTTTCAAGCTCAAAATAAAATTTTAGAACAAGGTTTTGAAAACATTCAAACCAATATTGGAAGACTCTGTTCTGAAATTAGCACTGTCTTTGAACTATATAAAGAATCGCAATTCCAACAATCGCATGCCATTGTACTGGATAAAGAAGGAGAACCTGGATCAGAACCTGAATACTTAGATGAAGAATTCCTAAGAAAACATGATAAGCGTGCTAAGTAATTGACATTTTACATATTAAAATGAATCATTAAAATTTTAATTATTGAAAAGATTTTAAATTTAGCATTAACAAGACGTATACGAAATATTTCAAAAGGATTTTTATTACGTACTTACCAGTTTTGAAATAAAAATGGTTACTGCATTTCTTCATAAACCAATGTAACGTAATAACTGTTTTTATAAATGTTCCAATTTTAATATATTTCAGTTTTAATTTTATATTAGAACATATTTTCGTATTACTTTTTTTTATTACCAATATCAAAAATTCAATAGAGTAAAATAATATTTTTTAAATTCTATAGCTAAATTTATTTTTAAATTATTTTTTTCAATACTTTCACTGGAATGGTTACTAATTTGGTGCATTAACCATTTTTTATTTTTTAAGACTGGCATGTACTATGGTTATTTCCACAAATAAACAAAAATGATAATAATTTGATTAAGCATTACTACGATGAGCAGTATTGTAATTAAAGCCACTTGGCGTAATGGTTTACAGTAATGTATTAATTTTTTAAATCTTGTTGAAGCAGTATTTATAGTCAAAACTATTGTAATTAGTTTGATTAACTTATCACTATAAGCTTTAATTATACTTTCATATTTAAAGAAAATTATTCAATACAGAAATATTCTCATTGTGTTTTAAATCCATAAATTCTTTCATAAGTTGTGGCAAATTTTTTTCGTAAGTTCCTGGAAAAATTTCAGCAATAATAATTTCTTGAATATCATATTCTATATTTATTGAATTAGATTGCAGAATAGTATTAAATATTGTCTTTTTCATCTTCTTGAAAAACAATATATTCAATTATCATTTGTATAGTTTTTATTAATTGAACTATTTTATTCTCAGTATCAAGAGAACCAATTAACTTTTCTATTTTTTGAATTGACCAATTATATTTAAATACCATTGTTGAAAGTTATACATTTAAATCATGGTAAATAATATTTAACAATTCTTTCCTTTTGTCAATTAAAAACTGCAATTTTTCTTTCTGAACCATGTTACACTCACAATATTTAGTATAAACCACTTCATCAAAAGTACAAAAATAATTTGTATACTTTGTTTAACAGTTATTTTCTGAGCCATTGTGAAGTGAAGTACAATCGTAATTAGGAAATTCATTTCTTATGATGTTTTCGATAACATAGAAATACAGTTGTTCTTTCCAGTAGGTAATATCTTTATCATCTAATGAAATGTGTTCACATAAATCATTTTTATTCATAAATTTAAATTCACTTTTATCTAATAGATTAAAGAAAGTAATTAATTCAGATATGCAAGTATTAGCACTTATTTTGTTAAATAAAAAATTAAGAACATTAAACGGGTATGGCATCAACAAATTGCTTAAACTTAACAATTCTTCATCTATATATGAAATTTTTAAAATATTAAATTTTATTCTTAACCATGACAATTTCATTTGTTCATCAACTAATGAAATATAATCATTTATAAAACAACTTGAAGATTCATTTGAATGTGATAGTGTAGTCAACAAATAATTTATTTTTTCAAGATCATATTGAATTTCATTTTGCATGATTATTAACGATTCCAAAAAATGTTCAATCTTGTATTCTTTCTTTTCTTGTATTAATTCATCAATGCTGTGAATTTTCTGTATAAAATTTTGCATTGCATTTGTATTCCATTTTTCAGTATTTTCAAGAATACGGATGATAAACTATATAATAATATTTCCTTGTTCCACATGTTCATAGAAAAATCTTTAAATATATCAAAAGTAAATCTACTTTTAGTCTCTGATAAGTAAATTGTTAATGATGACAGAATATCAAATTAATCATTAAATTGTTCTTAAATATATTTATCTAATTTTTTCAGCATTAACTGACTATTAATATTATTTTGAATGGTTACTAAATTAGTGCATTAACTATTTTTTATTTTTTAAAACTGGCATGTACTGTAGTTATTTTCACAAATAAACAAAAATGATTATAATTTGATTTTGTTTTACTACGATGAACAGTATTGTTATTAAAGCCACTTGGCGTAATGGTTTACAGTAATGTATAAGTTTTTTAAATCTTGTTCAAGCAATATTTATAGTCAAAACTATTGTAATTATTTCAATAGGCTTATGAAAAAAAATTGTTTTTTATTTTAGAATAAGTTCAATTTGTTTAATTTTTATATATTCAATTAATTATTTAATTAATTAATGTGTCTATTAAATGTGTTCGATAAACAATAAAACTATCCTATTGAAAGATTTTGATAAATGTTTTGTACTGTCGAATATTTCATATTTTGCTGCTAAATAAAATGTTTATCATTAAATTGAATGTGTCACAATTCATTATCCTAACATTTAGCATATATTTTTAAAATTTTTACATATTAATAATATTAATACTAAATAAACATATATACATTTTTAATGATTCAAAAATTAATTATTCAAATGTATTTTTTTATTTTATAAAATTAAATATTTTCTATTACCTATTATAAAAACATTAACATTCTATCTAGGGATTTTTGTCTAGTTGTAGTTTGGTTGTAGATTTTTGTCTATAGTAGCAACAGCGCTTGTGATATACCTTATATGATATACCATATACCATAGATATACGTATATCACCGACGATATACGTAATTATAGGTATACAACTTATCAATGCGGAGCAACCCTCCAGGAGGTTTGAATTTATTGTATTTATTTGAAAAAACAAATTTATAATTATTTAAATTTTTCTTGTGAATTAAGTTGATTGATTTCGATGAAATTTATGTTATGTGAAAAAGACATATTTTCATGTATACTTTTTAAAGTTTTGAATAGGATAATCTATCAAAAGTTACAAGTAAAAAAAATTATTTTATAGTTCAGTAGCTTAAAAGTAAAGTTTTGTATAAAGTTTTCATTTGATCTGAATCATTCCGACGGATGATGATTCAAAACAATGATACAAATAAATATTGGCAGTTTAAAAAAAAATTGTTCGAGCGGTTGTAAAACAGTTATCCCTTTAGAGGTTGAAAAAATGATTTTTTGGTGATGACTTGAAAAAAAGAATTTTGAAAAAATATATATTAAATAAAATTTATAGCAAAAAAAGGATACATCTTTTTAGTATTATATATATTTTTTAAAATAATATTTATCAAATTATCATTAAAAAGCTTTCACTTTTAACATTTTTCATGAACAATTTGAAAAATATTAACTTTAAAGAAAAATGTATGATATAAAAATCATTTATTTTTTTATATTTTATAACTTTTATATCATATACTTTTTTAAAAAAAAGCCAAAATTTTAGAGGCCAACACTCAATATTTCCCTAGTTACAGGCCATTAAAGAAAATCCATAAAAAAGTTATTAGATTTTCAAACGCTTATAGTTTCTCAGCATTGTTAGCTAGAAGCTCATACCTTTTTTCAAATGAAAGCTGAGCTCAAATACTTTCGAAATAGCACTTATA
Organism: Anastatus disparis; assembly: GCA_017163975.1. Lineage (NCBI taxonomy): Eukaryota > Metazoa > Arthropoda > Insecta > Hymenoptera > Eupelmidae > Anastatus > Anastatus disparis. Next base: position 309,452 of record JAFFSR010000122.1, on the reverse strand, counting down.
GCCTCTCAAAATATTATTTTTTCCCAAAGTTTGAGCGTAATGAAGATTAGATCTGAATTTTCTGTTTGAAACATTAATTAATAATAAAAGCTGGAATTGGGTCCAATCTTTAGTACGCTATCAATTTGGGAAAAAATGATATTCTGATATGCTATAACTACTATTTCGAAAGAATTTTAGCTCAGCTTTCATTTAAAAAAGGTTCAAGCTTCTAGCTAATAATGCTGAAGAACTATAAGCGTTTGAAATTCTAGTAACTTTTTTATGGATTTTCTTTAATAGCCTGTAACTAGGAAAACTTGAGCGTTGGCCTCTAAAATTTTGGCTTTTTTCATGTTTCTGCATTCAGGAAACATTCTCAGAATTTGAACAAAATCGATGACCCGAAGGTGAAACACTCGCCTTGTAAGTACATTTTAAGGGCTAATGAGCATTACGAATTCACTCGAATAACGTATCGTACACTAGTGAAGTACTGACAATCATTGACAACTGGTAAAATAATCGAGAAATTTCGCATTAAAAATCAAGTTAATAAAATATTTTTTCTTTTAAGAGGAGGTCACGTATCTCTGTCCTTTTCTAATCAAAGAAATGATTTTTTTACAAAAACTAATAACTTTAGCAAAAAATGGAGAGAAAGCCGCATCTTGTATCAAAAAAAACAATATTTTCTTCGATAAGAAAAAATTAATTTTATTGCTTCGTTCTCAAGAAAACCTTGAAAAACCAAATTTTCCACCCTAACCTCTATGATTTAAGTTTTTCAAGGTTTTCTTGAAAACGAAGCAATAAAATTAATTCTTTCTTATCGAAGAAAATATTGCTTTTTTTATTACGAGATGCGGCTTTCTCTTCATTATTTGCTAAAGTTATTAGTTTCTGTAAAAAACTCAATTCTTTGATTAGAAAAGGACAGAGATACGCGACCTCCTCTTAAGTAATAATTTTGAGCCCTTGAAATAATTTATTTCATTTTCACAACTGTTGCTTAAAGCATATTCAGATTATTATGTATATTTGTGTAGCAGATCTCAATACATTGCAATTTATCAAATGCTTACAGGAGTCTGTAGGCATTTAAAATAACAATTATTTATTAACCTCAAGCGACACAAATAAAGTTTTATAATAGGGCTGTTGATAAAAGGCATTCTTCGCAACTGATTTAGTTGATATGGTCGTAGTTTCCTCCTTTTATTAAGAAGTATAAAAAACAGACAATAGTATACTTATGAAAGATATTATTAACAGTCATATAACGCCAACTAGTTACATATGCATAATTGTGAACATTATAACTATTATAATAGTTCAGTACATTTTCACGAAGTATCTCAAAGCTTATTTATATTACTATGTATATTTCTGTAATGAGGCTTTATGAATTGCAATGGTTTGAAAGCTTTAAAGAATTTGTAGCTATTAAAATAAGCTATATTTTTTAAATGTAAAATAATACCAATTAAGTTTTATAATGGGGCTAATGATAGAAAGCGATCATCACAAGTAACTTACTTGTCATAGTCGTTTTTTTCCTTTGTTAAGACGTATTAATTTGAAGAAAAGATTGTATTTATTCGATGTTTCCCCAACCAGTTGAATAAGCATAGTTGTAAACATTATTACTAGATTTCGACGACAGTAATCACTTTCGGATTCCGAATTATATTTTTATTCGGTCCAAGACATTTTCACGACATTTTGTATATTATGATTGCTAATGAGAGTTATAAATACCCTTAAATAAAGTAATCTACATCAGTAGAATACTGAAAATTTCAGCTAATGGAAATACAATTAAAAGCTCTAAATTGACAAAGAAAGTTGATATAAATCTTTTTTTATTAACTAATGATTTATAAGCTTTTATAATAGTCCAGTATATTTTGACGACAGTATCTTAAAGCTCATTTAGATCACCATGTGTATTTGTGTTCTAGAACTAAATA